>VRYO01002114.1:4764717-4916952 GCA_009812075.1 Sialia sialis | reverse complement strand
AATTTGCAGCCTCCAGGCTGTATTTCAGTTGGAGGAGCTGTGAAAACTCAAAAATCAGATAAATACTGATCACACTCACTTGGATTTTTGTGGTTATGTTGGAAAACCTCCCCAGTCCTGTAACAGATCCCTTCCTCTATGGTCCTGCTGTTCTTCAGCCCAGCAAGGAGTTCTGCAGATACTCTCATGGTAAGCAATGCAAAAATAGGCTCATTCTCAAACTAACCCAGGCATTAAGATAAGCTGAGGGTCTAAATCTTTATCTGAATCTGCTCACTGGATTCAGAGTGCACAGGAGCAGTTTCCACTGATACCTGCACACTATAGATCAGCTCATCCCCTGCCTTGTGCTTGACATAATTACCTTAAATCAAATGACTGACAAGATGCAGATTCTCCTTCTAGTGCTGCCATTTATTATCAATTTAAAGCTGTAATTACGCGTTTTTTTTTAATTCAAAAGGTCCCCATCTTCCAGAAACAAAATATTTCATCCCTGCAGTTCAGGAAATGAGATGCTGAGGGGAGCAGTCACTATGGCAGAGGTTTCTTTTCCTGCCTGTGATGTAGTTCTGTACTCCTCTCATTCCTGGGGTAGCTTAACCCACTCAGCAGAGCTGGACTTCATCTCGGTGTCTATAGAATTATCTCTTCTGCAGAGAACAGCTTGGATGCAGAATTGGAGGCTTTGCTGAGGAGCTGGTCCAGCCCAAGGCATTTCAGGGATGCTGAGCAGCAAGTGAATGGGCAGCACAGCTCTGCTGCCTGCCAGCCCCAGCACGGCTCAGGGAAAGTGAGAACTGCTCATTGCTGCCATCAGTGTCCCTGTGTGGCAGCCCTGTGTGTGTGCTGTGAGATCCCCTCGCTGTGCAGGGGTTAACCCCTTGCTCTGTGCATGCTGCTGGCCTCACAGGCCATTGAAAAGCTGAGAGATTGCAGAGCACACTCCAAGGAGCCTCTGCTGACCAAGGTGGTTACCCCCAGCTCACTGCGGCTGCTTTGGGTCCACTGGGAGATGCAGTTCTGGTTTAAGTGGGTGTGTTTGAATTGTATTTTGCAGTAAAAAAAAAGCTACAAAACAAACAGCTCTGCCTGGGAATTCCATGAATTCATCAGAGCCAGTGTGGCTGAGAGCTGTTTCCATTTTGTCCTGCCTGGAAGCCCAGGGTCTGCAAGAGCTGCAGATTCTGAATCACTCAGGGATGCTCACCTGGACAGGAGAAGCTCCAGGGAGAGATCAGAGCCCTTCCAGGACCTAAAGGGGCTCCAGGAGAGCTGGGGAGGGACTGGGGACAAGAGATGGAGGGACAGGACACAGGGGATGGTTTTGAGCTGAAGGAGAGGAGATTTAAATGGGATATTGGGAAGGAATTGTTCCCTGTGAGGGTGGGCAGCCCTGGCACAGGGTGCTCAGAGAAGCTGTGGCTGTCCCTGGATCCCTGGCAGTGCCCAAGGAAAGGCTGGACAGGGCTTGGGGCAACCTGGAATAGTGGAGGGTGAAATTGTGCAGCAAAGAAATGAAGGTGATTTTTCTGCAGAAACAATGAAGAGCAGAGCACTGATGCACAACAAAAAACTCCTTAAATGAGCCCCTGATTTGGCACTGCAGCCTCTTCAGGCTTTTCATGCAAAACTAGGGGAGTCTAATCTGATTTAAAATGCATCCAAATTGCCAGCAGCAGCCAGCAGGGAAGCAGGGCAAAGCTGACATCCCGAGGGGCAGCTCGGGGAGGGGACTTGGAGCTGGGACAGGCTGGGACACCTGAGGGTCAGTGTCTGTCTGCAGACACCTCTCTCCAGCCAGGGCAACCTTCCAGTGCCACCAGCACCACTGAACATTGTCCCACTCCCAGCCACTGGCTCCAGTCCCATCTCCCCTGCCTGCCTGGGGCTCGTGGCCTCCTTGATCTCAGTTGCCCAGGTATGGAAATAACAGCAATTAAAATGTTTCTGTAGGTGCTGGGCAGATCTAGAGCAAAATTGGTTAAGACAAGAAAAAAAAAATTAAAAAGAGAACTATTTTTAGCCTGTGACTGACTGTTTTTCTTGGGACCAGTGCAGCCCACAGGCCATCTGTCTCCTGGAGAACTGGTCTCTGAGACTGGGCACAGACACATCCTCGAGCACAACTTGGCTTAGAAATCAGCTCCAAGATGGGCAGCAGTGTTTCATTTGCTGGCTCAGGACACCCACCCATGGGCAGTAATCCCCTCCTCATCCTCCTGAGCAGAGGCAGCTGAAGGGGAGGTCACCAGGATTTGCCCTGAATAGCCTGGGCTCACAGGGCAGCCTGGAGCCAAGGTTTGGATAAGCATACAAAGCTTTGGATAAGCCATATTAAAGCAAAGGTCAGATGAGATCACTCGACTCCTGATCATTCGTGAGCAAGGTATTGTTTGCAGTTGCCACAAGGGATCCTGAATTTGAGGAGATGGGTTTTCCAGGGATTGCTTCTCTCTGATGTTAACAGGATGTGTCAAATCAAAGCAGGTTTGTTTTTTTTCTTTTCCTGCTTGTCATCATCCTCAGAAGAGTCCCATCGACGCCAGCTCTGAAAAACTTCCTGGCTTGCACAGTCCCTCATTCATCACAGTTGAAATTACCAGCAACTGATGAAACTCTGTAAACCCTTCCTCATTTAAAGAGCACCAACATACATATGCTGGCATTCAGGAGAAACATCTCCTAAATCTTCTTCTATCTCCTAAATCTATCAAAAATGCCTTGGAAGGTGTTGGGAAGACGCTTTAGGAGAAGCTCCTCCTGTCCTGAGCCTTGGGGTGAGTGAATCAAACCAACTCAGGGGCAAACCTCTCCTTTTTGTCTGCACAAACCAACCCAAAGGAGGCTGGTAGATCTCTGCTGCTCACAGCCCCGATTGCAGGAATGCTGATAAACCTCTGCCAACGCCCCCCAGGCACAGCCCTGCTGGATGATTTCCCCAGGAACATTTTTTCCTGGCCCAGTTCACTGCCCGCTCATGGATTTGCTTCATCTCAGCAACTGATTTGCTCTTTCCAGAGTCCTAATCACTGAAACAGAATATTTAACAAAACCAGACGTATTTATCCAATATGAGGAGTCATAGTTGGCTGGGAGAATGTGGAAACAAGTGATGGAGACTGCCAAATACTCATGAGCACTGTTCATGGTAGAGTGCAAGAGAGATGTCCAAAAAGACAGCTCCAAAAAGTGAAACTTAACCCTTTAGGACTAAAAGAGATGAAGCAGGGCTTGTCCCTTGCTGCTCTCCCCACCCATCTCAGGGATGCAGTGCACCAGAAGTGACTCAAACAATCCCTGAGGCCACTGCAGAGGTGCTCATTTCCCCCTGTGACAGCAGAATTCTTCACAAGTGTGTCCTGGGCCCCAGCTCTGCAGCCCCAGCTGGGCTTTGGATGGATCCTGTGCTAAACTCAGCTCCTGGTCCCTGGCAGGTACCAGTGGGGCAGGAATGTTCCCTTGGAGATGGCTCATGTGAGCTTTGGCCACCAAATCTTCAAATGCTCAGCATAAAACAAAATCAGAGCAAAACTTACCCTGCAGATAAAGGCTGGTGATCACCAGAGTGTGAAAATTCAGATTAACCTCCTATTAGAAATGTCATTCCAGTGACACATAAGGATGAGAACTTCAATTTAGTAACTGCACACTTGTGGAGATTTTACTTGCATTGGAAAGCCCTGTAAAAATTGTATAAGGTTTTAAAGAAAAGTTGCTAAAAGGAGATGAACATCCTCAAGATCTCCAGGATATATTGCAAAAGCTCTCTTAAGGTTGGAACACCACAGGAGCAAACCCACAAATCAAGTTTCTTTAGGGAAAATCAGGCAGTTCCTCTGAGCTCCAGATCTACAGACACTGATTTTTTTTCCACTTGAAATCAGAGACTGAGGATGACTGATCTTGCTTAAAACACAGCATTGAATGTTTCCAATGGAGGCAGCAGCAATCAGTGATTTGGACACCAGTCTTATTTTTTTGGCTGAGTCTCTGCCAGTGTTCAAATACCTTCCCCCCTTGAGCATTTAGAGGAAAAAATTAAAACCATTTTGGTGAGGATGAAAGGCAGGAAGTCCTCAGAGGAAGGGAATGGCTTCAAGAGAGAAATTCCTCTTCACCTGTCGAACATTATCTCATACTTGGAAGTCTTTTGGGCCTAAAAGGGTTTTAAGAGAAATATTGCCTGTGGGGCTAAGTTAGGCTGCTATAAAAGATGTAAGGAATTTTAGGAAAAGTGTACTCCTTAAGGGATTATTAATGGGAGACAAAAGGGTTGGGTGGCTAAAAAAAAGAGCAGGGTGAGATGGGATATTGGGAAGGAATTGTTCCCTGGGAGGAAGGTGACACCCTGGCACAGGGTGAGAAGCTGGGGCTGTCCCTGGATCCCTGACAGTGCCCAAGGCCAGGCTGGATGAGGTTTGGACACCCTGGGACAGTGGAAGGTCCCTGCCATGGCAGGGGGTGGAACTGAATGAGCTTTAAGGTCCCTTCCAGCCCAAACCATTCTGTGATAAAATGCTCAGCCCCATCCTCCCCACCCTCCTTCCTCTGCTTTAGTTTTGTTCCAGAAAAGTGCATCCATCACCTGTCTCCCTTGGAAACCCGTCCCTATGGCAACCTGCAGGAATATCTCCATGCAGATGAAGTGTCAGAGCTTTGACAGTTCCTTCTTTTTGTGCCACTTCTCGTGGCAGCGTCCCGAGGTTGTCGCGGAGATGATGGGAGCTCGCCTGTGTCGAGACACCACTTGGAAAGATTTTCCACTGAGAACTTGTTTTTGCAGTCTTTCACTCTCCTGGCTCTTGAACTCTCAGTCTGTGTATCACAACTGTGATTTTCTCTGAAATGTGTTGCAAAATCCATGTATTTGCCTTTATCAGCAAAACCCCATAGCCTCAAACAAGATGTTTTTGACAAGAGCTACTTTCCATGAAGCCATCCTGTCAGCACCACGAGCTGCTTCTGTGGTTTTTTCCAAACTCAATCCCACACTGGTTTTTCACTTTTTCAGGTGCTATGAAGGTTCACCTGTATCTATGCCACCAACACAGTGAATTTCTTGCTCTTTATGGGATTAACATTGCTATCATTTTTCCCCTCTGTTGGGTAAATATGCCACATCTGAGCCTGTCACAAATTTACCAATTAAGACACCCCATGCATTGCTGGCTCTGGGTGATAAGGAGTGTATGTGCATGCAGAGTGATAACCTTGGGCTCCAGGAACTGCAGTCAGGAATTCTGATTTCAGAAGCATAAAACTCCTCCCCAAGGGCATGTTAGCAACCACAGCCAAGAGCTCCAGGCTGTGTCCTGAACATCTGTAGGTCCAGAAAGGTCAAGACCCTGTGGAGTGATGCTCACAATGAAATCTGTCACAGCTGGGTTTATTTGCACACAAAGACATGGTAACACAGGCTGCAAGCACGTTTTTTTGTTTAGTCCCTACTGCACAGAAATGCATGACTGAAATTTCACAGGAGCAAAAAAGGTTAAAAAAGAAACTGTGGTTTGTGACACCAAGATGTCCTGTAAAATTTCATCAAATTGCACAGCCAGTATTGAGCTGACCTTGTCTGATCTAGATTTTCAAGGCCACAGGAATTGCTTATTCCTCACCAAGAACAAGGGACAACTTGGTACATTGTATTCACCGTGGAAAAGCCAGGTGGGGATGAACACTGGCACAAATTAAATGGCAAATTCTCACTTTTACAGAGAGCTCAAGGCACTCTGCTCAGCTGTGCCCTCCTGAGAAGTCCCAGAGGCTCTTGCTGCCCTTGAGAAGATCAGGAAAATAAAGGAATGCTGTTTGCACAGACAAAACCAAGAGGACAGAAAGGAATAATGGCAATTATGTTTGGGGCTGTAGCTACAACTGAGATTTTCTCTCACTCAGAAATCATGCATCTCTTTGGAGATCCTTCCCTGGAGGTGAGAGGGCAGAGTTACACTCAAATCCAGCACTTACCCAACTGAGGCACTACACAAATTCAGCTGATACAAGAGATGAAAAAGGAATCCTGTCATTCAGAGAAGCAGCAGAAAGCATTTCAGGATCAGCCTCTCTGCTGCTGAGATTAAGCAAGGGACAAGGAGGCTGTGGCTGCAGCAGAATTAACCTCAGAACAACCAACTTTCTATTGCACCAGTCACTGGGAATAGCTCTGCACAGTCGTGGCAATAAAAACTTTAAAATATTTTCTGCATTTTTAATGGAGTTTTAAAAAAAAATTCCTCTATTTTGTTTTTTTGGTTTTTTAGTTTTTTTCTCTGTGCTTGTCAATGCTTATGCCAAGAACCACCATGAAACTGCCCTGAAAACACCAATCCACAAGAGTGGTTTATCATTCCTAGATATTCACATGCAGGCACGCTTCAGGGTGATAACTGGGCAGGAAAAAATGTCTTTTTTTTGCTGTAAAAAGCAAAGCAGGGCTCGTGATGGAGGCAGGATGGGATGGAGGCGGTGGGAGCTGCCCGAAGATCCCAGTCCTGGCTGCTGTCAGGAATGACAGATGGTGTTTGTCAAGAGGATAGAGATTTACCTTCTTATTTTACCATGGAAAAGCAGCAGCAAGAACACTACCAACATCCCGCTATTTTATCCAACAGATTTAAGAAATATATCCCACATTTTAAAAACAAAACAACAAAGCCCAACAGGATTCCTGCAGGAAAACAGAGTGCCAGATGCAGCTGGAAATCCCAATTAAAAGAAGCAGTTTTGTTTACCAAGAGACAAGGTCAGCCATTGCATGTAATTTATTTTCTCATTAAGGAAATGCAGTGAGCATATACAGAGATTACATTCAATACAGATTTATCATTACAGAACCATACAAAGATAAAGATACAATCAATAACTGCTTCCTGTAGCAGAAGGTATTTTAGGAACTATTTCAAGCTGAGAATGAAGTGAAAAATACTTACACCAATTTAAGTGATTTTTACACAGATGAGATGCTGGAGTCCAAATTAACATTCTCAGCCAAGATCTGCTGCATTGTTGCAATCTTTCTATTCAACAGCTTTATCAGACTGGTGCCTAGAGACTAAAAATAGACCAAACTGCCTTGCCTGGAACTGATTTTTCAAAGAATTATACTGAAAAAAGTCACAACACAAAGCCAGAGGAAAAACTACTTTGCCACATATTTTGTGAGTTCCATAGATTTGATGACCTAAGCTTTTTCCTACTAGGCAACTAAAACTAGAACTGAAAGACCACCTCTACTTCAGTTAGACCAGCTGGACTTTAGGCCAGTCCTGTGCATGTTGTGTGCCAGGGGTTGGACCAGATCATCACAGCTGGACATTAAAATCTACAAATATCACTCAGCTCCTGGTGCTCTGAGTTTTGGATCAAAGGAGGTGGTGATGCACAATGCCTTCTACTTTGTGACCCTTTCTGGATCATTTACTTGGTAAAATTGCCATGAATGGGTTTATTAAAAATAGTGATTTAGTCCCCTATGCCTCCACAGACCTCTAAGTAAAGCATTCACTTTGCAAAATTAAAAGGATACCTAAACCACCTCACTGAAGGGGGAGATATGTATAGATTTATACATTCTTATTCCCAAAAACTGCAGTTTTGGACAGTGGAGAATTATCTATATGACTGAAACCTCAAGAAGAATTAGAAATTCAAGTTATAATTTATCTACAAGACAGGGATTAATCACTTCTTTTTAAAACAAGCAGGGGAGATAGATTGAGCCAATCTTTGGATGGAGTAACAGTTCAAAAACAACTTCCAAACTCTTATTTTTGCTTCTTCTGATGCTGTGGCAAGATTCTCAAAGGATCAGAGAAGACTGGAAGGTGTTTTTTCCCCAAGGAAATACACACAAGCATAGAACCATGGAATGGTTTGGGTTGAAAGGGACCTTCAAGACCATCCAGTTCCAGCCCCTCTGCCAGGAACAGATCCTATAAATACAATATTCCTCCATGCACTTTTCTCCTAATGGCCTTCTCTCACCAGTTTGTATTAATATTAAATCATCTGTATTTTGAGGTTCCTGGCTTTGTCCAGTACCAATGCTCTCCGAAAGATTAACTTGCTTGCTAGAATTTTCAGTCACTTCATGCTTGAAAATTTTAGCTTGCTTTTGAATGTCTGCCAACAGTAAACAGCATTTGGCAGATATTTGCCCTTTACCTTACTACCAGGCTACCTGCAGCAAAGATTCCTCCTTATCTAAATTGCAGGAAAATGTTGTGTATTCGCACAATCAACCCCTCAGGATAAACAACAGGGCAGCATTTCTTACACAGAGATCAAGACCTATTTAGCAGATGAAACATTTTTTATCTAAACATCTGTCAGGTCTTCCTACAGCTTTTTGCCTAGTGAGATATATGGTACATGGAGCATGATTAGGAGATATTATCATCCCTTGCTACGAAGGCAGAGTTGCTTCAGGATATTCTTATTCTTAAATTATTTTTTTTTTGTTTTCCCCCCTCATGTCAGCTTCAACAAGGGGTGCCAGAGCAGTGTGAAGATGAGGAGGAAGCAGCTGCTGGAGCTGGTGATGCTGGGAGCCGAGCTCCTGGCGTTGCAGTTGTTGGAGTAGCAGCAGTGCACGCTCACCCCGGGCGCTCTCGAGCCGTCGCGCCGGGCGCGCTCGCAGAAGGACCTGAACGAGCAGGACTTCATGATGCCACCTGCAACACAGCCACAGTCAGCCCAGAGGGGCTGCAAAAAGCCACCCGCTCCCCCCTGCACCCCCTGAGCACCAGCACTGAGCAGCAGCCTCGGCTTTGGCTCATCTTCACAAATACGACAGCACACCAATGACCTCCCACTTGAAGAATTTTGATTTTTCTTAGAGGCAACTGGTGCAGCTTAAATGTCTTTGGATGTGCCCAGGTGCAGGGGCTCTTTAGCTTCTTTTCCATTCTAATTTCCAGCTAAGTCCTTTAAGTAAGAAGTGGGCAATACTTAAAATGGTTCTTTTCAGCTGTCACAAAGAGTGCTGCAGCCATCGTGGCACCAACAAATCATTCCCAGTGGGATTTTGTGCCAGCAAAATTAGGATTGAGATTTATTAATGGGGTTTATTGTGAGAGGAGACATTTACTTTCTCCTTAACTTACTTTACTTTTCTCCTTAATTTACTATGCACTCCTCCCTTTCCAACACTGGTTATTTATTTTTTTTTGTGACAAACGCAAGGAGTCTGACACATTTGTGACACTTACTTGCTTGTCCTCTAATGACTGCACAGGCATCTGCATGGCCTGGGCACTGCTGACTTCCTTGTCTGTTGCAGTCATCATCACTAGAACCTACACAGGTGTAACACTGCAGTGCTTCACCTGTGAGGGAGAAGAGACCACTCAGAGTTACAAGAAGGATTTAAAAATATCAATTTTTCTAAAAAAAAATATATATTCTTCATTAAAAAAATGCAAGAAAGTTTTGGAAAATCTGCAAATCTTAACAATGTTTCTTTTTTAGAAACAGCTCAGATGCTGATAAAAAAACTCCAATAATAAAAAAAATCAACCATAGATTATTTAGTTGTTATAATCTGCACTTAAAATAATACAAGAAACATTAGATATTCTGCAACTGCATCCATATCTTCTTGTAATGTTTTCAGAGTAGAGCCAGCAAGTTGTTTTTTTCCCCCTCCATCATGATATTTGGTCACCAGTACCATGAAAAAACACATTGCATACACATAAAAATCTTACAATGATCCAATTTCCCTTTTCTCCTAAATATCAATTCAGCTGGAAAGCACAACGTCTTGAGTTTTGCTCTTGTTTAAACATTACCATCATACCTCAATCCTCCTCCTTGCCTCAAACTACATGGTATTTTCAAAGCATGAATTTGAAAGGTATTTAAAACATAACACCTGATGCTTGCAGAGCAGAAATCCCACCCTTGCTATCAGTGGGGACATTTCCATCTGTTATCACACACATTTATCTTTACAGAGGTGCAGTTCTGCTGCTGGCCACACACAAAAAATGACCTGAAACCAACCCAACCCAAGAGAAGAGCCCAGAACAGCAAAGAGGCTCAGATATGAAAGCAAATGAAGTAAAAAAGGAAAGAAAAAGGAGTTGACTTACTTTTGAGGACAAAAAGGGAGCTGAGAAGAACCAGGCTGAAGACTGTCCACATCATGGAGATCCAAGAGATGCACCATTAGCCTGAGAAAGCAGTTTGCTTGCTATTAGAGCCTTAATGCTTCTCCCACATGCCTAATCCTGTGCAGAGGATAACTTACAGGATAAAGAGGTGTTGGACAGTGCTGCTTATGGAGCTTGTTCCGGCTGCACCTCGGATCACACCAGCCTCATCTCACCAGCCCTGCAGGCAAATTCTTCCAGGAGCAGGAAATGTATTCACCTTCCAGTGCCAGACATGCTTAAAAACCATCCTGTCACCACATGCCACAGCCTTGACTCCTCCAACAGCCTCATTACATTTGCCCATGGGATTTGCTGGATCAGGGTCAGAGCATTAAATATTTTGGAGGATTAAGCCTATGCTTGAGACTTGAGTGGTCCAAATCCAACACTTACACATATATATATATATTTAGAGAGACAGTAAGATATAGACCTAGATATGTGCATATAAGCAGCAGACTCTTGTGACCCACAAAGTGTTCCAGGCAGTGACCCATGAAGTGCTTTCTGTGCAGGAATTAATTCCCAAGAGCATCTGGTGCTGAAATAAGCAAGTGAAGGACACAAAACAGAGCCATACTTATCTTCAACTTTCAACGAAAAAAATTTATTTACAATAGAGAATTTTATTTGTGACATGCATTTTCTTTTTTTTTTTTCTTTTTTAATTTTTATTTTACAAATCAGCAAATGCAGATAAAGTTTACATTCCTTAAGGCAAGAGTCCCCATGCAAGTAATACATGTTTATATTAAATCCAAAAGACATCCAACATGGGAACTCATGTACAAAGGGAAGGCTAGGATCAGCAATTTGTAATTTCTTAGAGAATTTGACAATCTCCCTGATACAGGAACTTTGAGATCACTTGCTATGAATTATACTATGAAAATGCAAACAATAGCAAGAAATTCTGATAGTCATCTTAGTACTGCATACAATTAAATCAACTTTATTTAGAAAGAAAATACAGTAGTGCATACGAAAAAGTGAAAATATAACCTGTCCACATAAATGTATGGACATCAGTGTGCCAATGGTCATATTGCACTCAATATCGAAGTCCAGAAATTTGGTTAAAAGTTAGCTTTTCCCCATTTTGGCAATCAGTTCATCACAAATCTTTGTTAATTCTTCAATCTCTTTATTCTGGAAAATAAAAGATGAAGTATTATTAAAAGGATTGCTGTATTAAGATGAGGGCTTTTTAAATTTTTAATATTATCTAACTAGTGGGAGAGGTGTGGTAAAATTAATTTTTCTCCAATGCTGAGAACAGGAGATCTATACATATAGATATATGTTCATATATAGTACAACTAAGTGTTCATATTCACGGTACAGCTACATGCATTCAAACAAATGCTTCCTTTTTTTCCAAATTCAGCTCCTCCAGTTTTAAAATCAAATTTAGTAGCAAAGCATACAGCTTCATAGCAGTCATTCCCAGCACACCACAATAATACATAGTGGAAATTTGTTTCTAGGCTGCACTTTTCTATTTTTTCCATTATTTTCACCCTGCCTTGCAGAGCTGCAACAAGGATGAGCTGTTCTGTGCCAAAGCAAGCTCCCTTGGCTGAGCTGGAGAACACAGAGATATAAATAGGCATTTCCTACAGACACTTTGGAATTAGCATTGGAATTACAGCTAGCACTAAAAAGGGAAACAGAACCTGAGAGAAAAGCCAAAGCAAGGTCTGGAATGTAAGAACTGAAGCAAACCAAGGCCTGGGCTGCAGAGGTGCACCCCAGCTCTGGCCAAGGCTTGGGCTCAAATCAAACCTGGGTCCAGCTGGTGCACACGGGGGGTTTTGCCTTAAAATCTGGGGAGTGCTGCTGTCCCCAGGGCCAGTGAGCTGCAGGACAATGCTGAGGCAGAGCTGGGCTCTGGGGAGAGCACATTCCTGATTTACCTTTTGTTCCAGTGTTCTCTCCAAGGCATCCACTTTGAGCTGCTCCTTCCGAAGGCTGGCCTGGTACGCTGCCTGCTCCTGCTGGGCCTTGCCTCTCACTTGTGCAATTTCAGCATTGGCTCTGCACAAATCACAAGGTTTGGTCACATCAGCTTCTCTAGGGAAGGGCAGAGGGTGCCCAAGGGTGGACAGCACTTTAACAAACAGGAGAGAGGGCAGGGCTGCCTTCTGCACATCTTGGGTGAATTCTAACACTTGTCCCTAGAGACTCCACAACTCCCTCTCTTGCTCAGCAGGGGCTGCAGTCTTTTCTTACTGTGTTGTTCCCTTCATGCTTCTCTCAGATATCTCAGCTGGGGTCACATAGAAGTGTTTTATGGCAGTTCCAAACCTGATCTCCAGTTCAGGGGACTCTACTATGAGTCCTGAACATGATTCCTAGAAATGCCTTATTGGTCATTATATCAAAATCTAGAAAAAAGAAACTGGTGAATGGCTTCCTTCTTGATCCTCCCACGAAAATACATCAAACAAACATAAAGACATTAGCTAAATACAGAAACTTAAGGTGTTCTGTATGGTCAGGACCTGAAAGAAATACCAGCACATTGCAGAAATTCTCATTATTGCATTTCTTTCCAACCTATATCACGAACAGACTGTGCTTTGCATATTGCAATTTGGGATGTGAGGTCCAGCCATGGGAATCCTCCTGCAGCATGAACTCCTGAAAAAATATGTGTACAATCCGTGTACCAGCCCTGGAAGTGTCCAAGGCCTGGCTGGACAGGGTTGGGGCAACTTGGCATAGTTGCAGGTGTCCTGCCCATGGCAGAGGGTGAACAAGATGGTTTTAAGATCCCTTCCAACCCAAAGCATTCTGTGAATCCCTGACTCAATTACCTGTCCAGTTTTTCCTCAGCGTGAATTTTGAGTGCCTGATACCTCTGCTCTTCCTTCTTTACTCGTGACAAATATTCCTGTGCACATTTCTTCAACACTTCTTCATTCTTAAAAGAGAGGATGACATCAAATTTAATCCAAGAGGTTAAAATGCAGCACAGGCACCTGTTTGTGGGAGTCCCACAGAGCTGTTTGAAGGGCTGCAGTCCAACAGTGACACCCCACAGAGGCCACCTGAAGGAGAATATTACACCATGCAAAGAGCTTTACAATTTTTCTGTTTGATAGCAGGCTGCAATCCTTCACCTGAGGATTATGGTTTGTCATGCAGGACATCAGAATTAGCTGGAAACACAAGTTCTGCCTTCTGCTCAGCAGCACAGCACATCCTGGTACACAGAACCTGCTCAGCTCTGCTCTTTGAAGGAGATGCTAACGTGACTCACCTTCCGAAACCCTTCCAGGACTTCTTTCATCTTCTCATATCTCCTGAAAAGATCTGCCAGGGATTTCTCCACTGAGTTCAGATCGGCCAGAGCTTGCTCCTTCTCCACTATGAGCTGCTGAACAGTGTGGTGGGAGACAGATTTCTCTCTCTGTTCATCCTCTGAAAGAAGAGAGGGGTAGGGAAAAGAGAGGTTTTCAGAAGAGTAACAGGAGTAAGTCCATTGATTCACTATCATCTACAGTTTCTACTGTACTCTGCCCTAATTGAGTGTTACTAACTTCACATGATCCAGAAAAGTCAGATTTACATACAGACACAAGCCTGTTTTGGAAAACAGTTGCTAAATACAGTGACATTTAAGTATTTTGATGTTGGGGGAAAATGTGAATGTATCTCTGTACCGATGATTTCTTCACTCTGAACTTGACTGTTTCCATGAAAAGGCAGGTGTTGGATTTCCCCTGTTTGCCTGAAGATGCACTAGCTGAAGGAAAGGACATTTATGAACATTCCTAGCACTGATCACTAATTATTTGCCATTGCTGGTAAATGCCTGTCATCTCCTGGCATCTTCTAATCCTGCACAAACAAGGCACTATGTTCAGTGGAATTCAACTTCAATTCTTCCCTTGGAAAAAGTGTTTTATCAGCTCCCAGGATTACTGGAACAAGTGGCAGAAAGGAAATCTAACAGTAGACAGACTTCCTAAGTGTAAAAAAACTGCATAAAACATCTGCCAAGCTCCTCCTATAGTTACATTTGAGCAGGGATGGTGGGAAAAACTTAATAGGAATACAAATCCATATGGAAGAGGAATTTTCAAGGGAATTGACCTTATAATAATATCCACATAACACTGGAAGAAAAGGTTTGGCATTGTCTTCCAAATGCTGCATTGTTTCCTTCACATCCTAAACTATGATTCTTTTGTCCATGTATTAAGGGCTACTTAACAAAACCCACAAAACACAGCACTGTTATATTACCATGTTCCTTGGTCTGTGATAGAAACTAAGGTAAAATGTTCTCCTGTGGAAAAAGCATGGGGCATTTCACAATGTACAGCTTTTCATTTGAGCCTTTATATCTGGAAACATAAAGAACTAAACAAGTTTGGGTTTTTTATCTGAATAGAAGATTTAATCTAAATCGTTTATAGTGCTGGTCAGGCTCCAAAAGGCCAAAGCTGAAACTGTCAATTCCCAAACTGAGATTAATCTCTTCCTTTTCCATATTCCATCCAAAAAATACACATTTTTACTGGCTGACCAAGGCCAGAGCAGGGATGATGCCACACTGTGCATCAGCTCCTGGGCTGCTCTGCTCACCTCTCGCTGGGCCAGAGCCTGACCTGAGCCTCTTTTGCTCTGTGTGATACAGAAGATCAAAAGAATCAGAGAAGTTCTCGGGATCTGCTTGTAACACCTTTATTTTACTGGTGAACAAACACCTTTGACATGGCAGAGAAGCCCAGATTCCTGTAATACAACATCACGTGGATGTATTTAATACTTTATTAAAAAGAAACATTCCTTTCTATTTTGCTTTCTTAGAGACACCTTGTATTCCTGTGTAATGTCAAAATTAATGTGTTCTCAATTAAAACAAAAAAAAAACATTTGTCTTTTGTTTATTTTTCTAAACTAGATTTGTTTAATCATGAGGGAGATTCCACCCTGCCTAGATAATTCCAAACCCCTTCCTGGCAGGATCCTGTGCTCTGACAACACTTTTGTGACTGCAACTCCAGGCAGGGTAAGAGATCCCTTCACATGATCATCCAAAATACTTTATTGTATTTAATGTCAAATCCCTACTTTTTGTGAGACCTTTGTTTGAGGTATTTCAGCAACTTTCTTATTTGTTTCCAGGGTGATCAGGAAGTTAATAACTCATGTCACAATCCCTCACCACTTCTGAGCTGCTCCTCTTCCTCCCCACATCTCCTCTCTGTTCAGCTGGATCAGCTCCTCCAACACTCAATCCCCAGCACCATTTAAACTCACTCAAGGGAAACTGGGGCAAATGCTACAGAATCACAGGATGGTTTGGGTTGGAAGGTACTTTAAAGCTCATTTAGTTCCATCACCCTGCCATGGGCAGGGACACCTCCCACCTGACCACACTGCTCCAAGACCTGTCCAAGTGCTCCCAAACCAAAGTGGTTAAATACAACAAAATGCAGAAACCTGGCTGGAGGGGGACTAGAGTTTTACAGGGTATTTTCATAAAATGATAGGATGGTTTGGGTTGGAAGGGACCTTCTGTTTTCTAAGACTGTGATGTAGTTTCAATAAAATGTGCTGGTATTAATCTTCCAGTCAAATCTTAGATAAGTGGTTACACATCCTTAATTCTAAATATGTTTACCAGGTTATGTGATCAAAATATTTGAATTAAATGACTTCCACGTCTGCAACAGACCCTGCCCAGGGCTCACCAACAATAACAGCAGTATGCTCAGGACCAACACTATCCAAATTGACAGAATCAGAGCAGCACCACGGCAGATCCGCTTTCAGGCTCAGCTCACCACTACTCACATGACTTAATGGGAATGCAGCAAACAGGGAACAAAAGCAAAAGAAACTAAAGATGCAAAATGCTGGTGTGAAAGTTGGTGAAAAGCTTTACTTACCAGGCTTGCCTGTTTTGTTTTTGCAAGCAAATAGCAAGAAGCAACGAAAACGGAAGCAAAATAGAAAAATCGGGAATTATTAGGAAAGCAGCAAATAAGTAATGCAACAACCTGTAATGCACAAAGCATAATATCTGTTTGTTTTCCACAAGGAGAATTTCATAATGTATTCAAATGGAAAGAATAAGGATACATTTTTAACAGAAAAAAAAAAAACCCCAAACCAATATTAGAAAGCTGTCAGTGAAAAGGAACTGGAAAGCCTGGTCTTTCCTCTCCCTCACTCCTCAGTGTAAACTAAAATGTGTCAGGGGTTGAGGCAAGTGTAAGGAAAAAAGGGAAAAAAAGATAAAGCACCAGTAAAAAATATGCCAAGTGACACTAAAGAGTGATCTCCACACTGACAGCTTGCACAGAGTGTGGCATGAAGTAACCTAAGTTGGGTAATTTGGGGTTCCATACATGGATGGCAGCAAATATTAAACCTTCCACAGCCCTTGGAATCAAAGGCAATCACTGCTTGCAATGCACCTTTTTCAGTGCCTTTAGAAGCAAACAGGCAGTCATACAGAGCTAATATGGGATATTTCCAGTATTTATTATGCACACACCAGCCTACAAAAAGCTCAGCAGGACCTATCAACCTCACTGCACACTCATCAAAGGGATTGGTGAAATTGGTTCATGTGCAGTGCCCTTCTAACAGGGCTGTATAAATAGTTCAGAAGGGTTAAATGATAAACAGAAACAGCACAGGCACTTCTTTTGTTGAGATGCATATTTGCTTTAGCACTGAGGCATTACTGGGATAACAGGTCACTGAAGTACATGCAAATAACAAACACACACACATTTTCCTCCACATGTGGCATTGGGATGAGTGAACTCCTTAATCGGAAGGGACAGCAATTTACAAGAAATGGCATGACAAAGTGGGACAGTTAGATCCAAAATTTACATTAAATGCAGGGAGAAACCTCACATTTAACGTTTTACCATGCTGTAGGATTTGCATACTGCTCTAATTAACACAGAAATGAGATTTTCTGTGTTGCTGTTGTTGGTTCAGTTCCTTTGCAAATGGACAGCAAATTAAATTACTTACAGCCATAAAAACTCACCACAGAGCATCTGAGAGGCTCTGATACTCTAAATCTGAAGTTTGAAGGTCTATTTACTCATAGTCAATGACCCAATACTTATTTAACCTTCATTTCTTTGCAACAAGAGGAAATGGCAATGGTGGAATGTACCGTGTACACCAAGGCTGTGCCTCTGCCTCAGGACTCCTATTCTGTTGCCCTGCAGTCTCAAAATTCCATTTAAAAAAAAAAAATCTGTTCCTCAAAAATAGAATTTGAATTTATTTGTTGTTATCTGTGTGCACAGCTTGGGGAAAAAAGGACAGGTCCCTTGTGTGTCCATAGCACTGGAAGCCACTCCAGGGTGTGTTTACTGCAAACTAAAGTGAAATAAGTTCTTTGCATACTCTGGTCCCTCCTACTTGAACATTTGCATGATGACAATGACAGACACCATGTCAGAATGCAGCACATTGGCTCAGCTGTACAATCAAAAGGCAGTGGAGGCATAACACCAGAGAGAATGAAAATTGGCATATTATTGGTGTTTATTATTCACTAATATATGCATATATATAATTAATTACTTAATTTATCATAGTTGTCTTTCTCATAAAATTTATTTGTAGGTCCCATTTTACCCTTCACTTAAAAGGAGGCTGGGATGTCTCCTGATGGCCAAGAAATCCAGGAAGGCAGCAAAAGCACCAGACACTGCTGCTCCTCTGAACAACTTTGTCCCTGAAGATCCCAAAATTCCACTCAGCCATTTGCCTTTCTGGGAAGCAGCTCAGGCTGGAGCAGTACAAGGCAGCACAAGCCACTGGTGCTTTCTATAGCCAGACTAATAAAAAGAGCTTTAGAAATCTTACAGGAGGCTTTAAAATCACATCCTCCTGCAGCGAGGAACCACACGAGCCCTGCAACCTTTGGGTTTGAAGTGCTACTGAGAGTAGACTTTTTTATTTGTGGGATATGCTGTTAGCAAAGGTGCTTTTTAATTACTGAGAGGCAAAACTTGTCGCAATTTAGATTTAAAAGGAGAGCCCTGTGTGAGTAAATAACTGTGGGGGTGGACGGGGCACTTGTAACCTCCCAACTGGGATTGGAGTTAATCTTGGTTTTGGTCTGATCGATGCATTTAGAGCAGATAATCCCTGTTGTTGTGAAGAGCTAAGTTTGTATCTGCCATTAAACAGCTGTGAGCTGAAGCCTAAGGGGTTTTTAGGTCACTGAAAGTCTCTCCTGGAGAAACCCATGAATTTGAACCTGTTTCCTATGGGCCAGTTTGCTCTGCTGCAGAAGGGAAAGCCCTGAGCTTTCTGTGTTACCTGAACTGCCCGGGGGCTGCTGGCTGTGAAACAAGGCCCTGACTTTTCCTTTTCTGGTGTCCTCAGATGCATTCACAATTCCCTGCAGCATCAGCAGATGCAGCCAGCATCAAAATGAAGCCCACAGACTCCAGCCAGGGAGCATCTTTCACAGTAGGAACACCTACCTATCATCTGAGCAATCGTCTTCTCATATTCCGAAACTATTTTTCTGTAAGAGTGGAAAAAAAAAAAAAAGAAAAACTTTTGGCAAACAACATCATTGCTCATGCTTACTTAGCAAATAACACTACCAGAAACTAAACTGTGGTCTTTTTAAGAGATACAGAACCCCACCACACGTTTACATGTTATTTATTGCCCAAATAACAAATAAACTTGACAATTTTAATACCGCACCTGATTTTCAACTCTCCATGGAAATAATAAAGGTGAGGGAGGAAAGAATAGATGGTTTTCAAACAGATTCTGTTTTTTGAAACATCACCCAACAGGATTATAAACATAATCACACTGGCCTAACTCAAAAACTACAAAGAGCTTGATTTTTCCATTACTTTCTCCCCTCTTCTCCAAATTTGCATTGGATTATTTTTAACATAAACTTGAAGTAAACTTATAATTGGTAGCAAGTAAATCTAACAAGAGTAGTGTTGGCTATCATCCAAAATGTATCTCATCTTCTAAATGAATCTTCTCATGATTAAATGATTCACTACCACTTAAAAGAACAAGATCAAAATATTCAACTGTGTAGCACAAAATCCATCATGCCCCATTTCTCAAATCTCTTTTTGAAGCAGAGGTGGCAAAACGCTACTTTTAAGACTCTTTTATTTCACATACTCACGGTAGGCTTTGAATTTCCTTCTTGAAAAGAGGTTAGCCAAAATAAGCAGATTAAATGTGATTTAGAAAGATGATCCATCCCTTCCCAGAGCCAAATAAAGCTAATGAAATGAGACTAGCTTGATCTGTGCTTTGATTCATGAGCCACGCAGGACCGTCTACAAAAAACAAAATTACCCCACACTTCATCTGAAGTGGATATTCAAACCAGCTCACTGGAGTTGGAACACACCTCTTTTGAAACTCAACTTTCACTTGCTCCATTTTTACAGCTCTGCTGCTGTTGGTGAGTTTACAGAAAGGATGTGGGAAAATCCTGAGATAAAAGTCAGTAAGGAAAGGAGAAACTTGAAGAGCTCCCAAAAAACTACTGCAGTAACTCCAAAACTGCCGCAAATCTGAATCACAGACAGAGCCCAGAGCCCTGAGATGGCCCTAAGATCAGCAGCATCTCCCCTGCCCTGGTGCTGCAGAGCACTCAGAGAGCAGAGGCTCTGCCCCTGAGAACTGGAACTTTTCCTTTCAACCATAAGTGACACTTTGGAGAGCAAAGATAACAGCAAGGATTTTGCCCTGAAAGCAAGGGTTTGGTTTCATGTCCAAAGCAGATTACCTCAAAAACCTGCTGTAAGCAGCGAGGGTTTTAAAGCTTTGTCATATCTTTGTGACACAAAGCACCTTTAGGAAGTTTTATCATCCAAGAAAAGGAAGCCAAGGACTCAGGGTACTTGGGGAAGGAACACAACATTACAACACTGCAGCACTTCCCAGGGAAGAATTGGCTCCAGATTCATGTCAAAGGCCTCCTTCAGTCAAACAGCTCAAATAATGGTCAGTACAGCTGGGGAGCCAAGGATGCTGCCACATCTGCCCTCTTTGGGAGGGCACACACTACATAGGCTTAAATGTTGGGATTTGAGACACTCAGTCTGTTCACTGACTGCACATTTGTAAGGCATAAAAACAGCAGAATCCAGGGCTACATAGGATCTCAGAGCTCATCTGCTTGACTCCCCTTACAGAGTCATGATCAATCAGACCTCCAAATAACCATAATTAAATATTTCTTGCCTGCCTCTGGTTAGACTCTTGGATTATGGTACAGCCCACTGTGGTTCAGCTCTTTGATAGCTACTGCATTATTAAACCTCATTTTGGCTTCTGTTCTCTGGAGTGGAATTTCCTCCAACCGATCTTTTCATGGAAATTTAGATGAATTCAGGATATTCCAGCTACAGTATGCAGGACATGGGTACAGGAGCATTGCTTCTCCTTCTCTGGGAACTGATGCAGGACATGGGTACAGAAGCATTGCTTCTCTTTCTCTGGGAACTGATGCAGGACATGGGTACAGGAGCATTGCTTCTCCTTCTCTGGGAAGTGATGCTTTTGTGCTTGCAGCTCTAAATAATGACTTCACTCCCTGCTTGTCATTATGTCATATCTCATTGCTGCATCTCTAATTTACCACACAAGAACTGCTTGAACATTCAAACTTCCAAGAGAGATCTTTCTTTGTGCACATATGTGTATTTATCACTTTGTGACAATATTAGCCAGATTTTTTTTCTTTCATCCACGCTTTCCAGGCATGTGCCTGTGGGAAATCTGGCTTGTTGTTGTTTTTCTTTTTTTTTTCAAGCCAGACTTTATGGAGGGTGGCGACACATGCAAATTACTGTGTGGAAGAGGAAGGTGCAGATCTACAGTGTGCCAGCTGCTGTGTGTCACCCCTGGCTCTCCTTCCATGAGGGAAAAGGCTGGCAGTGCCCAGCAGACACGTGCACCCCGACACAGAACAGACCAAGCAGCACACTGGAGTGTGAGTTGCACACTGAGACATTCCTTACAATCCCTCATTTTGTTCCCTCCTTGTTTTGCTGCCTGCCTTTGACTACTTGCAGCCACTCCATTCTGTTTCTCCTCATTAAACATTTCAGGGCTACACCAGGGCTTTGTTCCCCATCCCAACAGAGCACAAGGGAGGTGAGAGAACTCAGCTGGGCACTGGGAGGTGGTAAAAAAGAAATAAAGAGGCTGCTCTTGCCTTTTGCAGATGCTTCTCTTAAGATGCTTTGGCTCAGAGCCCTGTGCTGCCACTATTCCAATCTGCCATGTGCAATCCCTGGCATCCATGCAAGCATTTGTGGAGCTCTGCACTGCTGTTCCCTTCTCCCTCCCTAAGCACAGTTTTCCTGGATATAAGCAATTGTTTATGTAGGTCATCACTAGATACAGAGTTTAGCTTTCAATCACTGAAACTCTTCATTTTGGGAAGAGGCTGGCGCTAGAAAAGGGATTTTAAAGAAAATTCAGTGTCAGAAGCAATTGTGTAAATTATTACTTAAAGGAGAGATGCTAAGATAATCTGACAGTTTCCTTCTATTTATGAGTTAAGAGGGGGGATCATTTTCTCTGTTTTTTTAAAGGTAGGAAATAATAAGCTTTAAAGACTATTTTATACACTCTCTTTTGCACCTGATGGCTTTCTCAGATTCAGATCAATGAGCAGGCCAAGCTCATTGCTTTGCCCTTCTTATGGTCCTACAAACTGAAAAATGAAAGCAAAGCTGAACCTTTCAGCTGTCTGAATGGGAGGCATCAGTGCTTCTTTGAGCAGCACTACTCACATCATACACTACAGGGATTTTGTTGTCATCCTTGCAAGTGGTAGGACCCGGGCTGGAAAGGAAGGTCAAACCATGTTCCAGTAGACAGATATTTAATGTAATAGAAGCAGGTTGGCATAGAAATAGAACAGATACAACCAGAACAAAGTGAAAAGCTCCAGGTCCTTCTGTCAGCTCTCAAATGGAACAAGAGAGCAAAAGCCAAGAGAACCATTGCTTAACTAAAATCAACCTTAATGTGTGCAGTAATTAAAAAACCATCTTAGTTCAAAGAAAATGGTATAGAATCTCCTTAAAAGCCAACATCCATAGTCCAGAATGGTTTTCTACTGACATTGGCTTGATTTCTACGACAATTTACAATGCTCCTGGAGGCAGCCTGTACTAGTCATAACTATCTGCAAACCTGCAAGCTCTTCCCTACATTCTTTCCTTTTTCCAAGTAAAACTACTTGTGGGGAGTGAATTAACACGGGCACGTGCATCCTCCTGCCAGCTCTGCAGGCAGCTCATCCAGTCTGCAACAGGAACCTCACTATGCAGTCCCAGTGAGAATTCACACACCAACCAGAGGAAATCCTTCCCTGACACTGACCTGCAGCAAAACATCCCTTACCTCAGTATTCTGAGGGTGGGAATGAGATTAACAACACAGAGTTTTTCAATGATTACCCTGAACAGCAGTGCCCATCATACAGAGAAAAGACAAAGTATCAGTTCAGGAAAATTAATTAACTTCAGCAAAGCCTGAAGTTAAAAACAATGAAGCAAATTCAGCTAACCAAACACCTGTATGAGCATGGTACTCTGTACTACCCACAGGCTGAGATGAGCCCTCTGACAGAGTGGCCAAGGTCATAACCCACCTCATTTCCATCACTTCCCTTCTGCTTTCTTCATATTTCTCTTTCCACTCAGATACTTCCCTTTCCTTGGCCACAATCTGAAACAGAAAACAAAGGGACAAAACCTCACTGGATTATACCCATTTTTTAATTGCTATTGCTAGCCACATTGATATGATAAAAAGCTTTGTAAAATACATCATTTTATTACTATTTCAAGCAGCTTATCATTTTTCTATAATTACATAGCAATTTCAAGATGCACAGCATGCATCTGAGGTTCAAGAACATAAAGATTTATTTTTATATCATATCTGCTTTTCAGATATATAAAACAAACAAAACTTTCAGTGTAGCACCTTTTACTTCAGCGCTGAGGCTGAGGATGGTTCCATGAACAGACCAAGTGAAAGCATAAAGCATTTGGGACGAAACAGGCAAGAAGGGAACAGCGAGGGGCAGGTTTTTCCTTTCTCAAATTGAGAAGTTACCTCTGCTCTGGCGAGGCGGAGTGCAGAGTCCAAGTCCTGCTGGGGGTAGAGCAGAGCCGTGGTGCTCTCCGCGTCCGAGGCGCCGATGCGGGAGTACAGAGCGCTTTTGGAGATGGAAACATCTGCTGGGATAGCAGGTTCTCTCTGTGTGTTTGTTTTTTTAAATACAAAGAAACGAACCATTAAATAGGGGTTTAGCTCGTGGCTTTTCTGGGTGTGGTGCTAGGAGTAGAGTTCTGGGCACCTCTAAATTATAAAAATGGTAACACTGACAAGGAGCTCTGAATTCAGCAATCATAAAATAGACATTTCAGATCCATAAGAAGAACCAGGAGAGTCATATTACCTTTATGGAGAGAAAATAAAGACAGCACATTGCGATCAATATTTTAAGGTCTTAGAAAATGTACTGCTTTTCACAACACCCACAAGAAATGCACATCAGCGGAAGGAATCAGATTTGAAGGCATAAAGCTTGTTAAGGGGAATTCTGCTCCCATAAAAACGAATCAAGAAACAAGAAGCAAGTGGACAGCTCACTTTCTTAGGTCTGGCCTGTCAATACATAGTATCTATCATAAAGAATACCACACAAAAAGTGTGACTAGGCAGGTGACACTGCTGCCCCACTGGTGTCCAGCATGCAATTAGTCAGTTAAATGAGGCTTTTTTTGCAGCTGTCAATTTTGCTCATGTCAGCAGCCCAGATTAAACAGGGGAGAGCAGCATGTGAAATGAGGAGAGCAAAGAACAGGAGATGCAGGAGATGTCTCACAAACAACTCTTGATGCAAACAACCCAAGCTACAGCACATTAAAACTGAGATTACAAAGGACAGTTCACAGAACCCAGAATGGTTTCGGTTGGAAGAGATCCTAAATCCCATCCAGTGCCACCCCTGCCATGGCAGGGACACCTTCCACTGTCCCAGATTGCTCCAAGCCCAGTGTCCAACCTGGCCTTGGGCACTGCCAGGGATCCAGGGGCAGCCACAGCTGCTCTGGGCACTGCCAAGTTCCCACCACAAAGAATGGACCAGGAGTGGGCAGGAAAGTCAGGTTGATCAATGCCTTTATCCATCCACTGATGGAAATGGATATTCACATCCTGTTTTCCTGGTGTAACATTTCCTTGCTGCTGAAATGGGAATAATCTATTTTTCCAGTTTACTTGTAAACTTTGTGCATAAAACAATGTACTCTGCTCCTTCAAGTTCACTAATGCTGCACCTAAGTCTTTAGGCTTTATCTGTAATAATTAAGAGTAGCAATCAAGAGTATTTAAATTATTTTTTTACTTAAAGGAGAAAAGAATTATTTTCTTGTCTTTTATTGTAAAAGAGGGTGGTGTGGTTTTAGTTGCTTTGTTTGTATTTTTTTTAAAGAAAATAGCAGAGTCACACTCTAGTGACTGAAGCACAGGAATGTGAAAGGGAGTGGATAACATCTACATCAAGGTTTAGTCCTCATTAATTTCAACATCACATTTTCTTGTCTCAACACTGTTAAAGGAAATTTTGCCAGATGCTATCCCATAAAACATTCACTTCCTCACAGCTCTTCTCACAGTGCCCTGGATCACAAAAAGCATCCAAATCCACTGTTAATCTTGTAATCCCTTGTGAGTTCTCATATCACACCTGACTGAAGAAGTTGCATTAAAAATTGTATACAATGCACACAGGACCAGATGTTCTGGATGTCACATCTGTAGAGAACATGAAGAAACACTAACAACATTAAAGGAGTAGGCAAGAAAATTTAATTAGAGCAAGAATAACCTAAACAGTACTTACAGAACACCTCACTTCATTTACAGGAGACTCTCTCTAATTTGCTTGGTACTTTTTGTTTTTAAATTTGGGAGTCAATTGACTCTTACTTCTAGGATTCATGGAGCAGGCTATCCCTTGTCTGGTTTTGCTACCTTTAACATGAACACCCAAAATAAGGATCAATTCCAGCAGAATTAGGAGATGCAAGCTCAAACTCGAAGGATTTTCCTACCAGCAGAAAAAGCATTCCAAGCTGTGTCAAAACTGCATAACCTGTGCTCTGAAAAGTGATCTCCCAATGTACAACTACATAGGAAAAAAAATACACCTGGGATACAAGCTCAGACACCTCTGTAAATGCAAAAATACAAAAAAAGGTGTTTTAATCCCTCCTTAATCACGAGACAGCAATAGCTGAGAGATAAAAAAGAGCCATTAGATCATCAAAGCTGTCCTGCAAAGAAAGGCCACCCCTCAGATCGATCTGTTGAACTGCATCTGTCACATTTCAAAAGCCTCCTGCAGCTTAATTTGCTGGATCTCATAAAGAGATTGCTGGAAAATATTCATTGTGCCAAGAAGAAACATTTTTCAACTCATATAAAACCATGTCAAAGTAGCTGCTGGGAGAATGACAATTTTTAAAGAAAAAGACATTTAGAGCATTTAACACACACTTACAGGTACTCTTTGCATTTGAGTAAATTGTACAAAACAATAGCAATAATGACATGCAGAACAGCTTAAAATTTCCAGAAATGACCATTAAAACTCTTGGAATTTAACCACTGAGCAGAAATGCTTGTGGTAGTGGTCCAAGCAGTGTTGCTCTAACTCTGGACACACCCTGCACAAGTCACAGCTGGGCTCTCTGGCTGCAGTCACCAGTAGAAGTCATCATGGTTTTACTTCAAAAGCCAATTTTACACAGCTCCTAACTGATGCATCACTCAGGAACTGTTGGTTGCTGGCTGCAAAATATTCCTACCCCGAGAAAATAACAGCACCTGACCAACAGGATGATGGCATTACCCAAAATAACCCAATAATAATGCTTTAGCACCTAATTGCTGAGAAGGTAAGCAGTTAATTGGGGTAATAATCAGCACAGGGATTTGTAAGTCACTAAACCTTGCACAGAAAGATTAGAGTCTTCAGGGGAATTACTACAAAATGTAGGTCACTGCAACCTTAGTGTAAATATTTGACAGCTCAACATGCTTCCCTTCCCAGCACCTTTCACAGAAACCAGATATCTGACCAGAAGGGAAACAAATGCACATCTATTAACCAGCTGCAGTTATCTCACTTCCAGGGGGTCAGAGAGGAAGAAAATAGAGAAATGGAATGAAAATGAAAACTAGTTTTTATCATAGCAGTTAGAGGAATGTGTTCAGCCCTGCTGAAAATGAGGCTGCCCTTTCCAAGCCCCTGAAATGCTGCCTGGGTGTGCATGGAATGATGGACTCTTTCAATTAATGTGCGAGCAGACAGGTCAGTGCAGGCAAAGTGAGACCTACTTGTGCAAGGAAAACTCAAGCAGAAGTTTTCTGCCTGTACATTTTTGCTAAAATTAACAGCATTGCTGTTTGAAGGAAATAATCCTCCTCCACCATCATGAGTCCCACAAAGCTGTAATGCACTAATCCCATTTTTGCCCATGCCTTTCCTTTCAGTTTCTGTTTTCCTTGGATCTTATCTCAGCATCCTACTCTCCATCACCTCAGCATCCAACCCTACTCAAGCTGCACCTACTAAAAAATTACAACATCCAGATGGAGACTGTTCAACAGAAAAGCATTAGTTCACCACAACACTGGAGGACAGAAATACTTGGCAATGTAAAAGTAGGTGACTGGTCCTGCTGTTGTCTAAGTCTGTGACAGGAAATTTGGGAGTGGCCAAATAACTCCCCTCTGCCTGAAAACAATGAACTGCACATCCTTATTCTCACTCCTAGTGCTAGCACAAAATGCTTATATTTAATCTTTATTTTAGAGGACCTGAAGTGTCATAACAAGTGCTTCACCATCCTATTCTTGTTACCCATCCAATCATTGTTTAGCAAATGCTAAATGTAATCATACAGCTTTCAGCAAAGAAATAAGGCCAGCCATCCAGAAGGGAATTCTGCCAGAAGCACCCAAATTTAAGTCACTGCAGTCATCTGCTGGTTTCTGTTCCACTTAATCCAGGCCAGCAGTCACTGTAGGTCACAAGGGGTGTCATCACAGGCTAATTTCACACCAGCAACCTCCCACTGAAACAGCAAAGCTATGCAAGGACAGAAGTCCTTCCCAGTCTAACATGACACCCATGGTGTTGGTCTACAAGCATTGCTGTGCCTGGACCAACATGAGGCTTTGTCACCATCAGTAACTGCTTGGTTAGTCCTTCTAATGAAGACAACAGCATGTTTTTCTTAATTAAATAGAAGATTGTAACCACATACTCTAAAATACTCTTAAATCTGTGAGTAATGAGTTTACCTTAGTGAATGTTAAAAAATCTTTACTTTTATGAAGTAGCTATTTAATAACTGATCTTTAAAGCACCAAGAAATTCTATCCTGCAACCAGCTCAAATGCTGTTGTGCAATGCAGATGATTTAGGACTGGGCAAAAGACTTTCTGCTGACTTATTAATGGACAGTACAAGGGGAGGAAAGCCACTGGAGAAGGACATTTCAGAAGCACATTCTCTTCATTTGGAATAAAATGTCTCACTGCAGCAGGACACTGCCATCCCCTCAGCATCCCATTCAGCTGACACCCTTTCCCAAGAAAGCCACTAACATTTACAGAATGACTTTTTTGGCTTCCCAGACTCTCTGAGTTCCATGTGCATCTCTACAGCAGTGCAAAGCATCACTCTGAGGCACAACTAGCTAGCATGACCTAGAAGTAGCAAAGAAAAAAAATAAGATTTAGATCTTTATGAATAGAGACACATTGTGCTGTGAGGCCTTTTTTCCTTGGGAGTTCTGTAGCCCTTCCAACCCTGCTGCAGCCCCTTTCTTCAGATGCCTGAGGGCAAGGTCAGCTGAATTCCTCAGTTCTAAACACTGAGGGTCAAAGGTGTCTGACTTCAAGCTGAAAATACCAGCAGAAGACAAAATGTCCTTATGGCCAAAGCAGGCCTGCTATTCCTCACCACCAAGTATTTTAGGACAAATGTTGCTTCAGAGAAATGACAACCAGCTACCTGGACTGCAGAATCCATCTCCCGCGGAAGGAACGCTGCTGCTGCTTCTTGCCTGTTGTTAATTGGGGTGTGAGTGGGGTGACAGCATTTCTGTGTCAGCTCTGCTGCCAGCATGCTCCTGGTGTCCCCCCAGGAGCCCCAGGACAAGCAGCACTCGGCTCCCCAGGCTGTGCACACTCACACACACAGGGCAGGCACAAAGCAGGTACCTTGGAGCGCAAAGAGGAGAGGGCAATCTGCCTGGCTAACTTCAGCGCTTCTATCCTCATGGCAGCAAACTCTAGCTCCTCCTGTCCAAGGGTTTGGTGGGGGAGTCCCCCCACAGGGAAAAAAAATGTAGTAAGAACATGGTCAAAATGGTTGACAGACTCAAAATTGGATTGTTACATTTTAACGTGTACTTTGGACAATTCCTGGGTGACAAACACCCCAAATTCCTCTCATGGTGATACCAAACTCCAGGGCTTGGTTAGTTTTGAGGTAGCTGTACAGACAAATAATTTTTATTAGGTGAGCAGTATGAACAATGCTTTATGTGAAAGAAATGTTTTCTGAAGCTAAAGCTGTTTTATCACAGACTCCTCTCCTTTCATTTCCATTTTATGTGAATTTATGCCACACGCTGATCTCAGTTCAATCTTTGCTATTTCATAATTTGACTGTGAATATTCCAGAAAATATGTCCTGACATACAGAACTGCTCTGCAGATCCATTTGCTTTTCCTAGGAGAAACCATGCCAAATTCTGCATTAGAGAAATTACAAGGAAAACAAAGCCTGATTTTAATTTCAGCAGAATTAGGTCCTGAATCTCAAAAAATGAATCTATTCATACAGACTTACTAAGGCCAGGTGTCAAGACAATTCTCCACACATCAAGTCCAAGCATAAAAAAGTTTGCTTTGAAAAGACTTCTGGAAAATACATACAGTAGAGGTACAGGAATAGGTGTTGATGAAATTTAAGGTTATGCGTTACATGAATTACGTGAGTTAAATGAAAATATCTTTGTTCCTCAAGCCTTTGAAAGGAGAGAGTTACTTTGGAAAGAATTAAATAATTATTTTAATTCTTTTCCACATTCCTTCCAAGCCTCCCTCCACCCCTTTCAGATGAGACAAAGCATTCCCTTGCCTATGTATGGACAAACAGAAAGAAAAGTGATATTTATATTTCTGCTACAAACCTGAAGTTTCTGAGCAAATACTGGGGGGTTCTTTTCTGCTAGGTCAGGATCTAGATATTCAGGCTGATCACA
Organism: Sialia sialis; assembly: GCA_009812075.1. Taxonomy (NCBI): domain Eukaryota; kingdom Metazoa; phylum Chordata; class Aves; order Passeriformes; family Turdidae; genus Sialia; species Sialia sialis. Next base: position 4,887,419 of record VRYO01002114.1, on the reverse strand, counting down.
TATTGAGGCTTTCTTAGATATCCTATTGAGAAGAGCATCAGCAGAGACAAAGGAATCTTCAGGAGATGTCTGAAGGGCAAAGAGGAGGCTGAATAAGCGACAGAGATTTTGCCCAAGTTATTCAGGCCAAAAGCAAAAAGCAAAATTTCTGGAGGAAAATGATTCCCAAACTCTTATCACAGAGGACTTACAATTTCAATAGCCTCTGGAGTTGTTCCTAGAGTCATGGGCTCCAGGTCCTTCTGCTTGGCCTTGTCAGGGGACTGTAAATGTGCCTCTTGGCTGGCAGCTAGCACTCGGGAAGCTGGGTGTGGTATTTTCATGCCAGAGGACTGCTGGGCTTCAGGGTCTTCAAAACTGGACCTGGAAAAAGATTGTGTACATGTTTTCAGGGTGGAGCACAAGGCCTTCAGAATTCTGCCTCTGGTAACAGATGAGCAAGTCCTCCTCATCACTTTCATGTGTATGTGCATATATAAAAAATATTTACACACACACTTTCATGTGTATGTGAATATATGTATTTACACACATATTGTTTCAACTCAATTTTACATCATTAGATCGCATAACACTTCGCAACAACCTTTCAAAACAATGCACTGGAGACATCAAAATAAAATCAGTTCCATCAGAAATGTCACATTTCTTCAATATTTCTCACTTGCCTTTTAACCCCTTTCTCATTGTGACCTACCTCTCTCCGAAAACACAACTCTTACTAACAAGAACAGATGTCCTTGACAAGCAGAATTATTGGAAGTAAACACAACTCCCACATCCTGGTCTTATGAACAAGAGCACTTATTCAGAAAATGCATCCAGGAAAAGCCAAGTGAAAACCTGCAATTAACAGATTTCTAGATTCATGTGAAAATCACCTCAGTGTCTGAGGAAAAACCTTTAAGAAGGAGGTCATTGTCCAGTAAAACAGTTGCCACTGTGACTATTTAGTTAGAATGTGAAGGAGAAATACACGTCCTCATTTCATCATGAAACTTGTGCATTTTTGCCCTCTGTTCTCTATCATATGTGCACACAGATGGGAATCTATTTTTACACAAATAACTTGGCAGCACAGAGGCAGAGAGAGGAAGAAGTGCCTGTGTACGTGCTCTGAGGGTCACCCATCCCCTGCCACCCTCCTGCACTGCTCACAGTGACCTACCCTGAGCAGGGAGATGTGGAGTCAGACAATCTGATGGGAGGTGATTTCACTGGGCTCTCCTGCTGGGCATCAAACATTAGGTACAGGGACTGCTTCTTCTGGGTGCTATCATCCTGCTGGCAACAGGGAAAGAGAAACTCATTAAGCAATTCAACCATTCTCCATTAAAGCTAATTCAGGTCACTGAAGCCTTTAGTGAGCAAATGAGTTGACAGAAAACTCATAATACTGGGTTGTAATGCTGATACTGAGATGGACTCTTCCAGGAAGGAACTATTAAAAAACCTAAACAGTTCAGTCTTTGCAGTGGCTCTTCTCCTCCCAGTTTGGGGTTAATCAGGTCTGGTTCTGTCAGGCAGGAGGCATCCCTTGGCTGAGGGTATTACTAAAATATCCACTGAATACTCTCACTGCTTTAAGCATCACATGTCTGATTTCCCTAATGTCCCCAGTGGATATCCCCTCACTGGATCCAGTCAAGCTATTAAATCCATGATTAAAATGAAGGTGAAACAAGTGATAATGTATAGCACTGCACTCCAGACCTCACACTAATCCTGTTTCTTTCCTGACTCCCTCCAGCTTTTACTCCCAGTTTCTTAAACAGTTCAGCTGGTGTAGACAGCTCTGCACCCTGCACTGCTGGAAATACAGATTGGCTTTGAATCTCCAGAAATAACTACTATGATGCTAGCTTAGGAATAAAATCATAAAAGGGAACAAGCTTTACAGGACACAGGACAACAAAGCACAGGCAATTTACTCCAGTTATGCCAATTTCAAGGAGCTGGTTTTGCAAATCTGCTGCAGGCACATTATAATTAATTTAAAGGCTGGTGAGGCTGAGGGCATTATCAGGATGGTATATTATGACAAGGGAATGCAAATGAATGGAAATGGAGGTGAGAACTTACAGGCACAGAGGAGCCTATTTTCTCCATATATTCTATTTCATATGAGTTGCCATATTCCAATTCTGCCACAGAAACAAAAAAAAGAGGTGTTAATACATGCCATGACATGATTTTTTTCAAAAGTAAATGAGAGCTCTTCTCATTGACAAGGGCCACTCCCACTCTGCTCAATATTAAAAATATAATATACAGAGAGAAAGTAAAAGATGCATTAATATTCACTCATTTTCAACAGTAAACCTGACACATTTCAGGCAAATCAGCTTGTCAGAAAAAAATTCAGCTTCTTAATTTGCCCCAGGGACCAGAATATTAAGAACGTTTCAGAGCAATTTCAGAGCACAGAAAACTTTCCCCTTTAATGTTATCTTATCACAGAAGCTACATTTTTCAATAAATAGTAATGCTGATGCCAATTTATTTTAAAAAATATTTTAACAGCTGTTGAGAAAAATTCATTTCTATTTTTTCACGTTTATCACACTCTTAATTCAGAACAACTACTGTGCTATCACTGAAGAAAAAAATCCCTAAAATACCTGAATGCTCATGAGCAAGGGGTAAGACACCAGCCCAGCTCACTGGACTGTTCTCACTTCTTGTTTTCAGCGAAAGAGTCTAAGGCAGGAGGATTTAGAAAGAACCTTAAGTCTAATATTTAATAAAAATGCAAATCTTTACTGCTTCTCTGCTTCTAATCTCCCAGTTACACTGGGGAGAATAACCATTTCTTCCCAGTCCATGGTACAGAAGCAGAGAGATCTAACACAGGAAAAGAGATCATACCTTCCTGCAATCAAATAAAAACAAATTTCCTACAATGACAACTTAATTTAACAATTAAAAGCATAATTAATTTGTCCAAATGCTGTACTTTGTTCTGTTTCCATGACTTAATTCAATAAACCACTTGCATAATTTGATTTCCACTATAAATAAATCCTAAGGAAATGCACACTAGCGTTTGCATTATGATAAAGTCATGTGCTAAAATCCTTCCAGAACTGGGCAGCTTTTGAAAAGTAGGGCTTGCATTAGGAAGATGATAACCCCATTAAAATATTTGATGCTTAAAAACAAATAACCCTGAAGATAATTTCTTGCCTGTTTTGTTGATTAAAGAAGTTTTAGAGGCTTCAAGATGATTTTACAATGCTTGTTTGTTTTTTTTTAGTAATAAAAAGCACTGCACAAGGATTATAATTCCTCAAGTTACATATTTTGTCAACCAATCACTGAAGAGAAGAGTCAAAAACCTTCAGTACTGGTTGGGGATATTCACAGTAAAAGCTGAGTGAAGAGAAAGCTGTAATAGCAGGCTCCTCACATTTAAATTCCTAGCATCATATGTTTTTAATGGAAATAGGGAGCCAGGCAAGATGGACAACCTCCTGGTGTCAGATACCAGCAAGATCCTTTCTCATTCACTCCTCTTCCCAGTGAAAGCAAAACCCAAACTGGAAGGATGAATTCCAGCCCTCTATGAGGAGTGGAGTGCAGGAGAAAGCCTGAAATCCCAGGTGACAGCAGCAAGTGTTCAGGAAGTGCCTCTCAGTATCTCATTTATCCACAGCCAGCCCAGTGAGGTGCAGCAGGAGCGTTTATGGAGCAATCCCTGAGTGTCCAGGCAGGCTCAGGGACAGCAGACGTGCCAGCACTGTCCTCTGCTGGCACAGCCACAGGGATCCTCCACCTGCCTGCAGCACTGCCAGCAGCTCTGCAATCCAAATCCAAACTGACTGCTGGGACAACACAGATTCAGCTTCGCTGCTGACAAAATAAAACAAAACCAAAAAAAAGCAGGACACAGATGGAAGCAGTCCAAGTAGAAACAAAAGGAATAACACGGCTGGCTAAACACAGTTTGTTTCGTCTCACTGCTCTCAGGAGTCTCCAGAATAATTCCTCTCTCTCTCTCTCCCCTTAGACATCATCTCCCCTCCACAATCTGAGGCTCTGATTATCTCTGCACATTCAAAGTCAGAAAAGCCCAGGATATCCCACGAAGCAAGATAATTATCTTTCATAAACACGTACAACAGACTTACTAAGTGATGTCCTCCACCTCCTCCTACAAATAGCTGCAAGATTACATCAGAATTTTCTGCTAATAATTACAGCTTATTTCGGGTCTGTGCCACAGGAAAATGGCAGCAGCTACAGGCAGTGCCTCAAAGAGATGAGGGCTGGATGCACTGCCTGACTCAGGAGCTGGGCTGCATCTGCACAGAAGCAGTGTTGGGTTACAGGGTAACACATGGGTGTCTGGGAGAGGTGAAAATATCTGCACTGAGAAACAGCCCTCAAATTTCTCAGAAATTTCTCAAAGCTGCAGGAGCAAGACGTCAAGGGGAAAAAATTATTATTTTTCGGAGAGGTGAAAAGCGGAAGCATTGTTGATCATAATGAGTGTGTAATCTGAAACCCCGACTGTACCATGCAGCACACATGAGAGAAGACAATTACCATTTAATTAGGAGCTCTGCTCACTTTCTTCTACCCACTTTGAAAGCTAAAATGATTGTTTCAGAACGTCTCTCACTACTCTTTTGTTCCATTTTCTTTCAAACAGTTTCCATTTTCCCAGATTTAGGGGGCTTATTTTCTAAAAAGTGCTTCTTTAAGTAATTTTAAAAAATACAAATACAGGCAAGTCAATGTCTAATATTTATGATTTGACAACAAAGCCAAATGAATTAATTCAGACTGAAATACTTGTCTGTTTAGAATACTCAACAGATTTCCAAAAAGCCTAGGGCACACAAGCACATGCATATGAAAAATAGCACTGTGATTGTTGTTGCTTTTTGATGTCAAACACCTTGACCTAAAAGTTTAGGAGTTCTTAATCAGGCATAAATTTAGACCCAGTCTAAAATGGCATAAAGTAGATTTAATGGTAGACTGGGTCAGGGACTGAAAAGCTGGGGGGAAAAAATGAATTCAGATCAAGAAGAAAAAGTTTAAGCCAAGTTAAACTCAAACATGCTTCCCACCCACAAAGCTGAACATCTGCCTTTGGAGCAGATGTTGCAAAGCACAATTCCCTCTGGTAGCCCCAAGGAAGGCCACACACAAATTTTCTTAATTCTGTCTCTTCCAAATTTCACAGACCTGGAATGACAATTCTCTAAACAGAAACGTCCATCTTTAGCTCTCAACTGCTCATAGGAAGGTATGTCAGGAAAAACTTTAATAGGCTGATCTAGTAGGGAATTTTCTCTGGAAATATGAATGGTAACTATCTTGCAGAGGGGATATCCTGGATACTTTTATGCATGAAGATATTTGGAGCCCAGAAATTTGGAAGAGAGATGGCATGGTATGGGTATTAACACAATACAGAAAATTTGAGCAGAATTTTAACATGTGACCTTTTCCCATGCAGGTTAAGGAACAGGCTCAGGCAGAAGCAGTAGTTCAGTGACCTGGAGCCATTCAAGCCATTCTCCTGTGAGGGCACTGAGAGAACACACTGCTCACAGAGAACAATCAATCACACAAAGGAAGCAAAAACCTTTCTGTGAAGGGCCCTCTCATTTCTCTTTATACATCTTTCCTTTCCTGAAAATTCAAGGCTGGACTGTTGAGCTCACATTGAGCTCCCCATAATTGCATTTTTAGGGTTCCCTAATAAAGTCTGCATTAGCAGAGCACAGGGCAGCATCCTCAGCCAGACCAAAGCCCTGTCCCAGCAAACAGCCCCTGGCTGGAGCAGGCAGTACCCTCTGTGGGAGAGCTGAACTTGGTCTCGTTGACAAAGGTGGACAGGTCAGAGGGCTCTGGGTAGTCCTGCTTGTCCGTGTTCAGGTCCACAGTCATGCAGGTCCACTTCTGAGCCGTCACAGAGGACGCCAGCTTCTCCTCATCCGTGGCGTGAACCACCGTGGAGATGACAGGAGGTGTTTCTGGAGTTGGCAGTGGAGTAGGATCCTGCAGCAAACAAGAGCCAATTAATTCCATTATCTTTCACTAACACATGGAACAGCTCAATCTCTGAATTCCTCTGCACCGCCAGAGCCATCTTTTTAATTCTGTAATCTCTGCTGCAGTGCTGTATAAAATACTTAATGGAAAATACTAACTCTACCAGCAGCAAGTTTCCCCAGTATAACTAAGCTCTTTGATGATAAACACTTGCATTGCAAAGCTGCTTTGATAACAGGGAAGAAAGAAGACCCAGAGCTGCTGAAATCTGTTAGGCACTTGACACAAGTGGCACACATCACCCATCACTGAAGTCTCTGACTACCAAAACTGACTTTTTAGGCTTCCCTGATAGGAGCAAACCCTCGTAGGTCCACGAGATCATGAACCCTTTCCCCTTTCTTCACTTCTACACTGTCAAGCAGCACAAATAGAAGGGCAGGATGGATAACAGGAAGAGGAACAGCAGCATGCAAGGAGCTGTGCCACATCAAAGCAGCCAGGCCTTTGTGGAAGAGCAGCTTTTGTTAACTTCTCTTCCAAGAAAACCACCTGCCAGCAGTTTACAACACAGAATCAAAATATCCAAGCACATGTTCCTGGTATATCAGCCCATTTGGTTTATTTCTATTTCCCTTCCAGCCCACCAATCTGGTGCATTTAGTTTCTAATCTAAAAATTCCAGGGTGGATAGTGATAGCCTTGTTTTTCAGACAACTGACTGAAGATACTTATTCATATCCCTGCTCCATCTTTACACAGAGCTTTCCAAAGTACATTTGCTAATACTCTAACTAGAATTCCCAGAGAAAATACTACATCTACTATATAATGTGCAGACACTTTCAGAGGACAAAAGGTTAATGCTTTATGGCAATAGCCCAATGTGCTACATTTGGACATATGCATATATTCATTACAAAAAATCTCCTCTATTATTAAAAGTACAAGTCCACAGAAAAAATATCTTCTGTTATTAAATGTACAATTCCACAATTAAATTAATCACTTTTCCTTCTTTTTACTCCTTCAAGAACATGAATTATATGCATCAAAATAAGGCAGCACTTTACCTGAGAAGGAGGATCTGATAGTGGGGATCTTTTTGGTGATTTTTTCACCCTAAATGTATCACTGAAAATAAAGTTCAGACTGTTAATATGGTAATAGCAGCAAGAATCAGGTCATTTCACACTCAGCAAGAGACAGCCACAGACAATGCAATCTCTGTAAGCCCTTCTGCATTAAAATCCCATCCATTAGGCAGCAGCACCACAGAGGAACATGCCATGGGTACATATTTTTGTCATGCACTTGGAAGAGGCCTCGATCCCCCAAAAGCTGAGAACAGCAGGATTGCCATATTTTTCATGCTAACTCCTGACACATTCTCAGAGCAGAGCTGCTGCTCAGCTGCAATTCAAATCCTTGCTCCAGGCACCCTCCAGGGCCCTGGGGAAATGACTTCGCTTCTGTCTGTTTCAGTTTCACATCCCAAAATTAGGTCTAACCCACACCTTTACCTGGGAATTAAAACTGTGATAAACTTAGGCTCCAATGACCCCAAAAACCAGGAAAAAAAGCCTGGTTTGCTTTAGATGAACTATATAAAACCATCTGAGGCAGATGCTGTTCCCCAGATGCCAGAATGAGCTGTGGCATTACAAATGGACACAACAGACCTTTTTAAAAACAAATACAACAAGAAATATGGCAATTCTGCTCCCAGTTCCCCTGACACCTCACAGTGCAGACTGGCAGCACGGACACTACAGCCCTCCAAAATCCCCCAGGTTTCAATCAAGCAAAAGGAATGAAGAACATACATTATGTCATGATGGTGTATAATTATGAATGTTGCCTTTATTAACAATTGGCTAAAATATTTTTCCAACCAGGAATAAACTAATTATCTGTCTGTTCTCTTGATGCACATTGCCAGAGTTATTCAAAAGGAGAAAAATACCACAGTAAACTCACTGATAAAGATTTTATGCTTGAACTGAGATGCAGTGGCAAAAATTACTGCCCACCAACTCATCCCTGATCAATGATGGCAAGGCTGACACCAGAAATTCTAATGGTGGGATTCAATTGGCAGAGGGTAAATCAATACCACATCTAGAGGGGAAAATAAATTGGGCAGCTGAATATTGGCGTGTTCAGTCATTAATTATCCAGTTATGATGACAGAATTAATTAGGATAACTTTTTCCTTCAAGACAAGCACTTTATGCAGTATTTAAGAAGAACTGATTGTACAATGTTGTTCAGTGGTAGAAATAAAACTTTCAGATTTTAGCTCAAGGATACAAAATCTTTATAGCTTTTAAATGATGATCTTTGATAGGCAACAGATAATGAGGCAAACTCATTCACAGTCAGGCATTTTACTTAAAATAGCTTTCATATGTGCAAGAGAAGTGAAATCATTAACATAAAAGCTACATGCTGAATAATAACTGATCATGCTGCAAAATAAATAAGTAAAATTAAAAAGCCCATAAATCAAAGAGGAAATTGGAATTGTTAGCTTAGAATTACTTACAACAGAGAACATACAGACATCACATCTTCTACCATCCTAAGACAAATAAGACAAAGAAAAGAGAGACAGACAGAAGGAACTGACAAAATAGATTAACCTACAAATACTCTGTTAATGTTAATGTGTTAAGACAATCTGATCATGCATATTTTCTACCTGTATAATCTTAACCCCTACTTTTTATTGTGAAACATACCAGGAGAAAAAAAATATTCATCAAGTCCTTCAACGTTTTCTAATTCAATGTTATACTTTTAACATGCTTTCATCTTACAAAACACATTTTTCAAAGCTGACACCTTCACGTTAAGTTCCTTTCAGCACACTATCCTTGCCTTCCCTGATGGAAGCCACCTGCTTGCTTTTCAAAACAAAGTATTTGTTATTATGTGAGATGCAAAACTGTGTTTGAATGGTAGCTAAGCTTCAGGAGAGGGCACAGTAATTCCAGGTTTTGTGATGTTTGCTGATGTGTTGTGACAGCACAGAAAAAGCTACTTGACCATTTCAAACCATTTACCCAGGTCAGGACGAAAAATGACATTTTTTAAAATCTCAGCTGGTTTTGCTTCTCTCCAAAACCTAACCTGATGTTCTAACAGAGCAAAGCAGAACCAAACCTTCCCAAACAGCTTAGGCTAAGAGAAGTTTTAATTTACTCAGAAGCTTGGCAGCCTCTGCTCATCTCTCCTCACGTGCAATGCTCACACAGCTGGCACCTTCCATTTCTAAACAGCCTCCAGCCATCCAAGAGCTTCCAGAGCAATGCCTGCACAAGCTGTATTTCCATAAAGCACCTATTCTTACTCACCACTGTGAGCTGGCACTGGGGAGGCATCAGCTGCTCTTTGCTCAGCATCACCTGAGCAGTGTGATTGTCTCCAAGCAGCTCAGCACCCGGGCAGGTGACCAGAGAGCAATCTGAGTCGAGCTCACATCTCTTGTAAAAACCTCAGTGCTCAGACTGCTGCAGTTTCATTCAAGAATGAATGAAAAAAATGGCTCATTTTTATTGTTTTAACAGCACATGGCTCAAATCCAAAGGAGTATAAGCCCATGCCTGGCTTCTCCACCTCTAATCTAGAAACCCCTGCCTTTCCACATGAGGAGCTCACTTTCAAGCTGGTCCATAGGGTTTGATTTCTGCACCCTAAACAGTGGCAATAAAACCTCCTGCTACTGCCTGCCCTGGCATCCCCTTCAAGCCTTAAGGTAATTTTCTTCTAGAAAATACCACAGCTGCAGGCTGCAATGGGTTATGAATATGCAGAGTCTCATCTTTGCAAAAAAAAAAAAATAAAAAAATTAAAAAACAACCAAAAACCACTTGCAAAAGTAGGTTATGGGGCTGCAGTGAACAACACACAACACAACCCAGTGAAAGCAGTGCCAAGCACAGGCTGGGAGTTCCTGCAGCCTTCCTGACCCAAAAACTTGTGAGCTCTGAGCTGGGGAAGCTTCACTGCCCCACCGTGATAAACACCAGCACTGAACTTTGTGATTCTAGGATTTTCCTGGCATGGATTTTCTCAAGGACAAATGTGGCTTAGCAAACTCACTGTAAACTCATTTTGCCCCTAAATTAAAAACTTTGGAATTCTTTCCAGTATTCAAAGCAGATGGGAGAACCCAAGAGGCCCACTCTGGGGGTCTGTCAACTCCAGCTACTGGAAGACACAAGGAGAATCTGCCTACCTCCAAAAACTTAAAGATCTGGTAATACTAAAATTACACTCTGCAATTCCCCAGTAAGATTCAAATTGTTCCTCTCGTGATGTCAGACTTTTAAATCTTCTTGGTTGGGACCAAAACAGTTTGGACTTCAGGCTTGGGAAAATGTGCCATTTACCACTAAGTTTTAGATAAACCTCAAAAAGTAGCACCATCAGAAAAAACAGGCTCCTCTCCCAAAGAAAACAACTCTACACAGTGGTCTAAACTATACATAAGTCAGAAAAAAAATAAAGGCACAAGATTCCTCAAATGTTCCAAGGGACTTGAATTAGACGCTTAGAAGGCAGGAGGCTGTTCAGAAAAATCTGAATAATATCCATGTCACCCTGCAGAGATCAGCTTTTGTACTGCTTTACATTAACCATGTTATCTGCTTATCTTAAATTGGCATTTAAAATTTTTGCTCCCATTTTTGTTAGCTAGCTGGAACATTTTAACCATAAAGGAACATTAACTGAGATACTTTCTTATAGATGCACACAGGAGATCAATTTCAGATACATGGGACATAAACTTAGTGGTCACCAACTCAAAATAACCGTATTTGAACAGATAAAGCAACATGAAAATCAGTAACCAGCCACAGAGGTTTGTAACCAAATATCTAAAAACAAAAACATAGAAAATGAAACCTGGAATTTGTCATCCATATCTAAAAGCTGGATATTTCCCTAACATACAGCAGTTTTGGAGATTTTAAATCTTCGGTACAACTGTAAGCTCTTTCATAAAAAGGAATTTTTTCACATTTCTTAATTGTGTGTATGAATTAAAAAAAGATGCATTTCAATTCTGCATTCTTCTGCTTTAGGTTATTTTCCTTGAAATACCACAAGCCACTGGATGAAACCATCTTCCTGCTGTTTGCAATAAAACATTTGTCACTGCCTTACTATTTCACATCCCACGCTCAAAAACAATGATTCATAAAATAGTTGTGCTGGTGTGATTACTCTGATCATCTTAAAAAGCATCAACTTCCCAGAAGGAGGTGACGAAAAACTGGGTACATAACTGATAAAATCACAGTTTAACCAGGTTCAGAACTACAATGGGCCCAAAGACTTAAAGAATGCAGTTGCCTAATGTGGCTTGGAAATATAAATTATTGAGGAAGCAGGCTGGGAGCAGGAACAACCCCCCAGTGTGACTCCAGTTGTGGCAACCAACACCCAAGGTCACCTCCCTCTCTCTGTCCAGATATAAATCCTGTGTAACTGTGCTAATGGGGAGGAACGTGCTGCTTCTATTCTAGAAACGTCTCTGCCCTTTAACTTACGTTTTTAATGGCGTCTTCTTCTTCTTGGCAGGTTTGTTCAGGCTGTCTCCTTCCGTTCCGTTCGTCTCGTTGGCACTGGCTGGTATCTCAAAGGAAGCTGGAGATTTGGAAGGCGAGCTGGCAATCTTGGAAGAAGTCTTGAAAGGGTCAATGGAGTCCTCACACATGTCCGGCTCAAAGCTGTACGTTTGTTGAGGCAGCTTGGGCGATTCCTGCATTTTTGTACTGGATGAGAAGGGGTTAAAATTGGGATCGTCCCACTTGTCGATATCAAAAGTGTAGGAGCCTTTTGTGATGGGGATTTCGTTTGGATCAGTGGGTGACTTGGTGGGGGTGGTTGGAGCATTGTCGAGCTTCTCCACCGGTTTTTTAGTCTTTGGCCTCCGTAGTGGCATTTTAGCACCAGGCTTTTTCCCTGCTTTTTTGGGAGGAGGAGCGCTCTCCTGCTGGTCTTCGCTCCCTCCTCTCTCCTCAGAATAATCAAACTCCAGCCTGACCGCAAGGCCTTTGACGGGAGGGTCCTCCTGTCCCCCGGTGTCCGGCGGAGTCACCTCCACAGCCTCGGGGGCCGTGGTTAGAGGCAGCGTTTTCCTGCTGGCAGGGGGAGAGTTCTGCACTTTGCTGCCTCCAGAGCTAAATGCACTAATCCCTTCGAAACGGTCCGGATCCGAAGGCTCGGACTCTTCAGGCACAGGCGGGGCCTCCTCTTTCTCAGCAGAGATTTTGGAAGGTTCAGTACATTCAGGCTTTGCTGAGTCAGCCTTCACCTCAGGTGCTTTATCCTCACAAGCTGCTTGGTCAAGCTCTGGAGGTTCTTGTGGGGTTTCCTTCACCAGTGGAGCATCCAGAGGTTTTTTGGCTGACTGCTTCTTTTTTACAGAAGCTGGTCTGGGTTTTTTTGTTCTCTTGAGGGTACTGGAAGCGCTGCTGGAACCAGTACCATACACATCTGCTGATGGTGCTAAGGTCTCGCTGTTGGCCAGGTGAGATGCTCCATCAAAATCACTGGCCTGCAGGCTGAGAGATCGAGACAAGGTGGATTTGGAAACTGGCACCGAATCCGTGGATTTCCTGCGGACATTTGCTTTGGGGTCACGGCTCTTGGGCTCTGCAGAGCTCGGTCCTAAGGCATGGAGAGAATCCACCAGCTCAATGTTGTCAAAGTCCAAGTTGTAGGTCCCACTGCTGGCTATGGGCTTGTCCTCGTCGAAGACAGTGGAGAAGGAATGGCAAGGGGGACGGAAAGGGCTCTCTTGAACTGGCTCACTGTGAGACACATCGGTGACGGGCTCAGCTTCTGAACACAGTCCTGTGGCAGCAAACACAAAACTCAGTGAGCACACTTCAAACACAGCTTCAGAACAGGGCCGTATTATAATCTGTATTATAATCTAATATTAAATTAGATTAAGTAAAAAGTAACGGCATTTTTGCTGGCTTTTGCTTTCAAGTAAAAGAAGAAAGCATTGGAATCATACAAATTGACTAAGCAAACCAAACTGACTTTTCCAATATACGAGCCAGATTAGGGGAAAAAATAGATCTGTTCTCCCCAGAACAGGATTCAAGGCAAGTTTCACAAAAAGATAAAATATGCATCTGCAATAGCCTCTAAAGCATCTCTTCTAAACTATAATTTACAGAGATGCATATTACCATAATACACTAAATATTGCAAATACCAGAAGAACTGCACATAAAGCACTTTTTAACTCCCATTTTCTGCGACTAGAAAGAGTTCACACAATTGTGTCAGAGCTCTTACGAAGTAAATCTCCTGTAAATTGACTGGTTCTTCAGTAATTACATGTTGACCTTAAGTTTTGCTTCCCATGTGCTATTTTTAACAATTTACCCAGAGGAAAATGGCTTCCTCTCCCCAACCCATCAATGCTGCTCCTCTATCTGCCCCAAGCAATCAATAATTACAAGTTTATAATAAGACATGAATAATTGAGAACTTACTGTGAAATAAATTATGGTAAAAGTAAAAAAAAAAGTAGAGAACTCCACAAATATTTTCCGTTGAAAAAACCTTCCTTAAAAAAGCTGGAAGCTCCCTACTGATTATTTAAACCAGGTTTTTCCAAGTGTAGTTCTACCTTGCTGATGACAACAAAATTTTGTAGAGAGATTTACATTAAAACTCTTAATCCAAGCAGCTTTCCAGTGCAATTTCTTATTGAATGGGATCCTAAAATTATTTATAGATGTCTCTTCACTTGGGATATAACAACTCTATTAGACAAAGTAGAAAAAGAATCAGAAAATACAGAGGTAGGAAAGCATGAAGGTGATGGTCCTTGCTGCCTTGCAGCTCATTAGGTTGATTATTCAAATGTTCTACAAACCCTGCATATGTTCTACAAACCCAGGTTTGCTCCTGCTGTGACTGCACAACTCTGATCTGAATGCACCATGGTCACCTCTGTCCCTGTGGGGTACCTGAGAACCTGGACAGATCTCTCCAGCTCCCAGCTCAGGCTGGGCTGAGCCAGCTGCTCACAGCTCTCACAGAGGAGCAAAATGTCCCCGTGTTTCCTATTGAAGCAACACTGCCGTCTTCAAATTGTCTTTTTTTTAAATTATGCAATTATAAAGAAAAACAGTCAAACAAAATTGAATGCTTTGCTCAACCCTAAACGATTTCAGAGACATTTCTGCTCATCCTTTTCATTCCAATCCTGACATGTGTTGCAGAATAACTCTCATTTTGCCCTGCTACATTCATTAACACTGTTCCTAAAAGCAATACAGACAATCAATTATTATTTTAGTGAGAAGCTATGAATGAATTAAGTAAAGGGAAAAGAAATTTCCTTTGTTTCAGAAGAAATTGTATGTCTGCACAGAGACTGCAAAGATTATTATTTATGGATGTAGAGGACAGAAAAGGATTTAAGGGAATTGGACACATTTCCCAAAGTGGCACCATGTACTTCCAGAGACTGTCAAAGGGATGACAGCCACGCAGTTTCTCTTCTAAGACTGCAGAAATTCACTAGGATACACCAATTAAAATAATATTCTAATGTGTTTTTCTGCTAAATGAATGCTAATAGCATGGCAGTACATCAGAACCGTTTCTTTTTCTCCCTAATCCCCACTGGTTTGGGCTTGGTTTCAGCCTGGCTGAGGGGGTCATTAATTAGGCTTAGTTTGCTCACTTCCCACACACATCTCTTGGTGACACTGATGGGGCTCCTGGTAAGGGCACTCAGAGAGTGCCACAAACCTCCAGCATCAGCCTAATCCATCCCTTTCACCCTGGGAGGAGAATGGAAGGCACTTCAGGGGAATACATCACAATAAACACCGGGGTGTCACTGGAGTACAAATGTAGGTCAGCGTGAAATGAAAGTGGGATCTGAACAAGGAATCATCTGCAGTTATGCACGGTTTTCATTCCAGCTTACGTCAGAGCCCTCAACAGCAGCGAGGCCCTCGTTCAAAGTAGTGTAAACATGCATTAAAACAAAGTAAAATAAAATAAAATAAAATAAAATAAAATAAAATAAAATAAACCTCTGCCCTGCGGGACTTGGACTGTAAATAAGAGGCTGAGGTTTGGGATGCATCACGTAAAGGGAGCGTGCAAAGCTTTGCAGCTACTCCCAACAAATTTCCATTCTGTGTCTCCACACAGTGCAAGGCTTTCATTTTCTTTAACTGCTTATTTCACGACTTCCATCTCATCAAATCCTTTTTACTCGAGAGTACGGCTTTCTGCAGAGCCTTGCTCGATATTTTTATTGTTTCTTTATGAAACAAGACGTGAAACTGTCTCAGCAAACACAGCTCTTGGCAGAAGTGAAATGCTGCTGTCAGCCTCTTCTGGGTTTTACAGCTCACTCCTGGTAGCAGCAGAATTGCTGGGGCAAGAGGTATAAATGGTCCTCAAGGCTTTATTACTACAAAGAGACATGAAAACCATACTTTCCTGACATTAACAGCCTATTCAGAGAGCACTGACATTTGTCCTTTCACAACACAACATGAAGCCAATCAGTATCACCACAGTATTTTATTAAAATGCAGTTTGATCACAAAGGAACATACCACACCAGATATGGGAATTAAGGCAGGACTTACTTGCCCTAGAGAAAGACCAGCACAAGGTTTTAAATCAGGTTTATGCCTTTTATTGGCACTGAGTCACCCACAATTTACACTGGTAAGAGCTGCCCACAAGAAGATATTAAGTTTTATAAAGCACTCCAAGAATGTGGAGGATAGCTGGGGGACTTGCACTGCAATAAAAAAACCAAGCTCCTCAAAACCCCTCATTTTATTAATTAAAAAAGAAGGTCCAACTTCTGCTCCTTCCACTACTAAATTCCTCTGATTTCAGCCAAATTTTGACTGGATCAGCTAGGAAAAAAAATCCCTAACCCAAATTCAACAAAATAAAAGTCAGGCTTCTTGTATCCAGGTGATGAGACCAAGGCATATTTAACACTTGGCATTTTCACCTGGTACCTGCTATGGAAGAACCAGAAGCTGCTAGAAAGTCACAGAATCACAGAATATCCTGAGTTGGAAGGGACCCAAAAATATCACTGAAGTCCATCTCCTGACCCAAGCATCCCACCCTGTGCCTGAGAGCATTAATAAGATATTGTAACACTGCGTGCATTAATATACAAAATAAATTTCTGTTGCTTTTTTTACAGAAGTAGCCAAGGCAAGGGGCTACTTTGCTGAAGCATCTCTAAAGCAGAGGAACCCCAATAAACTGAAAATAGGCCTTAACATTGCTGAGCTGGAAACAAAATGAAACACTCTTCTGACAGGATTAGCAATAACATTCAAACAGATGCAATAAGCAAACATAGAAGAAATTGAAAATCAGTTCTGTTTACTGGAGAAAAAGCAAACAAAGGCAAACCTCTGGAAAATGCGTACAACATGCACCCAGTTCCTATGTTATGAGGAAAAAATGCCAAAAGCATATAGGAATGGGAATTACCTTATAATAGAAATTTTGAAACACAGTTTATTTCAAGTTCCTTCTTGTTATGAAAACCCTTTGATGTCAGGAGATCAATTAGCATCACTTTTTAAAAGTTCTGTAAAAACACTTTTGTCAGTTATTCCAAGATGTATTCTAACATTGCATATAAATGCTTCTTTTCAAAATTTTCATATTAGGCTTCAAGAAGAAAAACACTGAAGAATGCTGTTCATATCAAAAATTTAGTTTGTTTTTTCTGGACCATAATGTCTCTGTTGGACAGCCTGACCTTCAATTTCCCTGTCAGCAGAAGACTCAAATATAGGTGCCCCATATCCTGATTGTAATGCACAGAGGGGACTCCAGTTCTCCCTGAATTCAGCAACCATCTAGGAAAGGCAGTGGTGGTGACAGAAAATTTCCAGATAGGAATTCTTGGACAAAATCGGAATATTTGGGAGAAGGGGCTTCAGGGACATTCTGGTGCTCAGATGGATGAAACAAGGGACAAGAGGACACTGCTATGGGAAGCTGAGGATACAAGGAACAATAATTTAAAATAATGACAAAAAAATGATAACTGCAACCTCAAACTCTCCAATTTGCCTCGAGATTATAACCCATGTTTCCCAGAATTTATTTAGGGAGGAAAGGAAGGGCTCACTGGTGGCTCAGATAGTTTCCATCCTTGCTCTGCTGCTCCTCTTCCCCTCCAGACTTGCCCTCAGACTGACTCCCCTCCTCTGCTGATGGAGCAGAGCCATGCAGCAGGTTTTACCCCACCAGGAGCTGGCACAAACCCAGCACGAGTCCAGCTTAGATCACTTTCATCATATTTATTAAAGGACCACTGAAGTCAACCTAATTAAAAACTCTCCTCTTGCCTTTCCAGCAGTGGGGTCCAGCTGCTGTGCTAATGATATCACGCAACACAACTGCAGCCATCTGCAGAACAATTATTGTCAGCTACAGATGAAACAATCCTTTAAACACTTCCTGTGCTCCCTCCTTCCACCCAAACACACGCTCTGTCACCCGTCCCATGTGAGCACAAAGCCATGTGGCTGCTGCACCAGGAGCCCAGCAGGACAGTGCTGCCTCTCCCTGTGCCTGTGCCAGGCTTTTCAGCTGCTCCTATTCCTCCCTCCTCCTCTAGTGAAACCTTTTTTTTTTGACTGTATGGTGCCATCCAGGAAGTGTGCTTCAATGTCCCCGAGCCCCGAGGAAGGGACTCATTCTCTTTGTGTGCAGCCACATGCATAACTTAGGAAATAAATAAACTACAAGACACTCAAGTGGTTTATAAAGTACAAAATGTTTAACTTTTCTCATTTTAAACACCTAAACTATAGTCTTACTATTATTTATTTATTCTAAAGATTTCCAAAACAAATGAATGCTTTGTGTTGCCCTCCTACATTTTGGATTTTTTCTGCATTACACATCTCTTCCCCTCCAATAAATTCCCCTGTTGTATAACTGTCTTGCATCATTTTGGAACATTAAACCTCTGTCCCTTTGCTGTAACTTGTCTCCCATGGACAATCTGATTTGCAAATGAAGTGGTTTCCCCTCTGCCTTCCAATGGCCTTCAATAAAGTTCACACTGGCTGTGAATAGCTATATTCAGTTTCCCAATTTTCTTCAGAAAGATCTGAAAAAAAAGGAGGGGGAGAACTGGGATGGAAGCAGACAAGAATCACATGTGCAGGGAAGCACATGTGTAATCAAGGGCTTGAAGATAATCTACTGCAGTAATTAAAAGCACACTCCAATCCTGTTCAGCATGTGTGTTCTTTTGTTCTCTCAGCACTTATTTTGTAATCACTGGATTGCCAAAGATTTATAAAAAGAAAAGAAGACACAGAATGAGTAACTTTTGCTACAATGACAAGGGAAATCCAACAGCAGAAAGGAAAAAGCATCAGTGTGCCTCAGTATTTACCTTTTATTTTGTGAAATCAGTTTGTAGAAAATCCTTGAAGCTTCTTATAAACCTGTATCATAAATCAAGATCCTAAACAGCATTGCTTAATGAGAAACTCCCAGAAATGCTTTAGGTGGCTTCAGAGCTTTGGTGGGATGCCACAACTTTTTCCAAACACAATACAAGTGAGCTTTAGACTGCTGGGAGAAATATTATCTGCATACAATTCAGCCAGGTGATCCAGATGACATGACTTTCAGATGGAAAAAAGACAGCATAATGGGGAACTCAGTCTCAAACTGTTGAGCTGTCACCCGACAGCCCAAACAAAGCTATTTTGGGCTAATAGCATGCTTGCTACTCCCTCATATTCCATTACTCAATCTGGAGAACAAAGAACACTTTTTTGGGGAAAGAATTTCTTTGGGTTTTAAACACAGTTCTCCCTTTCTAAAGACTTTATTTTCCCAGTATGTATCCGTTTTCACATATGCATACTATATATACATTTATATATAACCCCACGTTCCTCCTATAAAATCAGTATTTCTGTTAAAACAGGCTTTTTGGCCACCTCCTGTTTCAGTAACACATTTGAAAATGGCATTTTGTTAATTGCCACAGTTAACAGTGCTCACACAGGTACCTGCATCTGCAACTCACATCTCCTTTTTCTACTCATCTGACTCTGTAAAGATCCTACAGAAAGAAGCTTGGTTCAAAAGGAAGAAAGTTTTTTTTTTATAGAGAGCTCCTCTTTTCTTTAATATTTTTCAAATGTTATGGACAGATTTTCCATTATTTTATTATTCCAGGAGGCAACGGGGGTTTTTCCTTTCTGCATGGATAATTTACTAATATTCCAAAAGCCAATTTATTAGCATTAATTCCTTGCCTGTGCCTACAGAAACATCTCCCTGAATATTCACCTCCCTCAGCATCGTGTCCCACTCGTTACCTGTATCTTCCACAGGCAGCTGAGGTTTTATTTCTTGCTCTGCTACGTCTGCAACAACTGCTGCTGCTGCTGCTGCTGCTGCTTCAGGGGGTGGCTGTGGAGGTGAAGGTGGTGCCTTGACAGGTGTAGTGGACTCCGGGGTCTCAAATGCTTCTTCAGAGTCAGAGCTCCTGGGGAAAATCAAAGCAGAGACTGGTGAGCACAGGGAGGACTCACCTTTGCAGGTCAGGCTTGGCAGAGCTAGGGGCACAGATCTCAGCTCCCAGGCTACCCCTGTGTTTTTCCAAAGGAGATTTGATATTTCAGGATGGTTTCCAGAGCAGGATGTCATGGCTGTGGTCTTCGCCCTAGACAAGTATTTATGTCACCTGTGTAACAGAAGTGAGCACACACTTGGGAATGAATCCATCCTGCAAAGCCAGCTTTTCATGTGAGCATGGCTCAGACACACAGATCAACATCCTTGTGCTACTCCTTTGCACAAACACACCTAAATTAACTAAAAAATATTTTAAAAAGGCTCTTCTGAAGAGAATTTCTTTGTGTACCCTCAAGGGTGAGAGAGCAGACATGGAGGTATCTGAGGTGCCAGAAACTCTTGTGCATCCTCCTCCCATGGAAACATTACATTTCATTGTCAGCAGAATTTCACCAGAGCCCATTTCAAACAAACCTTGTGACACAAGGTAAGACAGTCTGTAAAATGATGGAATCCTGATATTATCAATAATCCTTTTTTTGGCATGATGTGCTCACAGGGACACAAAAACATAGGGACCACCACGGGTTGGTACCAGCCCAGGAAGGAGCCAGCAGCACCCAAAATGGAGTCATTCAAGTGAAACACAGGCTTGAAAGGGAGCAACTCAACAAAATGATGAGTAACATAAACATTAAGTGAAGATCTAAACCATTCAAGGACACACCACTTGCTCTTAGAGGTGTTCCGTTATAAGAAACTGTCCTTCTAGGTCTGGAAACCATAGATCATGTGTTCTTAAACTGAGCCCAAATTACAAACATTTCATCCTTTGGGAGCAAGAAATGCAGTAACAATGGTGTCATATCCAATATGCACTGAACATATGTTCAATATACATTCAATAAGCATTTCTGTTGGTCAGATGCAGTTTTGGACTGTTGGTCTGTAATGAAGTAAATTGAACACAGCAATTTCCTAAAGGACGGGACTGATTTGCCTCTTCCCATGTGTTGCCATTAAATGGGAAGCCATTTCATTCCCCAGAAACACTCCACAAGCTACCCCAAATCAAGGACTCCTCTCATTTTTGCTTGAATTAGAAGATAACTCTGAGCTGCCAGATTTTGTTTGGTTTCCTGAGACTCATGATTATTTTAAGCAGTTCCATGTCAGGAGAAGTACAAATACAGGATTTGCATTCATTTGCCTAAATCTATCAAGCAGAAAGCCTTAGAAGAATGGGGGAAGAAGAGAGCTCAGTGTCACCCCTGATACCTCAGGGTTCCATTTTTCTTTCTCCCTCTTTTCTGCAGAATCCCAGAGAGAGCTGTCACCTCCTCCCACCCTGTCAGGATGCACATCATGACCCTGTGCCACCCAACAAATCCTGGCTCATCACCCCTACTCCTGAAGCAAAAAGAGTTCTGCTAGGTTATAACTTTGGATGTCTGGAGATTGCTTTTCTTGCTTCCCAAGCTTACACAGCTCAAAACCAGTGTGTCTGGCTTTCCATTACATCTGCTGTAGCAGCTCCTCAAGAAGCCTTCGTGCCACTTCTTTAAACATCCTCATTCCTCAGGCCACAGAACAGTCAAATTGGAACAGGCACACTGCATCATTTAAAATTATATCCCTACAAAGATGCACCATGGTTTAAGTTCTACATATTTTAAGCTTAAAGAACAGCTGCAAACAAAGGGCTTCTGTAAATAAAGCTTCACAATAGGTATTCAACAACAACAACAAAAAAGCTTTCTCCTCCCTCCATGGTGCTGGTTCAGGAAACTTTAAAGTTCAAGAATCAAAGAGAAACAGACTTCTGTGATATTTTCCCAGTGTCATAAAAATAAACCCAGGAAGTTATCATCTAAACCAACAAAATGAGAAGTAATTCATATCTCTCAGGCTTTCATGTAGTTTTTCATTGTGCTGCACTTAATTGATGTTCCACCTTCTACAATTTGAACTCAAAGTCTAGCTCTGTAATGCTCAAACAATAATGTTTAGACTCCTTTTTCCCAAGCTGTCTGCACAGCACATGTAACATATACAGTAACTGGAATGGAAAAAAACCTCTCTATTTTCATATCCTATTGAAAGGAGGATTTGTTAAACTGCCTTGATGGAACAGTTCTGTGTTCCCCCTAGTTAAATTACTGAGAGAACTAGTGCCTGTTTATCTACCCTTTTAAGCAGCTCCCTTTGTTTACTTGGATGAATTGGGCATAACCATTTGAGGTAAATAAATACACTTGTTTTTTGTTCACAGCATGAGTTTCTACTCTGGAAAACCTCTTGAGTCTGTGGACAGACAGCTGAGGTGCCTGAGCTCTAGAAAAAGTCTTTGCTTTGCTAATATTTAATATTTCCCAAAAGATTCTGATGCAACACTCCTGATTTTCAGCTAGTACAATCAAGTAAAGACTGTCTTAACCATAACTCAAATCCTGATGTGCTTGCTACGAGAAGCAATTGTGGTCACAAAGAAAATTCTATTTAACAAAGAAACATGAAGGGAAGCTTAATACCAGAAAAACCTTCTTTATCAAGGCCTGGGATCTGGGCATAAAGCCTGGAAGCACTTTCCAGTACTATGCTCCAAAGTCAACATGCATCCTGGAAATATTAAATCTTGTGTTCAGTTTTCCTTAGTTGAAATACAGATGATCTCTCTTAAGTGAGCTTTTTTTTTTTTTTAAGTCCTACAGTCCTACGTGAAAAATGGTAAGAAAAGATTTTCCCAGAACAACAGGATTTTCTGTGAAAAGGAAATTACATATTTCAGCCAGTTCAATTCACAATGCCTTTTCTCTGAGAAATTCAGGGAATACATGGAACAAAAAGAAATGATGTTGCTGCTGTACAGTTCTTGGTACAAAACAAGATTGCCAAACTGTGATACACCCTGAGAGCTGGCACCAACTCAGAGCTGCACAAGGAGCACCACAGGTCCAGCTGTGGGCTTGTTCTCAGCAAAGGAAGACTTGCACACCTAGAATGTGATTCTGAAGCCAAGGATGAAGCAAAGAGCAGAGTGTGAGCCTGCAGGACTTGTTTGTGGGGCAGTGATGGAGTGGGAGCTATAGGAAGGAGCAAAATTCATGAATCTGTTTAGCCAGCCTGGGAAATTAGGGAGCTTACTTTCATTACATCATACATATCTTTCCATCTCTATCCTTTGGATTTTGCACGTAATAGGTGAAAAAATCAAGACTGTAGAAGTCACAAAACATTCTTTCAGACTGTTTCTTTCATGTCCCTTCTTGAAAGACAGCTGTAAACAGTAAACACAACACATACAGATGGGTCCCACAGCAGGGGAGAACAGGGAAATCCAAGAATCAGACTAGACCAACCAAATCTAGCAATGCTGCATCAACTTGTGGAGCCTGAGCACTCCCATTCTCATCCGGGAAGTCTGAGCTCTTGCCCAGCCCGTTACATAAATCTCTGGAGGAAATACTCAAGGTTTGACCTCTTTTCCTCACCTCTGGCCTGTGTGGAAACCCAGCCTCATAAGTTACATTATCTTTTTTTATAAACCACAGGTCCTTACAATTCAAATCCTCCCTGATCTCAGAATGAAAAATTGCCTTTTTGTCAGCTGGAAAGCAGTCAGGAAGCAAGAATGAGATTTCTTCATTCCCCTGCCTCTCCTCGCTGCCTGCCCTGGTCAGGCAGACACAGCTCCTGAAATCAGTGAGGTCACCTCAGCTCCACCAGGAAACTCAATTCATTAAAAAGCAGTTTTCCACAGAGCTGTGGCTCTGGGCCGTGGTGGGAAGGCTGCCATCTGCCTCCAGTTCCTCCAATATTTACACTGCAGCAGCACAGCCAGCACCACCAGGCTCCCTGGTTCCACTGCATAGCAGGGAAAGAGAATATAAAAGAAAAGCAGGACTTTGACAAGAGGACTGAGCTCAGCAGCATCACCTCCTATGGAGGCACTCAAGGGAGCAAAACTGGAACTGGGATGTGCCAAGGGAGCTCCATGGGCTTTTGTAGAGTTTTTGAATTTAATGCTAAATCTATATAGAATTTTTATTTAGTATATAGCCCACTTCAGGAAAAAAGACAAACAAACACACCTGAGTAGTTTATGGAGTACTACTGATGTGCAATATGAACAATCTGGAGAGGAAATGGGGGGTGATATCATGGATTTTTGAAGCCAGGAGTTGGAGTTGTATTACTGAGAAGTGCTGCCTGTGCTGGGAGTGGGGAGAGGGGGATGGAGCCAGAGGAGCTGCTCTCCATCAGCCAGGGTTCTGGAATCACAGGTAACAAGAAGACTGGCTTCAGGGGGATCTACTCCACAAAAGGTAAGGTGAAGAGCCTTCTGTTTGTACATTTTCTTCCAAACTTGGCACTTAGGAAAAAGTATGGTTTATTTCCCTAATCAGTGGAACATGTCCTGGATGAATTGAGGTCTCTCCTACCTGTCAGCAATATCACTGACACCCTGTCAGCATTCCATTAACTCAACCTTCTCTCTGCTACTCAAAAAAGCTCTGTTCACCAATTGTTTTGTCCCTATATTTCACTGACATGACAACTTCATTCTCATGGTGTATTTAGAAATAGGACATATTGGGAGGAAATAAACAAGGAAATCTTACAACAAAACCAAACTGTGCTCCATTGGCACCCAAGAGTGCTCAGAGGGTAAAGCAATGAAAGCAAGGATTGCAAAGGTTCATTGTTGAGCTGCTGTTCACAGACTGCTCTCTACTTGCAGTGTAAGCAACACTACAGAGAAACTGAGGACTCAGAAGATGAGTGACTCCTCCCTGACCAGTTTTAACTGGTAATAACTCCTACAGTCTTCTCCTGAGGTAAGCTGGACTCCCTGAGGAGGAAGAGACAGAAATAGGTATTCTGTTTTTTGGCCCCATCTCATCTTTAGATCCACGTGTTCTTTACAACTGGCTGGAGCTGCAGCTCAAGGGGAAAATGTCTGTCTAAGTACATCCATCACCTCCAGGAAATATAAACCCACATTAAAGTCCTCTGCAGACCTGTTTCTCTGAGCCTCAGGACTCAAACGAGGAATCTGCCACATGGGGATCATCACACAGTGCTCAGTTCCTGTACCAGGCACTGGCAGGGATCTGAGGCAAACACAGACACCAAGGCCATGGCATGGAGGACCCAAATGAGCAAACACTGCAGTGCTGGTGCAAAAGCACCATCTGTGGCAAGACCTAAAGGAAACAGATTCCATCAGGCCTGGCCCTCCAAAGCATTTGCAGCTGTTATATCATAAATTTAAGGTATAAATTTCACATGAGTATTTACTGAACGATTTATCATGCACCATGAGAGGAAACTCAATCAGAGAGAAAAGGAGAAAAAAAACCCAACCAACTTTTTAGATTGCTCAATTTAGTGTTGAAGATTAATTTTGGCTTTCATTCTTGGTATCTCCCACTGGGAGATGAGCTGGAAATAAAAAGGGGGAATGAGTTCTGCAGTTTCACCTCCATCGATCATTTTCAGAGATGATCCTCATAAAGCCTGCATGAATAATTCAGGTGTGGTTTACTGAAGAGCCCAGAACCAAGGATACAGGAGTGGCTGTATCCTTCTGAGGTCAATCTGCTTGTGTGTTACTTAAGCAGGCACTTTTACTGCAGTGGCAAGGGCCACACAGGCTGACTGATTTGGAAAGACACTCAGTAACTCCAAGATTTAGAGCTTCTAAAGCCAGAGAGGCAAGGCAGTCAGAGACTTGCATTAATTTCAGTCAAAGCTCATTCTCTGTAAAAATCTGATAAAACCTTTTCAGATTTCCAGGTGTCATCTTCAATGGTTAAACTGATTTTCTCTTAAAAATCCCCCAAACCCAAGTAAGCTACAACAACAAAAGAACACTGAGGCAGGATATTCCAGCAGTACATCTCTCCAGATGAGGATCAATCCTGCTCTCAACTCTGCCTGTGAACTGCTGCACATACACAGAACCATAGAAGAGTTTGAGTTGGAAGGGACCTTTGAAGTTCATCGAGCTCAGTGCTCTTGGTCAGTTCAGTTCAAATTTGCCTTATCCACTCAGGCTGGGACCTTTAAACAGCATCAACAGCTTCTTGTTGTAAATGTATGCAGAGTCCAAAGGGGGGAAATGAACTGTTCATTACATTTTACATTTGAGGGCTTTTTCCTTTTGTTTATATAAAATGAAATAACTGACAATCTCTCATAATTCATCTTGTGGTATCACCTGTGGTACAGTTACACAAATCTAACACGCATACAGTCTTGCCTCTTTTTTTTTTTTTTTTTCCTTTTTCTTCAGACTCTTACAAATACAACCCTGCATCATAATTCAAAAATGTCAGGAGAGCCCAAATGGTAATTTCTTTCCTGGAGATCAAGTTACCACTTGAGGCCAGCAGCCATTAGCTGACCCAAGGGCCTACTCATGAGGACCAAGAATGTTCTACAGCTACAACAAAAGGTCATTTTCTCAACCCCAGCACTTGGTTGGGATAATATCAAAGATGTGCCAGCTTTCTGTGCTGTGATTTTTACATAATATTTGCCTACACAGTGAATTCCAGCTAAAATGACATTCCCCAATTATTAACTTCTTTTAACATGATGATTGTTAGCTATTACGTTTTGAATATGAAACATCCCTACAGATTTTAAATTTTGATATTAAATTTGTACAGCAACCCACAGAAAACAGAGATGCAATGGTGGAGTAATGTGGTTATTTTAGGTATTAATATTTGGCATCCGCCAAATTGGAATTAGTCTACCTATCAAACCTAGCACCCACGGATCTGCTGAATACATGGTTTTAGAAAACAATGTAAATATATGTGGTGAGTGGCCTAAACCTTACAAACTTTGTTATGCACTAGAGGCATAAACCTCACAAACTATTTCCTTTTCTCTAATAAAACATACCTTGGAAATGATAGAGTTTCTCAAAAGAATTCAGTGCCCTCTCTGGGGGCTGGAGCAGATGATCCCCAGAGGTCCCTTTCAACTCCAGCCACTCTGATTCTGTGAAAACCTTTTGCCCAGAGGAGAGCAAAGCCAGCAACCTCAGCCCAGCCTGCTGGAGCTGAAAGATGCGTGAGATTTCAGGAAAGCCATCTGTGCTGCTGCCTCTGCCCCTGGGGAATGTTCTCTGATGCTCATATTGAGGCAGGAGCTGGGGGAGGCTCCAACATGTCACTTACGTGTCACCACACTCCATTTACAAGCCAGCTCCTTTAGGGACACATTTCTGACCATTAACTATTAATGGACCTCTCTCACTCTACTGTAGAGCAAAGTGACAAGATCATCCACCCTAGGATTAAATAAATTCACAACAAACCCATACTGTGAGGAGACCAACAAGAGGGGTCACAAGAAGATGATGTTGGGAAGGAAACAGATCAGCCAGCTTTCCTTCAGCTCACATCCTGCTCCCACCATTGTCCCACAGGAACTTTATCACTGATGTGCACACACAGGATGAGAATAAAGCCCTGAAAATATAATAAAATTGTGTTTGGTACCTGCAAGGTGGACACAGGAAAATCACAGGATACTGGTCTCTATGGGTCTGCTCCAGTGATGTGCAAATTCCCCTGAAGTCAGTGGGAATTCAGATTTCTAGTGCTAGTCTGCACTGAAGAAGTGCATCCCCTTACAGGGGAATCCTTCAGTCTGCTAGCTGGTGTGCATATACATATATATATGTAAATAATATCATACATATATGCACAGCAAAGGCAGTCACACCTTGTGCTACTCACCTACAACACTCATGCCATATTCTATAGATTTCTGCCTTGCAGAGTCTGACCATCAAGACAAAGCCATAATTTCATCACAGGATTATTTCAGCTTCAACAATAATGCTGGAGAATAAATTTAGTCCCACTTTATAACCACTGCTATGTTACCAGATCTCTTCTATTTTTACTTTAAACCTGGATATAGCTCAATGAAAAGTGCAACTCCAGCTTCTTTAATCACAGCAATTTAAAATAAAAATATAGAGGAAATCCATGAACTAGGATGAGGTTAATTTCCTTGGTATCTTCATTCTTTATCCTGCTGTCTTTCTGACACATTAAAACACTAATTAAAAACAACACTGTAGGACAGAGAAAGTGAGGGCCATTTTTAAAAAAAGGTTTTTGTAAAAGAACACAATCAAAGCTGGAAGGTTTAAACAGAAATCACATTTTGCATTCAGAGTAACATTGCACAGAATCATCTGCAGTTCCTTCCTCAGCAGAAGCTTTCTGCTCAACCCAAGAGCAGGATAACACCACATGTTCATTTTATGGCCTGAGCTGTGAAGCAGCAGAGAAGCATCCTTTGCAATTCTCACTTAAAATGTCAAATAAATCCCATTCCACCAAAACGACAACTGCACAAGAGCTGATATTGACAGGGATGTGTGCAGAAAGTAGGGCAGCAGCTCCTCTCCAGAGGAAGATTTTAATATTATTTCAGCACAAATATTCCTACAGAAAACACAGCTCCCCAGAAAAACAACAAAGGTGGCACTCACCAGGCAACAGGGATGTGTGGTGAGAGGCACAATTTTGGGACACAAGGAGGAAGGTGATCCTGCAGCCAGAGTCACTCCCCTGCCCTGGGCAGTTCTGTGCCTCCCCTCACCCTGAGCGCAGAGGTTGTCCAATCCTCTGGTGCCCCAGAGCAGTCCCCAGCTCAGCTGAGCTCTCAGTGATTGACACCAGGGGAAATTCAGAGTGAATGGGTGAATATGGTCACATACTGCTGCTCCTCTGATGCTGCTGAAGCACTTCTCAGCTCTTCCCATAGTGGGGCTTCCAAGCTGAAGTCCTGGGATAACTTAGTGTCTGAGCTCAGAGACAGGAATCTGGATTTTCTTTTTTTACATAGGTGAGATAACAGAAACAAAATGCTATGGCTCTCCCTTTCAGATCATTATGTGGAACTTCAGCAACAGAACATAATCCCTTTTGTGTTATCCAAGCCACACAGATCAATTTGGAAATGTGTCTTCTATAATAGACTGCAAAAAGAAAAATATGAATACCTTAGACATTAATCACTTGCTATAAAAAGTCCTGTTTTCCCTCACAGGATGGCTATATTTAGAGAAAAGGATGAGAACTGCAGTAGAGGAGAGCTAAAAGGGCATAATCAGCTTAAAAACAATGTTGAATTTGGGGTTTTAGCCTATTGTCTTATAAGCAATCTTCCTACCATAACTGAAATGGGAAGAAGGAATTATTTTTTCCTGCTTTTCCTCCTTGTTTATTCAGCGATTTTGAGCACATTTTGTGCAGAAGCCAAATTCCCACTCCCCCAACAAAAGCCATTTCCTGCTTTCACACAGCAATGCTAGAGAAATGTCTCAAGCTGTGGGAAACCACATCTAAAGGAAAAAAGACTGCGGGATATAACATGGCACACTTACAGCAGCACTTCAATCTACTTAAATCATTTTTCTAACTGATTAGCAAGAAGTTCCCATATTGCTTTAAATCATGTTAATTTTTCCCTTTTTATTGCTTTCCCTGAGATCTAGTAGGGTATGTTTTTCAACACCACTGATACAAATAAATAATAAAACAATCCCCCATCCTTTCTGGCCAGCCTGCTTTCTCTTTCACTGGCTTCAGCCTGAATAATGAAAATATCTACGCCACAGAAACAGGACTCAGAATTGAAATTGTTTTTTAAATCCCTGTGCTCGTCTCAGGCAGATGCTTTATTCTCAGAGGTACAACAGGAAAAAGCAATTTAATTAAAGGCACTCTTCTTCAGACATCACAACTGCAAATATACTAATGTGTCCCTAAATCACCAGAGGCTGCTGAACATTCAGCTACAGAAATCTTTTAAGAAAGATGCAGTTTACCCCAATATTAAAGGTGGGAAAACAAATATAACCAGTAAATATATAATAATCCCAGCCAGTGATGCACTTTGCTCACCCAAGTGGGTTATGGGTTGGTGTTTGAATCAGTGGTGGATGTTCAAATATTTAATAGCCCTGGAAGGTATCTTTCCTATTCTTTTAGTGCCAAGGTCTAAAATTTTAATCCAGAAAACATCATTGTGTGAACTGTCCCCTCAGGAAGAAGCATCCTGTGCTCCTGGTTCACAGCATCATCAATGGGAAACCGATCAATAATTCACTGGGAGCCAGAGCCACAGGTTTGGAATTGCTTTGTTTACTGGAACCACCTTTTCAATGCAACAAGGCTTTGCAGAGCCACGTCCCAGCTCTGCCACGCAGCTCAAAAACTGAGATGGGGAAACGAGGCTGTGCTCCTGTAACTCCTGAGATGGCCCTGCCTTTCAGAAAGGAGACAAGGATTACACAGGGGTGGAGAAGAGAGGTGGGGAGAATCTTCACTAAAAAGGAAACAGAGGAGATCCTCTGCCTTCAACCTGTCCCATATTCTACCTTTCTGGCCCCTGCACAGCTTCCCTAAGGAACTTTGCAAGTTCCTCTCTGACCCTCCCTTATTCCTCTACTTCAACACATAAAGCAGCTGAATGGACAGAAACACAGCTAGCAAGAAAAGGAGCAAAGAACAAAAAAATAAAAAATTTAACAACAGTAACAAAAATCTCTGCTTGGGCTCTGCTAATTCCATCTCCTGCTTCAGATGGGTGAGATCCCTTCTGCTGCTGCTCCAGCTCAGTGCAGCTCTGGAAGGTTTCCCACTGCCTTCATTCACCTCTCCCATGGGGACACTTGGTGCTGCTCCAGCTCTCCGGGAAACTTTCCCTTTCCCTTTCCCTTTCCCTTTCCCTTTCCCTTTCCCTTTCCCTTTCCCTTTCCCTTTCCCTGTCCCTTCTGCAGGAACGCCTGGCTCAGGAAGCGCCGACTCAGCACCACAGTGTGATGGAAAGAACAAATCCCTGATCCCCGGTGGCATTTCACCAGCTGGCACCCAGCTGGAATGCCCACAGCTCTGCCAGGTGAGGAGCAAGGTGCTGAACCTTCCCTTCCCAAGCTCCTGCACTTGGGAACTTAAACAAAAGGCATCTGAATTCCCTGCTCATCTTTCCTTTCCTTTAGCAACCAAACCCTTCTCCCGGCACAATGCTGGATTCATTTCTAAGGAGAGCAATGGGCTGTTATTAACAAGACCAGTGAATGCAGGTTTTTATGCTGAAGGAAATCAAAGCTCTAAAGGAGCAGGAGCTTGTGTGATTGTAACTGTACCCTGTGTCAGATACAACCTGGTTTACATTAAGCCCTACAAAAAAGCTGCTTTTGTTTAGGAAACCGTATCGTGTAAATCTGGACATAACTCTAAGGATTCCAATTAATCAAAATCAAATAAGCTTAGAATGGAAAGACACAGGTTTTCCTCAAGTTTCCATATTTGCCCCAGCAGAACCAACAGCCCCAGCTCTTCCCCTCAGAGAGGCTTCCCAAGCATCCCTGAATCACTCCTTGCAGCAGAGGGAGAGGATAGCAGCAAACAATACTGCAGGGCAGCACCAGACAAGAATCAGAGCTCTACAGTTCCCCTGAGCTCTGTCTCAGACATATCCACAGTTGCTTCAACCAAAATTCAGTTCACGTGCAAACTCCAATTTGGTTTCCAGAGCCAAGGGAGGATCTCACTATCTTGTCTAGTGTCACCATCAATGAAAGCTCCCAGGCCAAAACCTGCCTTACAAGAAAATTTAAGACTGTGGTGGAAAGAGGAAAGTAATTCAATTTTTTTCCCATTAAGCTGGTTCTAATGGGAATACAAAACATGATATCCATAGCCTGCTACTAAATTCAGATGGTTGCTTCAGAGCATTTAAGGATCTGAAGAGAAACAACACTTTTCTTAGCTTTTTCCATAGTAAAAAATACATTTGCTTGTTTGCTTCTTACAGCAAACCCGCCCACTTTCTCCAAGAGAATGCAAACTGCACTGAATTTCTAGCTGTAATTACAACTCTCTCTCTTGCCACTCAAGTGCCTGTTTACCTGGACTACACAAGAAGCTTGGTACTTAGCTAAATCCTTATAAAGCATTGGAGATGGATATGGAAATGGTATCCAAGACACAAGCAAATATAAAAACTATAAGAGTATGGTCTTAAAACAAAGGAAATGTGCTTGTAAGAGACAGAGCTGCTTTTCTGGGTGCTGTGACAATGTTAGAGAAACATTAAAAGCACCCAGACTATCACCTCTTGAAACACACAGTGCTGGAGAGCATCTTTGATTTAAATCTAACAATCAGTTCTTCTGACTGCTGGGTCAAGGCAAGCAAAGCACAAAAAAGCAAACGCAGCCAAGGAAACAGCTCTGCTGGTAAATGACAGGCACAATGCATGTGCAGGAAATGCCTTTTCATTCATGTTTTTACCACCTCACATCAGTTTGTATTTTCCAATTTGCCTGCATGTCATAACACATAATAGACGACAGCAGCTCCATTACACATGGCACAGGGCACCCCAGTCTGTGTGGAGAGCTTCAGAGCACACATGGGTTTGCCAGACGTGTGCTGTGCCTTGTTTAATAGAGGGGTGAGGGAGGCTGGGCTCTTTTCACTTTGTTTTCAAGTCTGAATGTGACCTGCCTACTTCCAGTGACAGAAGAAGGGGTTGATGTAACCACCTCTCATATCAAAGGCAGCGCTGTCATTGACTTCAGAGATGAGATCCTTTGGGCTCAAATAAGGGAGGCTGGAATGAAAGACAGGGAAGCTTGACAGAAGAATCTCCTCGTCACTCCTGGTACATCTTAAGTAAAACATCCCCGTGGCTTCCAGCAATTCACCCTATTTAGCAGACAAAGCCAGCAGATAGAGCATCCTCTAATTACTGATGCTCACTGAAGGCTGTCAGTAAGAGGAAGAAGAAAACAAATTTATGTTTCTACATAATAAGCTGACAATAGGCAGAACTGTCTGTCAAGGGATTAACTCTGACTAAATATCAGCTCAGTAGCAGCAGCTTCCCCTCCTCCCAAGACCCAAATTATTTCAGTATTTCCCAATTATATAGACATATCCCATTCTTTCATGTATATATGTTTACTTGGACCATTTTCCTAAGCATATAATACTGTGCAAATATTTCACCAGACTAATTTCTGTTGAACTTTTAAGAACCACACAATGGATTCTTCCAGGTTTGGGAGATAAAAAAATAAAATAATGTGGCGGCAAGCAAGGGCTGGTTTTTTACACATATGGAGTGATAACTTTTATAAATACATGTGTATATAGGCCCTTACACAAAGAAAACTGTTCATATCTCCTGTGCAGAAGGCTGAAACTATCCAGTTAAAATTTTTCTGAGTCTCTCCAGTAACCAACAAACAAAAGAAAAGACCTTGCAGCAGAAGAAATATTGAAAAACAACCTACCAGGACACCAACATCTTGGCCTGCTACCAATGATCAGTGACATTCAATTTCTTTCTTGGAGCCTGCTCCAGCTCCCACTGAAGTCAGTGGGCATTTCACTATCAACTCCAGTGGGAGCTGGCTCAGGCTTCAGTCATTTTCCTCCTGGATTGGCAAGGGATGCAAACGTTAGAGACGCAGCACGTAGAGCTCCTGATGAGAGGAAATAACACATCAGCAGCCCTTTGGCTGAGCAAGAAATGGGCACTGAATGTAAATCCTGCCCAGTTGCTGCAAGGACAGCAACCATAATGTAACCAGAAGAGCAAGGTGTGGTTCATGCTCTGGAGAAAGAAACCCCTTCTTAAAAAGAAATACAATTCAGGGATGACAAGTGCCTAAGAACTCCGGGCATTTAAAACCCTAGCAACGCTTCCAGTTTGCTAATACTTAAAAAACATTCTCAAGAGATAGAAATACATTGCTCTTACAAATAAAAGCACTAAAGGTGAAGGTGGTAGCACTTGTCAAGCTGATTTCTGCTGCCTCCCTGAGCAGGGCAGCACTGCCATCTCAGACAGTGCACACAAGGATGCTGCCACCAGATGTGTGTGTGCACCCAACATCATCTCACTGACGCTGGCTTTTATTTCAGCAGAGCCCACTCCTATTATCTGATGGAAACTGCCCCTGATTGAGCTCAATCTGTGGCCACCAGGGTGCCTGCTGCGATTTGCAAAGCACATGACAGCGCTCATAACGTCAGCAGCGAGGGCTGAACCACCCCACTTTCATCTGCAGTTAACTTTTATTGTCAGGGGCTTCCCTTGGGCTTTCCCTTTTTTATCATTCCAAATTGACTTTTCTTTTTTCTTTAAATAGAAGGGCAACTGTCTGCTGCCAGTGAGTGCTAACAATCCACAATGAGCAACAGAACACTTCGGGCTGTCAGTACCAATAGTGGGTTTATTGCAAATACTTTTATCCTGGCTGAAACAAATTTACATTAAAATTGGGAATTTGGCATAGGCATGCAAAAAGGGCACATTTAATCATAGATACACTCTAAAATCTTAACCTGGACCCCTTTTCATCATGGATTCCAACACCAATTTATCTCCACAACTTTCCCTAGTGTTTAATCAAGGAGTCCATCACAGGATACTTTGGAGAAACTCCTAAAGCAGCAGTTACTTAAGGAATTTGTTTACCTCTGGAGTTTTTTTGTTGCTATTCTACTCCAGTAATGATTCCTGATTGACACCTCCCTACTCTAAAGAACTCAGGGCAGCCAAACCCAACTCTGCTCTCGTTTGTGGAGCAGCTCTCCTCAGGGCAATCAGCCTGTGCTGATGGCAGAAATGATGACTTCGGGGATGCTGGAGCTGCGTGGGCAGCTGCCCAACTTGCCTGGGACACGGCCAGATGTTTCTGCCTCTGAGACATCACTGCCATTAAGGAATTTGCTTATGTGTGCAAAGCAAGTCAAAGCAACCTCGTTTTAAAAGCACTGGTAAAAGTTACAGTGATAAAGGTATAGAGTCAAAACCTCACGCCAGAAATGATGATCATGACATCCTATGAGGATGTTGTTGTTTCATAAAACAGGCCTATGTTTTCTCAAGGATAAAGAAACACCTCCATTCTTATCTCATTCTGAAGAGTATTTTGTTGAAGAAAGCAGCACAACCCCTTGGTGATTTACTTATACAAGATTTGTAATAGCTTCCTCAAACTCTTCCCAAGGACATCAACAGTTACTGAATGATGCCTGTGCTAAAAGCGTGTATGTTGATTATGTCAGGCTTTAAAAGATCATCTTGAAACCCCACAGGAATGACTTAATGCAAAAGATGAGTATGTTTATGTATAAAAGGAGTCGTTGAGAGAGATGACAATATAATTTAGTCAAGTGCCTTCCAAATGTATAAATATATATATATATATATATATAGATCTTGGTCAGTATGTCCATCCAACAGAATGCATTCTTAAAAGGATGTGAAAATTTGAGCTAAAAATCCTGAACCCTATTTTAGCAACATGTCTTTTATTGCCCAGTCCTTAGACCACTGTTAAAAATCAACAGCAGTGTGTGCAGATGAAAATGTAATTTATAGTGCTTTACGGACAATGAAGCATCTTTTCATTAAAATACATCATTAAAATAGATGTTTTTTATAGGAATGTCAGATGGAACTACAGGGGAAAAAATGTTAATTGCTGAAGCTTCACATCAGAAGAACAAAGGATGCAGAAATGCTGTTAGGCCTGTATCTTACAGATATAACAAGACACTGTCAAGCAAATCCATCTGCTGATATACTGGAATATGACAATAGGGAGCAGATACCTACTTGTAAGGCCTATTACAGAGGCAAAACTATCAGTTACTGCTCTATCATTCCCCAATGGCTCTGAAGCACTTATCTCAAACACACAAATGATGCCTCAACCATAATCAGAGCTACGTTAACAAGCACACATTGCATTAAAAAAAATTTTAAAGGGACCTGTATGAGGTTAGTTTGTAGACTGGCCCTAATGGATAAATACCTAAAACATGTTCAGTAATGAACAAAGCAGTCAGACATGTTAAGATAAATGTGATTTATATAATTGTAATGACAAAAGGAGACAAGGCAGTCCTTTTAAAATCCATTCACAGGCAAGGTGCACACTCCAGATTTCCACCTTACTAGTCTGAAGTGGAGGGTTAAGGAGAAAGGCTGTTGGTTAAGTAAACTGATAAACCCTCTACTAATAAACTACAAATGGGAAACGATGCTGCTATGCCTGCATGCACATACACATTTCTGCACTTTCATACATGATTTAGCCACCCAGAAAAGTGCTAACTCGCTCTGAACAAGCACAATTTCTCTGCTTTTTCCTCCCTCAGTGAGTATTTCTGAGCAGGCCTTCAGTGAGGAGAGACCTAAGGACACCTTGCTTATGCTCCATCAGAGGATATTAACACCGTGGATGTGACAAGGTTGATGCGACCTGAAAAACAGTACCCATGCAGAGAAAAGCAGCAAGAAACCCTGATAAAAGCACAGCGAAACGGAGCATTCAAAACCCGAACACAGAGGTGGTGGCGGTGGGTTTGGGAAGGGGGAAGGGGCTGGGTTTTTGTTCGCCGGTCATGGTGTTTGATTGATCATGCACCCAAAACACGGAGAGACGGAAGGTAGGGCTGGCAGGCAGTGCTGCACACACACAGACCGAGGTGCCCCGGCAGCGGCACCAAGCTCACCCACAGCCCCGGCAGAGCCCGGCTCTGCCCCGGCCCCGAGCGCCATCGGCGCCGAACAAAGGCCTCGGCCACCCCGGGCAGCCCCGAGCGCGGCGCCCGGGCTGGGCACAGCCAAGCCACCCGCACTTACATGGCCTCGGACGGCTCCCGGACCAGGCCACCTGTCTGTGCCTGCTGCAGGGACTGCGAGCCTCCCATCCTCAGCGTGCCCTGGGCTCGGGGCTAGGCGACAGCAAGGCCGGCTTCACCGGAATCCCCCCGGCGAGCAGCCCCGGCAGCTCCGGCTCTGTGCAGGCTGCGGTGCTGCAGTGCAGATGGAAACAGCTGCTCGCA
This sequence comes from Sialia sialis, assembly GCA_009812075.1. NCBI lineage: Eukaryota > Metazoa > Chordata > Aves > Passeriformes > Turdidae > Sialia > Sialia sialis. The sequence continues at coordinate 4,850,895 of VRYO01002114.1, read as the reverse complement.
TCGGTGGCAGCACGGGCAGCGACACTTCGGCAGCTTCTCTTCTCTGAGCTGTTGCCAGTTTTGGTGGTGGGTTGTTGTTTTGGTTTGGTTGTTGTTTTTTTTTTTTTCTGTCCAGATGAAGGGTGTTTATAAAAGAGAACAAAATCCCGGCCGCTGTGACAGGGTAATCATCAGCTAAACAACAGCGGTCCCAACAGCTCCGGTGCAGGCGCCTGGAACGGCACTATTGGCTATGGAAACCGGCTTGAAAAAAAATAAAAAAATAAATAATAAAAAAAAAAAAGAAGACGAAGAAAAGCAGACCCTCCCTTTAAGCACACATTGTCAGCTACTGTGGCTCTCTAAGGACCGGCAGGCAGGACCATTATATTATGTTGACTCAGCTGATTTGAAATGCAAATGCACGCGTGTGTGCCCTGGGTGCCGCACAGATCCCCCAGCAGCGAGCTGTGCACATCGGGACGCCGGCACACAGCGCTCACAAACACAACGGCTGCCTTCTTGTTCCTCTCACAAACGAGCTCATCCCTCTCGCGAAAAAAAAATGGAATCTTCCGTGAGGAACGTAGGGAGAATATCATGAGAGCCAAGGTAAACAAGCCAAAAGTGGGAGCAGCTCCATCCAACAGTGGGGCACTTTAACCATTCTGCTCCTGCCTGCACACACCCCCTTGCCGGACAGTGAGAGGAGGATGCTTCATCTAGGTGGGGAGGATCTTTAGGATCACAAAGTACAGCATTCCAAACCCTATAAATCAGATTATCCTTTCACTGTCCAGGAGGTACCAGGGCACTGGGAATTCTAAGGTGCTGAAAAGGATGGGCACCATCAGTCTCCACATCCCTGTCATTGGCAAGTAACAGATGATTCACATACAAGCTGTGTTTCACATTATTAAAGGAGCAAAAGAGGAAAAAAAATCAGTTGCACTGCTGCCTGTACCAGGAACTAAACTCTAGGGATACAAATGGCTTGAAGCTATGTAACAATTCTGGATACATCACAGGGCAGAGGGGTCAAAAGGATCAGATAAATTCAACAAAAATATTAAAGTGAACTGACTCCAAGCACCTACCACAGCAGAGCTTTTATGCTCCAGTGGAAGCCTCGTTAGACTCACACTTTCAACAGTTTTGGGGTTTTTTTTCTCTGCTTGCATAAATGGAAATCCAGTTGGGAGAATGACTGCTGAATGCATGCGTAAGGTTCTGATTCTCTGGGTACACCCACAATAAATTATTCTTGAGATAAGAGGAAACAAGGATGTTTAGCAAAGATTAAGAACTTTTCATTTCAGAGGCTGCCTACAATTTAATTCTGTTATATGAACAGCATCAAGATAAATTACATTTTTTCTTTTCCCTACTTTTTTTAAACTCTGGGAGAAAGCCTATGAGCCAGCACTTTGTTCAGCCACAAGCAAGCTATAATTTTGGGGTTGCTTTGTTTCTGATAAAAGCCAAACCCTCATTTCTAGTATCTCATTGCTCAAGACTCATCCCAAGCCCACCAGAGGAGCAGCAGCACTGCCTCAGAACTTCTGGAGCAGGATTGAGTGCCTGAGCCACAAGTGACCCCCAAACTCAGCAGCAGTGCTCTGATCTTCCCTTGTCGAGGTGGTGGCAGCTCACTACACTCTCTGAATTTGCCATCACAAGTAAAGAACACACAGAAAGTGAATAAAGTGAATGAAAATGTCCTATATACTCTCTGGCAGTAGATTTGAAATAGTTAATAACTCCAGGACTTACACCAAGTATGGGAAATCAATGGTACTGGCCAACATAAAATTACATGTCTGTATCCAGAGTCCCTGTTAGGCTGGGGTTACAGCTCAGCTTCACTTTAGTGTGTGGTATCTCTACCTAATCTTTGAATATCATAATAGCTCCCTGCTGGATTTAATTTGTTACAGAGAAAAGGAGGACTCAGAGAAAAGAAAACCCCCTGGAAAGGCAAACACCAAATTAAGTAAAGCCCTACCAGGTATCTGGAAGGCAAGAGGGAGAACACAGGCACTGTTTGTCCTGGCAGTGAGGAAAACAGGGACACTGTCCTGACAGTGAAGAAAACAGGGATATTCCTAACAAGTGCAAAGAATACACTTCAAATGCCTGTGTCAACTCCTTCAAGTTTCACATGCACATTTATTAAATAAACAAAGCCCTAATAAAAGAAGGCTGGGATTGAATCCTATTCTGTGGCAGCACAGCCCTTTCAGGGGCTGTACAGTGGAGAAGGTTTTGGTTTTTTTTTTCCATTCTCCAACGTTTCTATGCAACAAACATTCAAACTGCACTAGAAATGCAGGTCTTGGCAAACCTGTAAGATGAAGGGCTTCAGCCTTTGGTGCCCAGATGTGCTCCTGGTCACTTTGCATGTTCTGTCTGCATTACAGGGGGCTCTGGGTTATGGTGAGGGGTGTCGCAGGCAAGGCATTGCCTCCTTCTCCCCTCCCTCTCTTGTGCACAGCCCGTGGCACAACTCAGAGATTGACCAGAGGATAGCTCACTGCCTCTGAGCTTCTCCTGCTTGAAAAGAGGACAGGATTTCACTTTTCCCTTTAAAAAATAACCATCCAAGCAGCTCAGCCACAGCAAGGTGAACTCCTGATGGCCATGGTCTTTCACAAAAACATGTACGGTAACCCAGCCCCGGACTGGACAGAGTTTGCTGCCTATGGGATGCAATAACAAAGACTAAACTGATGTCTCTGGCCAACCCGTGCAAGAAGCCAAAATGTAGATTTACTCCTGATTTGGCTATAAAAATCTGCTACATTACAAAGCTGCAGCCCATCCTGACTGGTTAGAAATCCCTCAGATGAGAGGAGCTCTACCTCTCCTGCCTGGCCTCAGCTCACCCTTCAGGCTTGCCAAGAAGCATCAACTTAACTCTAAATTTAGTGCAGGCTTTTAAAAATACAAGAACTGTGTTGACACTCTGAGTGCATTTTGTAAGAACTTCTCTGGAACCTTAAAAACACACAGATGTAGCTCAAAAAGAAAAAAAATCCCATTGTAGCTTCAAAGGATTTAAAGATGCCCTAGGCACTTCAGCCTAGGGATTAAAAGCCATGTAACAACTTATTGTGATCCCACTGCTGAAAAGCCTATTTAAGTATTCACTACCATCCTTTAAAATTAATCATTTTCTCTTTCTGCCTCTTTCACCCATTTAAGCAAGAGCCATATTCTGGCCTCTACTAAACTAATGTTTTATTGAAACTGGATGTCCACTGATTAGTTGTTTCAAACAGTCTACAGGCTCCTAAATATTTGGTCTTGCTCTATTTCATGTTTATATATAAATTCAAACTTCGGTCACTTGCACCCAATTTGAAATTTTTGGCTTCCATCAAAAAACAATGCTGAGCAGGACTGTGATAAGGTTTGAGATATTGAAATTTATGTTCTGCTTCTTTGCTCTTGGCTTCAGTGTCCTTCATGCCAGGAATTTGCACAAGTTATAAACATGACCACACATACACACACAGAACATCAAAGAGCCTGCTGAAAGAAAAGCCTCCCTCACACATCCATTCCCTGGGGAAGGATTGGTGAATATTAAGCTGTACTGCCTAGCTGCAATGCATTATTGAGGTACTGTGCAGAAACAAGCACCATATAAAAGAAAATGCAAAGACACAGTAAAACCAAACATCCCAAGCAAAAAGGGATTTCTCCAGTATCTGAATGCTGCTGCCACAGCTTTAAGGAACAGTACTTTCTAAAAAACAAACAAAAACCAAACATCCAAAAGATGGGGAAATGGTTTAAAAATGCACACACATATATATATACAGACACACACACACACACAAATACACACATACACATGTATATATAAAAATAAATATGTATATATATATATTTGAATGATACTGTCATTGGACCCCCAAAAAGCCTTGAATGCAGCTTAGGAAGAAGCTTTCACCCCAAAGCCTCTCTTATTTGTAGTCTGCCTGGAATCAAAAGGTTCATGACAAGGCTATCCGCAACATCAGACTGAGGAATATCAACATCTCTCCTGAAGGACTAAAAGGACCAAACTGCTTGAAAAAGCTGGCTCAGAATGGACAGAGTGGCACAGCACACCGTGCCTGGGGAGGCTGGCTGTGCTAGAGAGCACATCAGCACATAAAAGCACAGGCATCTTTTGAAGTGCAGTGGTGACAGCCCTTTCAGAACAGCCAAGGCTGGAGCCTCCTGAGCTCTCAAAGCCCTGCAGGAGCACCAGCCCTGCCTGGCCTCTGCCAAGTCCTTCCAGAAATCCAGCTCTCCCAGGACTAGAGCTGATCTTTGTGTTCCAGGGAAGGTCAAGCAGGCTCTTTTCAGCCGTGTGGCCACTCAGGTTTGGAGTTCATCTTTCTAAGGGTCACAGAGCAGGCAGCTGACAGGCTTTGATGGAATGCAAACATTCTTCATTATAGGCTGCACAAAAATCTGGAAGTCCAGACATGTTGTGCAGATTTCTGTGCTTCTTTGCTCACCATGTGTTCTGTCGGTCCTGGGACACCTTTATTTCCCTTTGCTTTGTTTTTATTCTGAAAATCAGACTTTCCTACTCCTTCAGCCAGACTTTTGCTCCTTAGCCTCATCTCCCTCTCTTAGAGAGCAAAAGAGGATGCATCTTATAATTCCACTCCCCTAGAGGAGAGCCACTCAAAATTCCATCTCAAGGAGCTGAAGCTGGTGCTGGAACACTACAAGGAATTTACCACCCTTCCTTTGGTTCTTCCCATTTTCTTGCAGCTCTACATCATGCCCGGAGATGTGCCACAAGGAATCTCTGTGAGACCACATTCATCAAGTTTGTTTTTATTTTTTTCCAGCCAGGTCAGTCCATGCTGCAGCTCACCTCCTGCACAGCTGTGGGCCAGGCACAACATTTAACACTGGTGCTGTCACTGCCTCCTTCAGAAAGTCACAGCTAAACCCAACCAAACCCATTTTCAATCTTTATCTACAGAGGTGTGATTCAATTTTTTTTTATTATTTATTTATTTTTTGCTACAAGGAATAGAAGAAAATGCCAGCAGACCATAATTTAAAATTAAGATCTTTATTATTTTGAAAGCTGATAACCCAAACCATCTCCTGGAGGGCCAAGCTGTGACCTCTTGCTGCTATTATGTAGCAAGAGCAGTGGGAAAAAAAAAAAAAAAGAGCTAATTTCTTTCTCTCCATTAATTTTATGAGAACTTTTGTGCTACAAATAAAAACAAATACAAAAAAGCTCACTGAAACATGTAACAAATTTATCTCATTTTGGGAAAGGTTAACACAAATTGTAACATCTATGCTTTAGCAGTGCCTAATAAATAAGACACGTACTGCAGTTTATGGCCACAGTAGAGTTAAGATATCATTATAGTCTATAATTAGCCATTTAAAGATACATTTATTTTTTATTGTCATCCTTCTCAAATCCAGTTATCCTTAGCTTAATTCCATTCCAGAACAGATAAATCAGAAATTCAGCCCTACATGGAGAATGACAGACCTTCAGATTGAAACCATGGCTTGGTTGGTGTTTTTTGTTAGCTGTAGGTTTTGGATTATTTTTTTCTAAGCATTTATCTTTTAATGATCTAAGAGTGGGGCACTGATTCACAACTGGAGAGTGTAAATGAAATCTGAGCAGTGAAATAATTGCAGAGTGTTAAATCAGTGGGATATTTTTCAGTATAATTTTCAAGGAAAGCAGAAGAAATTTGTTGAATTGCCTCTGTACATCACCTGGCACAACACAGCCCTATCCATGGTACAAAATTATACACCACCAAACAACACACAGGGATCCCAGGTGGAAAGCCTCGCAGATTTATCTTGTTCTTACAGATCAAATACTTTGATAGACACATTGTCTGCTCCACCACTTATCTAGATGAACACAGTGTGAGTGCTTTATTTGCATTGATACACTCTTCATCAAAACACACAATGGCCCAGAGTTTTAACCCTGAGCACACTGACAGAATTCCCATCTAAGTCCAAGAAAACAGGAGTAACCAGTGATGATGCAGCCAGGATGGACACTGAAGCTGACAAGAAACAAACATTGGAGTGAGTTTCAAATAAAAATTAAAAAAAAAAAAGAAAAAAAAAAAAAAGAAAAAAAAAAAAGACAAGACATAAATAATTGTGTCCTCTCCCCACTGATCACTCCCTGGTTGCTAAGGTCACTGCTTAATCTAAATTGCAAGTGAGATTAATGGCATTAAGAGTTATGAATAACCAAGATGCCTGCTTAGTTATGGAAATTTGCAGCATGGGAATCCCAGAGGAAGGATAACAAAAGGGGCCCCTTTAGCACTGCTCAGGATGCCGGGGGGGGGCTCCAGGCTTTCAGAGGCCAGCAGTGAATTACAACCAGCAACGTGAGAACTGCACACCCCACAGGATTCCATGTTCCACAGCCTCCCAGGAAATGAGGGAGGCACACAAAGTGGGAGATGAGCCACATGTCAGTGGCTGACTTCTTTATTCTTCTTTGCTGCTTCTTTGCAGAGTTGGGATTGAAGCATGAGAGACAGGATTTTCATGTTTGGACTCAGTTGTTTATTAATTCTTATCTACAGTGCAGTGAGTTTTACAGCACCTTTAGCTAACAAGATAAAAGTGAAAAAATGGAGCTGTACCTTGCTTGTTACAGTCTTTAAAGTCGTAACCATCCAATTAAAAGCTAACATCTATATTATTTATACTTTTGACCCAATGACCAGTGACCCACACTGTGGGATTTTCTATCCAACCAAAAACTACTACCTGAAATCAAGAAGGAGGAACAAGAAGGAAGAAGAAGCTAATGCCTAAGAACTTCCATCTTGTCCCATACCTATTGCTATATTCTAAATTCCAAACCCTTCACTACTTGATATTACACACTTCTATTTAAACTACAGTGATTCCAAATCCATCACTCAAATTTGGAAGCCTTCTCCAAGGCCTCAGATCAAAAGTAATGTTGTTTGGAGGGTCAGTGCCAAAAAGCACAGAAAGTTCAAAACTTCCAGGCTTTAGGATTCCAGCATCCCAGGAGCTGAGCACACCCCAGGTGTGGGTGCTTCCCTGCCTTCCCCTGGCTGTGGGATGTGGTGAAGGAGGCACAGTCAGGGCTCAGGGCAGCCAAACCCCTGTGCAGAGCTCACACGTCACTTTGTGCACCCTCTGGGCTCTCATTTGCTCCTCTGCTTTCCCCTCCTGCACACTTCAGTTTTGGATTTTGGGCTCCATCATGCTACTGCTGTAAGAGCCAGGCCTGAATTCCTTGGATGACAAACAAAACTTTAAACTCCTGTGCACCAAATTTCTGGCTTGGCCTTCAGGCTGGGACCACAAGCATCACCACACCAAAGGAGGGAGCTTGTTTTGCTGCTGAGTATGCTTCTGCAGACCATGTCCACAAGCCCAAATTCTGTTGGCATTTCCAAACACCAGAACTGCAGAAAATCACAGACCATCACAGACAACAGGAGCTCTTCTTGTTCCCATGCTTCTTTCTAAGTCTCTAAACATCCTGAGATGCAAGATCCCTATGTCAGGCTTTTTAGGAAAGGAGCTGCCCTAATGCCAGGACATTTTTAGGAGCTTTCATGCACCTGCCCTCAGCTGACAAGATCCCTGCTGATAACGCTCTCCAAGAGCACCTTGCTGCAGAAGATTTCAGCAAGCACAGTCCAAAGGCCTGCTGGCCCCAGGGCCAAAGTAAAAGATTAGATTATGAAAATGCAGGATGAAGAAAGTGCACCCCCCTGGTGCAATGCTTTGCTGTGGCTGCTAAGGATGGGTGGTGAAATGACTGCCTTAAAGAAGTCAGCTTGCAGCTTCAATTCGATCTCATGAAAGTTAGCACAAAATTGGTCTGAAGGATGTCTAGTATGCTTCAGTGGTTTCTTTAAGCTTTTGTTTTTAGAGGATTTAGCATTAGAAGTAGAATACTCCAGAAGCATATTCCATATTTTAGCATGACAGTGATTACTGAGAAATACAAAATACACCTGACAACAGTTGTAACCTGCTCTAGGACAAGAGGTGATCCCACACAAGCCCTCCACCCTCCTGGCAGTGTCAGGAGCTGTCTGTGTGTGCCACAGTGCCAAGGAACAGCACCTCAAGGTGAGGAATTTCTGAATATGTGCTGCCATGGTTTTTGTAGGATGCAGCATGATCAGTGCTGCTCTGAAACTCCTCGTGGATGGATTAATTAGTGTAATGACACATTCATTTTCATGCTGCTGAACCTGTTCTAGCAGCAAGGCAATTACCATAAATTGCCTGAGGGAACCTGTAAAATACACAGGAATAACAGGCAAACAGAGTGCTACCATCACCCTTTTGTCCACCGCCTCAGACTGAGAGCAGCTTTACATGACACACAAATAATTGCTCTCTTTGAGCAAACCTGCAGCCAAAACACCCCAGAGAGCCCAAATTCCCAACCAGCATGTGCTGAGAAAACAGGTGACATTTTCCACTGGTGCCAAGCACCCATTAATGCTCTGCCTTTTAAAATTGGAGCTGCTGGCAGCTATTTGTTGAATTGCTGCTGGCTGAGGGAAGCTGTGCCAGCACACACCATGGATGTCTCTGGGTACCCCTCTGAACACACAGGACTGTCCCCCTACATCACAGGTTCACCCACATAACCCCACCATACCAGTCCCACACCCAGCCACATGAAAATCCACATAATCCACAATATTTTGGGCTTGAAACACAGCAGACACTCCAGAATTTGATGCTATTAATAATAAACCGAAGACATCTTCAATTCTTCATACACAAAGCATCCTGCCTGAGGCTGAGCAGTACTGAACACAGCACTCAGGAGACAATCTCCTTTAAAAACCTGGAATGGTGGAAGTGGATGAAGAGCAGCACTGTGGCTCATTCCTGCCCATTTTTTACAGGCTGATTGGTTATGTGGAAGGGATCTATTTTTAATGTTGTTTTTCAGGAGATGGTAAATGCTTTTCAGGGTATCAGTCACAAAGCCTCAAGAAAAATCCCTGGGTTTGGTTTACAAGAATTAAACAACTTCATTTCAATGCCTTCTATCTATTGCTATCCTAAAAAAAGCATCATTTCATTTGTTTGTCCAGACGCACACTGCTACTGTCCAATTCACATGACAAACATAAACCTCACAAAACTACACTTTCCTTCTGCCCCAGAAAATCCCCAAATGCAAAGAATCTTCAAACTCCCACACTTTGGAAAGAAAGAGGCATTTGTATCCCTCACTTGTACTTCTCATCTCTTCCTTGCTCAGTGCACTTGTAAACTTAAATGTTGTAATATATTCCTTTGAAAAGGGTTAAATCCACTCAAGGGAAAAAACCTTGAGTTTTTGAATCCCATTTAATCCCTTCTTGGTGTGGAATACATAATTAAAAGCAACTCAGTCTAGGATTATCAGTGTTGGTTCAAAATGAAGGCAATACATTGATTTTTATTTCCTTAGTTTTACACTAAGCCTCTCTGAAGGTGGGCAAGAGGAGAAAAATTGTTTTCAACACACAATCAAGCAAATAAAACCCAGAAGCCATAAAGCTTATCCTGTTTTTCTGCCTGACACCAATTATTCAGCTTTGCTTCCTCCCAGGGAAGCATTATGAAACATTTTGGAAACCAACACCACAGAAAGTAGAGCTTTGTGTAAACACTGTTGTGATCTTTCTTTTCAGAGAGATTTGTTGCTGTGCTTCCAATTGGTTCCAGGCTCATTACAGGAAAATTAGGTAAGACACAAATATGGATTTAATTTCAGAGATCAACAGACATTCCCTGTCCATCCAAAGTCTTTCAAAACGTTCAGACTCCAGTCTGCTTTAGCTTTTGAAAGAAAACTGACCTGGATTCTGACAACAAGGAGGACCCAGCTCTCCATTCCCATCAGCCACACAGAACATCACAGGTGCAATTTTCAAAGCAAGTGGTGAGGCTACAGGAGAGGCCGTGCTCAAAACCAGCACTTGGGTTTTGTTCTCCAGAACAAATCACATCCATGTCTCTTCCTCACAGGACAAAGGGATCGATCTGCTCCTCACAGACTTTCCAGCTCTGTCCATAGGGTTGCCATAAAGAATCAGCTGCTCTCTAGCAATATTTCAGCATTTCTCTCAAATTATGAAGCATCTGTGACACAGTTCACAATGTGACCATCATAATGACAGAGGAGACCGCAACGCCTCAAGATCCATTCTGCAGAAAATCACACAGTGGCCCAGCAGTTGCTCAAGTTCAGCACCTTGCCAGGCACTTGCCATCAACGTGACAAAGTGAAACATAACCCAATTTGCAAGCTATTATTTTCCATGGCTGATTTAACTTGATACACAGGAATCACATAAAAATGCAAGATAGTCTCACAAGTATTTACAAAAGGGGCTGATTACAACAGTAGACAGCTATTTGCACAGTAATATTTTCACTTTTCAGGAAGGTGCAAGAATGATCTTTTCTCCACAGAAAACTCTAATTCTCACCTTTATGTGCATCTTCATTTCCATTAAGATACAAACACACCAGCTCAACTTTGGAGAAAGAAGCTGTGGGTGACAGGATCCCTATTCTCAAGGCATAATGAGAATGCTGGGAGTGCACATTTGGGCTGCTGACATCCTAGGCTGGATTTTCATTCTGCATTAAGAAGTTCTACTAATAAAACATGTTTCCCAAAGAGACTGTGGACTTCCCATCTCTAAAGTGTCCAAGGCCAAGAGTTTCTTAGGCACACACAGGCATTTACATTATTAAACACACTACATCAATATCAAAACAAAACAGAAACTTCAGAGGCACAAGCCAGTCTAAATATGTAAGCACAGCAGCTCTGCTTGCCTGCAGAGCTCTAAAGTTATTCCTGCTGTTGAAGCTGAATTCTAGTGAAAAGGAAAAGAAAATCCCAATGTTTTAGTGGTTCCAATTTGGATTTGTAAGCAAAAGTAATTTGTGACTACACTACAGTGAAATTCAGGGTATCTGTAAAGTTGAAACAATTCTGGATGATTCTCTGGAAAGAGCCAGTATCTCGGGGTATTTTCTGACTTAAAATCACACCTGTACATTTTTCTCCATTTTTAGAGGATAATCATTGTATCTACCCTTCAATTCAGAAAATCCTCTCCAGATGACAGAAATTTCACACTGGTGCAAAACACTTCTGCTCTCCATCAGTGGTACACAGGCTGGTGCAATGCAGGTCATGGAGGAAAACTACAAAGACTTGGCTTAACTGTGCTTCAGCAGCACATACACTAAAGATGAAGACACCATTTTTCTGATCAAAACAATAAGGAGTTTAGAATAAATAATTAATCAACATTCCTAGATACTGTAGTCAATAGTTTTTACAGCAGAATTTGCTAATAGCTATTTGTGCAGCTTTCCACAGCAGAACACATCCATTGTGTATATTTAAATTCATAATTCAGAGCACCCTCCTGCTGACAGCAGCATCTTTTGACATTTCTGAACAGAGCTGTAGAGGCATAACTGTATTTCCTGTGGTGTCTCCTGTCTTGTATCCCACTTGTCACAAGCTGCCAGTGACTATTGGTGGGGTGGAGAATGCTACTCTCCAGGGAGTGCCCATTTCATATCCTCAGCTGTGCTGTGACCTTTTCCATGAATAGATGTCACAAGAAGGGCAGGCCTTGCTTGCTGAGCCACAAGAGCAGACTGGTTAATCACCCTCAGCCTGGCACCAGCTGAAGCTCTGACAGGAATATCCAAGCAAATGTCTCCACCATATTTGAGATAGGATGGTTGGGACATGATCTTTAAGGCTCCTTCCAACATAAATAATTCTGATTCTGACTCAGTTTAGGTGTTTTCAAAGCAAAAAATGTGCTGGACCATTTAAAAACTATGGCAACAATCAGGGTAAATCTGAGCAGGGAAACACTCAGCTTTGAAATCAAGGTAACGTTTATTCAGCACGAGTGAAACCAAGCTGAAAAACTTCCTTCACTACTGACAGTGACAATGCAAATCAGGGTGGGGAAGCTGCTGGCAACATCTAAAGGTGAATGAGCAGAACAGTTCTCTTAAATAGGACCTGATCTTGCACTGTTTCACACCCAGAAGCGAAACAAAATCAACTTCAAGAAAGGAAAATACTGGAGGAAAAAACCTAAAAAAATAGTTGTTTAAAAATAGAAGGAAAGACCAGCACAGTAATAACCAGTGTAGCCTAAGCTCCCTCTTCTGGTATTTTGGAGTGAATACATTGGATTAGCCAGGTCTTGATAAGTCTAACATTTGGATTCAAAATCTAGCAGCAAAGTGTTCACATAAGTTAGACAAAATACCTGTCAGACTCAGTCAGCTTCTTTCACACTAGCAACATTTCTTAAGCAAAAGATGTAAAGATGTGGAAAAGTCTTACAACAATTGCAATCACACAATACCTTTTTATTTCTCTTGTGAAACCTTTGGTTTCTTGAGCAGGCAGCTCTACACCATCACCAGGGGCCACAGGCAAAGGTACATCCTCAGAAGTGTGGTTATCAACTCCTTTGCCGCTGTCAGGCTTGGAAGTGCTGCAAAACAATTATTAAAAATAAGCTGACAAATTTCACAAGCTCCCATGAAGCTTTAATGAAATCTCTTTACAGGATGAACTTTGGCTGGATCTAAAAGGAGTATGAGGAGCACATCATCCCCTCTCAAATTCCCCTTCTCTCCCACCTCCCACAAATTACTTCTTCCTACAAACATTATTTCACTTAACTCCTCAGCTGACCACATAATCCGTAATATTGCAAAGTCTTGACAGCTCTTAGAGTCCATAACATTCAGTGCCAGAGGAATTTAACTGTATATGAAATCAGTATAGTAAATAAAGCACTAATGACTGCTTTGCTGTTCTCACACAACCCTTTCTCCTCACTGTGCAATGTAAACATTCGATTAAGCGATTTGTGTTTTAGGAAAAAAAAAAGTAAAATCTGGGACTAAAACATTCACTTACTTTAAAAGCTCTCCCTAGGCTGTAAAGCTAAACACAGTAATCCCAGAACTCATTACATGGATGTTAAGTCCCTCTGCTCAGCAAAGCCCCACGCTCAGGAGCAGGGCAGTAACCACACACTTTAAACCACTGACAGAAAAGGAACTAAATAACCAATGACTTCATGTCCCAAAAGCAGGAGCAATTCAAGGTCTTGTCACATCACACTGTCCCTTCCAGGACACCTCAGGCACACCAGAGGGACACAAATGTCCCAGGGCAGCAGCCACACACAAATGTTGATGGAAATTTTGATGGAAACAGGACGTGGCTGAGAAGCTTCTTACAGGTTTCCTGAACTAAATATAGACAGCTATCTTAGTCATTCCTTTTAAAATTTTCTTTCCTCTTCCCCAGTAATTGCACTGGAATTGTAAGCAAATTAAATTGTGTTACTGGTGACGAGTTAGTAACGTCCAGGGACAAGCTGTTCCCTTCTTTGGTGCACAGAGGACAAGCCCAAACCACATCCCTACTTTAGTCCCAATACACAGGAGCAGAACAGCCACTTCCCAAGGTGCTTGTCCACTCAGTTACTAAGATCACCAAAGCTCTTTGTGAGTATAGTTTACCTTGATTAGCTTACATCCACCAAGCTGCTTTGTGCCATATGGGACAACTATCCAGCCATTTCTTCTAAGAAATTATCTCTGCTTTCCTCACTCCTTCCTTCCTTTCCTTCCTGTTTGCTCAAACTGGCCTGATGCTGACACAGACATAAAATTTTTAGCCCCATCAAGTTAATATAAATAAATAAATAATTAATGATTTAAAAGCAGGCTGTTTCCTTTTTCATGCAAAGGCCTTTGTCCTTGGCTAAAAATGTCTCTGCACTAATATAGTAACAGCATCCCCCCTATACCAAGGCACTGTGACTATATAGGGGCACAGTGAAAGTGAGATTTTTTTAAAGCAGAAAAAAAGTGAACTGCTAAAAATAAGTGAATGCTGAACATCTGTTTGGAGAGCAAACAAAGAGTTGCAAAACCCAAACAATTCACAAGAGGGCCCAGCCAAAGAAGAGCACCAAAGGCACATAAATTACGGCCCTGGTGTTATGGACACATAAAGCTGTCCCAGTTCTACAGGAGCACCTGTTTCACCCACACTCTTCACACAGGCACAAATCATCATCTGCAGCCCTTCAGCTTTGCCCTTCAAGCCTTTCTACATCAAATGAAACAATTTTTAGAGATACTTTGACTGATGAGTGTGATTCCCAGCACTAAAGCAAAGCTTGTCATCAACACACAGGGATTTCCACAAAAACTCTGCCCACCCCATCCTTTACACAGCCTCCACTCTCCTCCTGCTCTGACAGACTGCACAAATTGAGGCAAGGGAGCCTCAGAACAGCAACCCCATTCAAAATAAAACCTCCTGTTCACTCTGAACTCTCCAGCCTAACATTGCATCAGCTGGGGTCCATGTGTCAACTCAAGGTACCTCATACATGAAGCTACATTAAAACCTCTCCACAGCTCTTATTAAAACAAGATTTTCCATTAAACTGTCTTCTCAACTAGTAATATTTTAATGATTGCAGGAAGAATACTACCAAAAGGTCCATTGAGCAGTATCTATCCTGTGGAGTCAAGCTGATTAGAAAACAAGCAACCTCAGAAATTATTTTCTATCTGTGTGCACAGACAAATGTAGGTACTCCTGCCTTCTTGTGCTGCCAGCACTAAGAAGTACAGCCCTAAACACATGCAGCAAGTGCCTTCTAAGCTGTATTTGCAGGTTTGGTTTTTTCCCCCCACAAGGCAGGAAGGAAGTTGCAGGGAACAGACAGACACTGCTCAGTGTTTCACACCTCTAACCTGGAGCCCAGCTATGCTGTGGTCTTGCACAGTCTCTTATTTGCCTTCCCTACCTTTCCAAACCAAACATTCCTCACACAAACAGAAGTCCTGGTGCAGCACAGAATAAAGAGAAAGCTGTGTCTGGCCAAAACTTCTCCTAGTGCAACATGTACTGGCAAACCAGAGTGAACTTGGCATTTCACTGCTGAAAATGCTTGTCAGAACCACCAGTGAACTTTTTACCTAATTCTCTTCAAGGCACTTCTCTGCAGACAGAGTACATAAAATCTTACTGAGCAGATGATAGCAGGCTGTCCCTGACCAATATGTCATCAGCAGGAGAGAGGCAGTCAGTCACCCTCAAGAAGCAAAACAAAGATAGAGTTTCCTGCCTGGACAGATGGAGGGACAACCTGATCTCTTACTCTGCCCTGCCATCTGGAAGCCATTTAGCACAAACTGACTCCCATCATATATGCACCATTATTTTTCCCTCTCAAAGTGCCTGCATTATGCGACACCTCTGATGGGGAAATACATGGAAATAAAAGCAGATGTAGTAAATAACTAAGTATTTTGGAGTAAAACACTTTATGATTACACCTTACTACAGACAGGCTGGAATAACACCATGGCATTCAGGAGCCCCTGTAATACATCTCCATTTTGTACCCAGCAGGCATCACAGAGACATCACATGTGTGTGCATTAGAGAACTGTATCCAGCCACACTGAAATGTGGTGCAGTGCTTCTACACAAAATGCCAAAAAAACAGAGACTTTAACAAGATTATCTTATTTATATTGGCAATAATCTGCTCCACGACAGAGGTGAGTTGTTGATGACAGATAAGGCAATGAGAGAAACAACATCACTGAGACTCTTTGGGCAAGAAAAGCCCAGCCCTGCTATTACTGACCCTGGCTGTGAGCTTAACCCCACATGCTTTAATACTTTCATTTGCTACCAACATCATGTTGTTATCCGCTCAGGACCAAACTCCAGGGAAGTCAGCAGGAGGAACTGCACCAGACTGAACCCACAAGAGTTAAAGCAAGGGTGCAGCTGCACTGATTTAACCCCTCTTCTGCCAACCAGCTGCCACCTGGCACAATGGCAGCCTCTGGGTTTTCTACTGGGACAGCAAGAAACCTCTCTGCAAGGCTCACAGAGAAGTTCGCAAGTGACAACAACCTGGACAGAAAAGACAGGTGAAGGAAAATGAGCAGGCTTTTATATCCAAAGCTGCACATGGATGCAAAATAAAGAGTAAGGAAAACAAACAACACGGATAAGAGTTACTTGTGCAACATTTAAAAAGCAAACAGAGTTAAAACCAAGAAACACAGAAGAACCACCGGCAGCCAGCTTCACTCCAGTTGACCACAATGTATTTATCTGGCAGTTTCCTCTGCTTCAGGAACTGGAAAACTACCTAAACCCAATGTGAAATACCCCTGGTTTGCCACTTTTTCGCACTGAACCCTTGCAAAAATCCTTGCAGCTCCCTCAAGACCAGGATTTAGAAACAACAGCCACATCCTGTGGGTGCTGCACAGTCTGTGCCCTCACCCCTACTGGGCTCAGCCATCCTGGATGGGGCAAGCACAGCTCAGCACCAGCGCAGCCTGTGATACTGGGGTGGAGCAAGGAACCTTCAGACATTAACAACAAAACATTCCAAAGGCACAAGCTATGAAGTAGATGAAAAGAAAAGGTATAATATAATTAACTTGAAATTCCAGATTCACATGAGAATGCAAACAGAGTGAATTCATGAGGTTTACAAGAAACAGAGAATTAAAGCACTCAGAGACCGCTCTCCCTAAATGTTTAATCATAGACAGCTTGTGTGCCTTTTCTCTGCAAACAGCAAATTATCACCCCAAGGGCACACAATCTTCTGTTCCAGACTGTAGTCCAAAGACCATATACAAATCTTTCTGGCACTTTTGGTGTTGGTCTTTTTTCATGCTTGCACATTCAGAAAGTAGTTCACAGCTCCACCTCAATTAATGCTCACTCTTTTCTAGCTGCCTCACTACTGTGGCCAACAATCCATTAGCAAGAAAAATAGAATCCACAAAAAAAAAACCCATCAGTAACCCAATTACATTTGTTAAAAACAAAAGAAACACAACTCTTTGAGTAAAAACTTACAAGAACTGAAAGAAATCCACATCATTAGCTTCCCAAGATCATCTTACTCTGACTGTAGGAAAAAGTTTGTTTCTCACAGACTCTCTCAGCCAGCATTGGTGACTAACCAGCTTGGGGACTGGTGGCAGACCAGGACAGGCTAAACAGCAAAGTCACCCAGCTTTTAAGGTGGATTGAGCAAACCACACAGGGTCCCTTCAGCCTCTGATGGTGTATTATTGTGACTTCAGCTAACAAATTTAATGCTAGCTTAAATACACTGTGTATGTTTACACTCCACTGAGCTCCCGGTGATTGAAGGGTACACACACCCTACAAGGCTTCCTCTATTTTTAAGATAAATTTATGTGCCCAAAGATCCTGACAAACCCACTACCACCAGCACAAAGAAAGCAAGTTTCCCTTCTCAGTGCAAGAAAAGGCAGACAAAAAGGCCAGAGTCCAACAGGGATACCTGAATGCTTTTATACTATTAAAGAACTTCTCAAAGAAAATGCTCCAAGGATTAGTTACCTTGTATTAACAAAAAAAAAAAAAAATGTGTAAGCACCTATAAAAATATAGGGCATATATTGCACCTTCACATGTCATGACCCTCCTGGGCGCTGAAGTGATAGAATCAGGGAATGGTAAACAGCATCTTCTTTTGAAGGTTTTGGCAAGGGGAGATTTAAACTCTGGTACAGATTTCTGCTGACAGAGAGAGCCAGACTCAGCAGCTGGCCCTAGCAGACATTAATCCATCCAAGCAGGGTGAGAGCAGCTCCTCAGGCAGTGCAGAGCTCCTGGTGCCCCATCCTCCCTCAGCAGAGAGCAGGGCAGCCCTGCCCTGCCCCAGGGCACAGCTCTGGACAGTACCTGGCTGCAGTCAGCTCAGCAGCTCCCACCGGGACAGCATTTCCAAAGGCTGCACACACAGCTAAGGGAGGCTCACAGGGATCGAGGGCAGAAGCCAACTGATTATCATCACCTGGCCCAGCAGGGCTGTGGAGAGAAAAGACAGAGAAAGGCAGCCTTGAATGTCTGAGTTACTGCAGAATTGCTGTTGTTTGTCCTTCTGAATCCCTGGACTTGAGCACGAATGAGCTAACTTGTGTGTTAGAGAACACAGAAGAAGTTGGCATTTTTAATCTGAGTTGCTTTTGTTCCCACAGGACTGAACCCTCTGGATTTTTGTCTGACTTACAACTGCAGGAGCAATGAGACAGTACAACCCAACAGCAAATGAACCACATTGTGCTTCTGATTATGAAAAGCAAACAAGAAATGGAGCTGCTGCTTGAGCAGGAGAAATGACAGGATTTTCTCACCCAAAACCCACACAAAATACAAGGAGTTTGATGAGCTGGAGGGACTCATCAGTGGGGGCACAGAGTCAGAGGTGTCCAGGTGCATGGAGAACACACAGAGCAGGACATCCAGCCTTGTCCCATTCCTGGAGAAGCAGAGTGTCACTGAGTACCAGCAGCTCATGACTAAGGAAAGCAATCTGGAAACACACTGCTGAATCAATAGGGAAAGGAGTCCTGCTGGAAAAGGGAGCTGGCTTATTTTTAAGAGACACCAAACCATAAGATCCTCCTGAAAACAAAGTTTTTGCTGCCTACTGACTTTGCAACCTGACTTTGCCATGTGACCACCCAGAGATAAAGACCCTGGGAGAATCAGTTTTCACCTAAATTTCACCAAAATTCTCAAGTTATTTGTAAACAAAAGAATGTGACCTCAAACTGCTGATGCAATTTCACACTGCCCTGGACCCCTTCTGTCCATGTTGTTTCTTGTACTACCTAGAGAATACAACACTGAACACACTGGGATGGTGCCATACACAGATGGATTTGAGATGCATAAACTCAAAATTGTCACTCATCATTTGCAATTCCAGCTTATAAATTAAAAGCTCTAAATCAGAGAGCTCAGCTTTAAATGATTACTTCCTTACCTAATTTCAAATTCAGAGAGCCTGGGTGATTCCCTGCTGTAATTCAATTTTGAATCAAAAAATGTAACAAACAGTTAAACTTTATTATAACAATGTCAATGTTACTCTGGTAATGACTGAAGGCTGCCATGTGTACTCACACTCCCCATATTTTATCTAAAGGATTCTGTAGCATGTTGTGGGAAAAATAATTACAACTCTGAGCAATTGACTGCCCACAGGTTTAACCACACCTGAGGGCTCTGCCTGTTGTAGGGAACTTTGAGCCAAGGTGTTTACAGGTTCTAAAGTCCTCTGGCTTATTATCATAAAGTGACTGGTTTTCATTCGTTGCTGAGCTGCAACTGGGATGTCCCCTCTGCTTTGCCTCAAAATGAGTGTTCAGAAAGTGGATTTTGACAACAGCACTTTACAATTTCTTTTTATGTACATAATGAGTAAACTGAGGAGATGGGCAGGTTTTGTTCAAAGCACTAAGGGTTCTCTGTAAACACCTGGAAAGCACAGCCCAAGCACAAACTGCAATTGAAACTGCCGTGCCCCAATCTGGTGAGAAGCGTTTGCTCCTCACCACTCACGTTTCCTGCACAACCAACTCCCGGACAGGGATTTTCATAGTTTATGGACAAAGCAACCTGAAACTCAGGCTTGGGGAGGTGATGGAGAAGCTGCTCCTTGCCAAGCCACCCTGCTGTGTGCAGCACAAACAATGAAGCCATCCACAAGCTGCTCAAACGAGTTCCACAAGTGACATTCCCGGGCATCTCAACTGCCTTTGGCTCTCCAGCTCCCTGCTCTGAGCCCTCTGTAGCCACCAGCCTTTAAGGCCCATTTGTTCCAAGAGCTGAGCTCCATAAAAAGGCCACAAGCTTTTTCCATTTTGTTGCCTCAGTTCTGGATCGAGCCTGGAAGAGGATCTACATAAAAACTGCTTCCAAATTCTGCTTATGACAAGCATGACTGAAATAGTTTGCAAAGGAAAATACCTCACAGTTTACCAAGCAGTTGCTTACCAACAGCTGCAGCGAGCACACTAAATTCAGCCCAAAGACCACGAGGTTCAGTCTGTTATTAGTGTGTCACAAGAGAAAGACACTGCCCATCAAGTGTCCTAAGGCTCTTGAGTTTCACAATTTCACTTTTAAAGCCTCTACTTAGCCTTGAAAAGAGATTTTCCAAGGCACTGTTAGAAGGCAGGTATGCAAATAACATATTTCAGGCAAAGCTGGACCCACAGTAGTCATTATATATCAATGAAGGAGTGAGAAATAACTTCATAAACCTGTCTAATTTCTAATCAAAGGCTTCAAACCAAGGCAGAAAATTAAGACATACACAAGGACACAACCTGGCACATGTGGACACAGAGGCAGCGAGTGCTGGGTGCTCCACTGGGTCTGTTTGCTGCTCTCCTCCTGCCATCCCTGAGATGCAGACCTTAAACCTCTAATTCCACAGGAAAGTTATAAAAATGCTTTGATACTGGTGCTGGAGACAGAAGGCAGCTCCAGGTCTTGGCATTTACTCCCTGTCCATGTTTTTCCAATCAGGAGAGCTGGATGTGGCTCCCTTTGAACAGCCAACAACAGTTCCAACTTTACTCCAAGGGAAACCAACGAGCATTTCAAACTCTGCTATCTCCCAAACATTTGGCTGCTTCTAATGAGATAAGGGCAAGATTTATAGGTCCTGCTCTTACTCCAGAAATCTCTGGGAAATGGCACCAACAACCACAAGGCAGGACTGAGCTCTCAGTGCTCTCATCACTCACTGTTGTGTTTTCTTCAGGACACAAGATGTTCTCACTGGGTACAGCAAGGCTGGCAAATAAAATCCTTTCGATTTCATACTTGGCTTTCTAACATCTTGGGCCAAAAAGTCAAATTTTTGAGCCTCAGTTAACCCATACATAAGAAAAAGTATTAATTAATCCCAAAAAATTGAGAGATTTTGCTATTTTCTGTTAAGTTCTTACACTGCAATTCTTTGGAAAGCAAAAGGATCTAGCACCTACTTCAGTTTCATTCGTTCATACACACTGTATCAGATAAAATTTGATCCATTTTATTAATTCCTTCATAATATTATTTTATCTCCTCACACTTTAGTTGGCAGCTTACCCCCTACATTAACCATATCCACTGAAATAAACTAGAGCACTGTAAACACTGAAATGTCTACAAAATCCAACAATAACCTGTTACAGTAACTCTATGCTCCTTTGGTCTTTCTGTCCTTTAAAACTATTTCCATTATTACTGGGATGCCTGTCAATGATTCAGCAGAGGAGACAAAAAGTTATTTCTCTTATTAGGAATCAACATTACAGCTATCATTAACTAAAACTAAACTTGTTTAGGGAACAGCTCAGAACTTCTTCATGAAATACAGACAAAGCATAAAAACAAACAAACCCCTCTTTTTTTTTTTTCCCTCCTGCACTTCTACTTATGAACTAATTTAAAACCCATTTAAATATCAACTGCACTTCAGGAAGAATATGAGATTCTAAGATTAAAAGGGAAAATGTGGCTTTACTTCCCAAGGAGCTAAGGAAACATCCATCCCCACAGGACGAGTCCATACATCAGCCACAGCTTAAAAGCTCAGACACAGCAATGACTGGGGGTCACTTTTGTTGCTCACTGTGCTTAGATTTAGCCAGAGTTTTAACTTTTAGTAGCTAAAAACTCACTCACAGTCAAAAGTTCAAGTTTTGGGCAATACACTGCCTTTTGTAAACCCAACAAGAGACTTACTTATGCATTTAAATATGTGATTCTGGAAAGATCCCTCAAATTCCGTACTCTGAAGAAGTAACTATGCCTTAAGTGCCCAGCACCAGCACTTTGTACTTAGAATCAGCCTGGGTTAGGCTGAGCCCTGCTGAGCTGGAGCTGTGCAAACACAGCAATGAAAGTATCCAAGAGATGCACTGGCATGTGTTAATTAAAAGCAAATAAAATCCCTGTCACACAGGGGAAACACGAGTTTGATGCCCAGCGCATGGCAGCAGAACAACACTTAAGGAATAAAGGCACTGTCACCAAGACACCAGAAGTGGCTCCTGGGGGAATTATTCCTGATTTCCACGGTGTTCCTCTGAGCAGGACTCGAGGAATCAGCAGAACAGGTCTGGGTGCTGTGTGCTGGTGCCTGGAGCAGCCAGGGAGAGCCAGCCCAGCCCAGCGTGGCACCTGAGTCACACCTGTCCCCAAGGGAGGGACCTGCCATCAATCCTGGCTGGCCACAGTCCATGTGGGAACACGAGGCTGTGCTTCCAGCAGCAGGGAACAGTCGCTTCCCTTCCTGCACAATTCCATCCCCAGAGCTCCTGGAGACATGACAGCATTTTTTAACAAGGCTTCCTGAAGGCAATGCCCACCTGTGGGAAGCAGCTCCAGCTGTGCAGCAGCTGGCAGCGCCTGCAGGTAATTCCTGGCGTTCTGCTGGATTGGGAGCAGAGCGCTGCTGCTGGCAGGGACCCTGCAGAGGCATTCTCAGAAAATGTCTTTTTCTGGCACTCGTTGTGGAAACCCTGACAAGATAGAGGAGTTATCTTGGCAGGGGATGGTGTTTAGTCGCACACTACCTGAGGGCCTGCACTTCCTCTCTCACCCAGCCTCCCTGCTTGGAAATCTCTTCATTTGTGTAACATGTGCACCCAGACTGATCACTGATTTGATTAGCTACAACAATAAACCAGATTTTATTTTTTTCGGAGTGTTCTACATTACTGTGGTCCCATTAAAACTTAGGGTGAGCCACTACATTAAACAAGCACAATTATATCGGATTCGAATGCTTTAAGGGACTGAAACGTGTTACAGCACTACTTCCTTTGCAAGCTAAACGAGGGACAGCAGAAAGCCACATAAAAGTATAAATCACGCCTGCACAGGATGAATAAGCACATTTGCTGTAAGAAGTGTCAAGCATTAAAAAAAGCCCATCACGTCAGCACGGAGCAGCTTTGAGAGCCTCGGAAGGGCTCTGGGTCACGTCCTGATGTCACTGGAGCCGCATTTCAAACTTCCCAAATTCCCAAAGTTCCCAGCCAGCAAACCTGAAGCCAAAGTCCCTCAGTGCAAACAACACACACAGAAAACCCAAACCCAGGCAGAGAGCAGGGCAGGAGCCACAAAACCATCCATTTGTTTGGGGTGGGAGGAAGAGAGTTAATCCTGACCCAGAGCTGCAGCGCGGTGAGTGCGGGAGAAACAGTTTCCAAAAGTTTAAAATAAATAAATAAATAAAAAATAAAAGGGAGGAAAAGAAAAAAAAAAATCCAAATAAAACTTTCCCACTCACAAGTGCCTACTCACCAAGGGCAGGCAGCAATCAGCAGCGCTGCTGCTCGCAGTCATGCTGGCCGGCAGCACAGGCGCTCGCCCTCACGGCGCTCCCCGGCGCTGCCCCCATCGCGGCCGGGCACCGCCGAGCCCCGCTCCCCTCAGCAGCTCCGGGAGCTCACAAAGGCCGAGCCAGGCGAGCCCGGAGCTGGAGCTGGAGCTGCTCGCAGGCTCCTCCCATGAGGCTCCCTGAGGAGAGGCCGGAGCGGCCGCCGAGCCGCGCCCGGGTCCTCCCCCGCCGGGTAAAAACCACCCAAAACCCCCCCAAAACACACAGCAGCCCCGCTGGCCGGCTCGCACGTGGGTTGCTTTCTTTTTGGTTAAGTTTTTGTTGGTTTTTCTTTCCCCCCCTCCGTCGGTTTTACGGTGGAATTTTAGTTTCCATCTGAGGGGGGTGTGCGTGTGTGCAGAGATTAAATTACGGTGTGTGTAACACTTAAAGCACACACGCAGCTCCCAACGCTTTAAAAGCCGCTTAAGAAGAGCCTGGTTTAATTGATGGCGTTTGGCAACTTTTCTTGGTAAATTTCAGGCGCTATTTTTGAGGTTAAAGTGAAAAAAAACTCAGGTTAAAGTTTCATGAATGGTGTTTTCCCCAACTTTTAAGCACAACTTTTCAGGGTGCAGACATAAAGTTTTTAACGATTTTCACTGAAGCATTGAGTGTTTATAGCTAAACAAATAGCTTTGTAAAAAAAATCTAAACGGAACTATTTTTAATCCTAGTTTAATTGTTGGATTAAATTCCAGCTCCTAAAGTCACCCAGGTTTTCTCATAGGTTTCTTTATCTCCCTTCTTACAGGTTAATCTTTAGCTATGATTTCTTTACCTGCCTTCTCCTAAGTTCCTTTACCTGCTTTCTTATGGGTTTCATTCTTTCCATAGCTTTTTACCTGTTTTCTTACAGGTTTCTTGACCTCTAAGAAAACGGAGCAGTTTTAAATAGTTACCTGCCCTTATTAATCTGTTGGGTTTTCTATGGGTTTATTACAACACAAAAGAAAGGGCTTTACAGGTAATTAAGTCTGCATAGGGATGCACCAAATTGCATGTAGGAGCTGCCAGTACCCAAGGAATTAATTGAGTCTCTGCCCAGAGAGATCATTATCATTTTTATAACATACCATACAATAACTACAAGCTTTATGATATCTCTCCCACAGCAAGAGAGTTGGTAGATTGGGCATTTGGTAAGCAGTTGAGATATTTTGGATAAAATGCTAGGGCAACAGAGATTCAATTTAGCTGAGTTAAGTTTCTCAGCTGACTCCAAACTCTTCAACTGTGGTGCCAGGCACATCTTGGGTGACAAAACTAAAACTTCAGAGCTCGGAACAGCCCCTAACAGGACTGTGCATCCCTTTTTAATGTTAAGCCACACTAATGATGCCTCCTGAGCTTCTAAAAGCATCAGTTCAGAACTGCAGGGGGGAGAATATATTATTCAATTTTAAGTTTTTTTACTCTTTTGTGGAAAAAGTTAACTGTTTCTACTTCTAGCCCTTGTCTGATCTTCTATAAGCAAAAGGAGGCAACAGATTTTTGTTCAGGTAACTTTTCTGTTAGAGGAGAATTTCCCCATCTAGTCTGAAAGCAAAGACAGGGATTTCCCCTCCACATTCTCACTGCTGCTTTTAACAATTCAGATACCTGTACAGGAAATAAAAGACTATGCCAAATGATCCCCAGACACCGTGGTGGGTTAAAATGCTGAAAGAAGTGAAGAGTACCAGCATCATCTGGGCTGCAGGGCATGGCTTTTCATGGGGCAAACGCTGTGCAGGGTATGGGGAGAGCTCCCCTGGGTGCAGCAATTGGAGCCAGCAGCACCCCTGACAGCAAGAATTAAGATGAGCCTCAGAGTTAAAACTTTCTGGGAAGAGCATCTCTATCATATCCTGCTTCCCAAGCAGTAGGAAACCGGCCATGGAAAAATTTACTGTGATTGTTGATACAGGTACAAGGATCCAGTCCCCCTCTCATTTTGGGGGGAAATTAACCTCTTTTGCCATCTGGAAGCCATTTCATAAATAGCTTCTGCAGGTATAACTGCCCTGAGGGGAAGGGAAACCCTGGAAAGAGGACGATTCATTAAAATAAATTTTTATTTTCTTTGCAAGCAGCAGTCTGGCGCAAAGCTGTGGCCACGGACACGGCACATTCCTGCTAGCAGAACCAAACCAAGCATTTTTGGAATAAATGCTCATTTTTCTCAAACAACATGCCTCTACCTGTTTATCCCTTAGCCTTTTTGCTGTGCCAAAACCCTTTGACCTGCTGTGAAGCAATTTCAAGCCACCTTTGGCACAGAAACATCTCCAATTGTCTCCCAGTGCCCTCTGCTATTTAAACGTGGGAACCTGATGAGCTGAAACTGCAGGAGCAGCTGCTCAGGTGTGCCTGAGCTACCTTAGCAGAGGGCTTGGGGAGCACAGAGGGAACCAGCTGAAAACCAACAGGGAAAACAGAGGTAAGCTCCCATCAGAAAATGAGAGGACAGAAGTGGCTGGGGCAGATCAAATCTGCCAAAAAAACACCTTGCAAAAATTTATTTGGAGGCCAGAGCTGGACCAGGGCATGAGAGGGACTGGGAGCAGGAGCCATCCCACAGGATGGCTCTGCCAGAGTCCAAACCCTTCCCTGGCTCCCAGGGAATGCTGCAAGGAAAGTCCAGAAAGCATCAGGATGGTACACACCAGAGGGGACATTTTAGAGAAATGTAAATCATACAATCACAGAATGGTTTCGGCTGGAAGAGACTTACAGGAGCCACCCCCTGCCATGGCAGGGACACCTTCCACTGTCCCAGGCTGCTCCAAGCCCCATCCAAGCTGGCCTTGGACACTTCCAGGAGATGCACAGCTTCTCTGGGCCCCCCGTGCCAAGGTCTCACCAACCTCACAGACAAGAGTTCTTCCCAAATCCCATCTTAGCCCAGCCCTCTCTCATTTTAACACAATTCTCCCTTGGCCTATCTCTTCATGCCCTTGCAAAAAAATGAATGTGTGATTTTAAATTGTTCTTTATGGTGCCCATTTTAAAACCCTTCTGCAACTAATCCGTATAAATGTACTTCAGTTTGTTTAGAATTAAAGAGAAGTTTCTTGTTTGCATTTCCTCACCAGAGGCTCACAGTCATTCACTCTGCAAAACCACAGACCCAATTAACTGCAGAGCAGCCTGGCTGGGATAGCAAACCACGTCTGTAACAAACACCTGAACTTTATATTTCCACTACTTTCCACATACAAATTGCCCACAACCATCATTTGTGGTGGCTGGAAATTAGGTTGTGCATTTCCCAGCAATTTTTACTGGAGAGGCTTTAGGATAGACTGTCTCTTTAAATTAATCTAAAGGGAAGTTTAGTGTTAACCCGTTACATCTTGGAGGATGAAAGTGATGGGAAACTGGCATTTTGCAAATTTCCAATTAAGTAAGATTGGCTTTTAGAAAACTCTAGGCTAGACTCAAAGCCTCCCAAATTCCAATGACAAATTCTTTAGCAAACCAAGTTTATTTGGAGTTTCTACCTGAAGAACAAGTTTTGGAGAGCGGTAGATGTGAGTTTCATGTACCATCAAATATGAAAAAAAAAAAAAAAAAGAAAAAAAAAGAGAGGATATGGAAAATCTTGGAGACTTAAATATTCAGCAAAACTAACTCTGTATTTTGAGTCATTTAATGACATTGTTAGGAAGGGGAACTGGAATTTTTAAGTGTCTATTTATTTTTTTCCTTAGTTGTTAGTAACTGAGCAATGTATTCATGCTATTTGCTTCCATTCCAGGAAACAAATCCAATCTTCTCTGTCTGCTGCAGAGTTATTCTTAGCTGGCTTTGATATTTCTATCAGCTAGGAGAGCATAACAATGTTATCATGGTTACAAATTCCAAAGATTTTACATAAGCTCTTGAGTGACTTTAAAAAGAAAAAAAGGAAAAAAAAAAAGCTTTATTGATTACACAGTTTGCTGTTTGTATTTCATTAGCCAAAGCAGCTAGGAAGAACAATCTGGAGTATTTAAGAAAAGCGGTTTGTTGAGTTTCATGGAGCACATGCTCCACGTTTTTCAGAGCACCATGGACAAAGAGAACCCAAGACTGACAAGTTGGAACTTGGGAAACACCAGAACAATGAATCACTTAAATCCTACTTGTCTACATACAGCCTGTCTTCCTAATTTGATTTTTTTATCTGTTGAAACAGCTAGACACCCCTCTTATTTAAGCAGAGCAGGACAAATGTGGGCATAGTGTTTGTGGGATGGTCTGGGTGGAAATGAAAAAGGACAGGGCAGAATTCTCCCTGGCTGACCTGCCAGGGGCTCAGGGCCAAGTCCTTTGCTGGGATCTCTCCATGGAGCAGAGATTTTGGGCCAGCATTCACCCACTCTAAGGGCAGGCTGCAGCCTCTCACAGCTGTCTGGAAAGGAATGTACCAGGAGGGAAAGCAAGCCACTGAGTGAAATTAAATTGGAAACAACCTTGTGGAGTCCTGGGGCACTTTTGGACAGCTGGTGATTTTACTGAGGGTGGTAGATACCAAACAGGGGCAGTGGGGAAGAGGAAGGACTGAGCCTGGCTGGACAAAGAGGAGGTGGAGAAAGAAATTATCATGATATTCTAGGGCTGGTCCTTCCCCACAGCACAGAATGGTGGCAATCAGCATTTCACAAGGACCTTAGAATACAGAACAATTACACCTTTGACTGCAGCAATTAACATTTCTGCACTCATTACTGCAATTTGAGAGGGAGAACTTCTTTTAGGCCAAAGAGACTCTGCTGTAAGAATTAACCTGTGAGGTGAGTGTAGATGAACAGGCCCAAACAGATCCATATAACTCTTTTTTTAAATTTTATTTTTCCACAGTACCCAGATGTTAAGGAATTGCAATAACTAAGAAATCCCCTCCTTTTTTCAGCAATGTGATTTCCACACACCTGGACTGGTATTGGTAAAATAGGCTCCAAAGAATCAACATAAAAGGTAGGAGGAAAGATAGAAAGAAAAGGGTAGTGCGAGAACTATGGAGTTCTAGCCCTTCAGACACATCCCTGGGTCTGTAATTTCTGTTTTCAGAGATGCCCTGCATGGGGTTCAAACCTGGGGCTGATCCTACTGTATATCAATTTTCCAAGAAGCCAGAACATATTATGTAGTAACAGAGAGAACAGGGGATCTGTAAGATGCAGAAATTATTTTGAGAAAACAGGCAGATTGCTTGGAAGAAGCAAGGTTGAAAAATACATCTGGGGAAATCTAATTATGAAAAAAAAAATGTAATCTGAAAGTAACTTTTTATTTAATGAGGAAACAAGACAAAAAATGATGCTAAATTTCTGCTAAACTCCAGATTATGGATTTCCCCAGCAAACGCCTGTATTTGATTAAATAAATGTCATGTCTTGAGAAGCACAAGGATGTGTGAAAACAGCAGCTCATGTATCACCCATCCATGTCAATATATACCTTATGAATGTGTAGCATGGTCTCACATACCTGGGTTTTTTCACTGGAATGTGTTTTGAATACAACTGGACATACTGTCCAATCAGCATTTTAGAAATACTTTACAAATTTCATAAATACTCAGATGCTGCCTAAGCCAGAGGTCAGCTTGGTCAATGGAATTCATGAGAGCAGTTGGCAAAATTCCCTTTCACTTCCTAGAAAGCAATGGGAGATGTCTGTTGGGTAAGAGCAAAGTTATCTTAATTTTTACACTTCTGTGCATAGAAAAATACCAAACTTAAGTATCTCAGGCCTCACACAGATGGAATTCCCACAGAACTGCCCATCCTGTTAATTTAATTCAGGACTGCAGGCATCTCCAAAGGCACAACTGTACTGACAGCTGCACCTACTGAGGATGACAATGACAGTAAGAAGGGAGGGAAATAAAGAGAAAGAATTCAGATACAAAGGAAGAAGGGCAGGAGAGATAAATAACCTGATTCATTTTGTGCATTTCATTTATGTGTAAATCACCTCCAGCTACTTTTCCCTTTGCTTTGTGAGCCTGTGATGCTACACACATGTATCGATTTTGAAGTTAAAAAACAGGGAAATAAAGAGCTGTATAATCAGTGTTTTGAGAAGTTTCCTTTTAACTCCAAACTCTTGTTTTCAGATGCTAACAAAACAAAGCCTTAGTGCTCCAAACCCACTTGCCTGATCTGAAAAGCAGTTCTATATTCTCCACCTCATCCAGCAAGACTGTTAAAGTATTTAATACTGTATTTTTCATGCAGACAGAAAAAAAGACCAAGTCATATTTACTAAGGAGTGAACATTCTTTTTGGAGTTACTGAACTTGCCAATTTTTGATGGCAAGAACAAAGAATGAAGCAAATCCAAAAGTATGTCTGGACCAACTTTAGAGATCTTGTCTAACCTATGCAGAGGACATAAAGAATGTTTCTCAAGTAGTTTTGCTGACTCCAACTGCTGCCATGTAAAAAATATAAAAATATTGTTTTGGTTGGTAAATGATGGGAATCAGTGGAGCGGAACTGTGCATTCTCTAAGAGCATGGGTGTCACTGCTTGCAGTGAGTTCACAGCTCCATGACTGCCCTCCCAGCCCAGCTGAGCCCCTGAGCATCTCTGAGAGCCTGGAACACCCAGAGCCTTGTGAGCAAACCCAGCCTTCTGCCAAACCAACACATCAGCCAACACCTGCAATGTGCTCTCTGTACCTGCACATCTGGGAATGACTTCACAGCCCCCCCTTCAAAAAATTCCCTCAGTACTTTTTCCAAGAGACAATGGCAGCTTGCACGTGCCAGCCAGTTGGATTACAACATCTTATCAAAAAATCCATCCATCTCTAAACATCCCTAAAATTTTGCCATCATTTCCAACTTTATTCCATGCTCTGCTCAACATCTGTCACAGTCCATGGTGCAAACTGGAGCATTTCAGGGACTTAGGGACTCCCTGTGTGTACAGGAACCTCCATTCTCCCTCCAAAAAAGAAGATTACATTACAGATAAGTGATTTACATTGCATATATGTGGATATCCATTGCAAAAGGAGAAAAAACAAGCAAACAAACAAAAACCAACTCAATTCCTGATCTTCCTTTCCAAGTGTCCAGTGAGGGAGTGGGGGGAGCAGGGAGAAGGGGTAGACACAACTAGACACAGCATCAACCCAGGACACCAAGTAAACCTCAGACAGAAAAGTGAAGCAAATGGATGCCCAATAAGTGGGAATAGTGATATTTTGATGTCCATATGTGGCCATTAGGAATACAAGTTTTCTGTTAATGACTTGATAAAGAGAATTAAAAACATAAAACAAGTGGAGTTTGGGGTTAAGTCTTTTTCAGTGCTGACTGACAGGTTTGCTAAAATCCAGCTCTTCCATGCTATTCCCTTCCCCAACTCTTCTGCTATTAGCACAGCTGTAGTTCCACAAGAAGTGTGGCTTCAGCCACAGTCTCCTTTCCAAGAATGAACATCCTTTTACTGAAGATTTGATGGGGAGTGATTGGTGCTGTTCTGTTGCCTGCAGACATTAAGGGCTGGGGCAGGAATCACTGCAGGCAGTGCCTGGGATCACTGCTCATCTCAACACCAGCCTCCTACCAGGGCATAGCCACAGAGGGAAGAAAATCCTCTATCTCCTCTCCAGGAAGAAATCCCAATGAGAATTTAGCAGTCAGATCACACAACTTTACCCCCTCACGCACAATTCAGTGGGGTTTCAACATAAGGGATCTTGTAAGAGAGGGAGTTATACAGAAGTGGTGGTTGGGGAAGAAAACAAAGCTGAAATAATTCAGAACCTTCTCAGTAAGGTTCTCAGATCCATTTCCTTCTCCTAAATAGAATTTATTTCTTATTGATATTTATTTTGAGAGCTGGGGGTGGGCGAACTTTTCTCCCTGGAGTTCTTTACATCAGGTCCATATCCTCACAGTCAGCTCTTAGAAATGTGCATCTCATTTTGCAGTAGTTTATCCTCTGTAAGCATGACAGGGCAAGAAACCACTGCAAAGTACTCAAAGCTTTGTGCCTGACATACACAGCATATGGAGTGCACCTTGAAATTTAATGATGCAAACAAAGCCAGTTTTAATCTCAGAGGAAAACTGGATTGGTCAGTGTGTTGGGCCCGATGGAGACACACCAGCCAGCTTGGCTAATGCTCTCTGCTTATTTTTTGTGACATAAATGCATATTGCTCTAAAAATGAGCCTGAGCAGAGCAGAGGCTCCTCTGGAGCTCTGAGAGTCCCTGGTGTTTCAGCTTTTTGGACAGCCACAGCCCAAAAGGAGCAGCTGCCTGTTGATGCAAGCGCTCACGCTGGAAAAACAGGTGATAATGAATTCTTGAAGCATATGCAAGCATTAAGCAACTACTCCATGAATTGTCAGCAGCTGTTTCAAGAGCCCTGCCCTGCTTGCCACAGGTATTTATTTAAAGTATGATACCCACCCTGATATGAAACACATGCACAGACTTAGCACTGCCCAGAGTCCCTTATGGCTCCTGAGCCAGCCCATGCTAGCAATTTGGGAATTTCAAAGCTACCCATTGTGAAGCTTCCCATCATATAAAGGGAAGCAAACAAAAAGAAAGGACCTCAAGAGAAATAACAGGGTCTGATTTCCATTTCATTTTATAGACAGATCCTTTGAGAGAAAGTCTTGAAGCTGTCCGGTCTTCCAATAATTCTAATATTTTTCTAATATACATTCTGCTCACACAATTAGATGACATTCAGCCTCACATACAGCAGGCAGAGCTCCCCCACATTCTCACCACAACTGATCCACTTCAGGTATTTTCACTTATGCTGTGGTTTTATCACCCCAGCCTTGAAGGAATGTGGCACTGGAACATTTCCCCTCATTGGTCAGTTAGTGCCATCTATGTTTTTGGGATTACTTAGAAAGATTCCACCTCAGCAGACCATTGATTGGCACTGTCTGCTATAGTTTAGCTTTTCCCTGTAACTCTGTGTTCTCCTGTTGTCTCAGCCATCACTGCCTCCTCTGATACAGAAACGAGAGGGGCAGTGTGCAAGGAAGTTCTGAGGTTACAGAGCAAGCAATGACATGACTAGATAAAGAGAAATCACCTGTTCTAAGGCCATAATTGTTCTGAATTAACTGCATCTCACACTAGGAATTCAAACAGCAAAAGTAGAAGCTCATTAAAAAAGAAGAAAAAAAAATACCTTGACTTTATTAAGCAGTTACTGCTAGATTTGGAAAAATAAAAATAAATAAAACTAAAAAAGCAACTCTGAGGCTCCACAAGTCCCAGCTCAGAAGAATTCACATCTGAAACAACTCCATGTCATTAGAAACACTGAATAACAGGGTGATCAAAGGCACTGTCAGTTCAATTATATTGTATGGGAGGATAAGAGGGAGGCCCAGACAACTAACTGTGAGTAACTGGGTTACTCTGTAGGCTTGTTTTTAAACACTGCACTTCACCATGTGAATGCTGCAGGTCTCATTTAACTGGGTCACCAAAACTGAGGCAAAAGTCTCCTAACTTGAGGCTAGGAAGTGCAATTTGTATGCCTAACTTCAGGCTAGGAGGTGAGAACACGGGGAAGCAAATGCACACAGGTAAGGGAAGGAATCTGGCCCAGCAGATGGAACAGCTCAGAGCTCTGCTCCTCAGCTTTCAGGACCTCTCTGTCCTTACAAATATTATTTTTTTCCTCATGTAATCCACATTTAGAAGCAACACATATTTAAGATAAGGTTAAGAACAGAGTGCCATGCCCTCCCAAACCACCCAGACAACGGGCACCTTCCTGGAAAATTGCACCCCTCTCCAGCCCTGGGCTCCTGCCAACCATTTCACGTAGTAATTCAAAGTAAATACCTTTCAGTGGGTAATCCTGCCACAGCCATGTCCTGAAGTTCACTGAGGTCAAGGTTCTTAGGCTCAGTTAATGCAGGTGGCGATAGCTTTCCTTTGGCATCCTGAAGGGAGCTTTGGTGCTCTGAATTCATCTTGCTTGGCTGATTTTCAGCAACAGCGAGACCTGCACGTGCAGAATGCTCACCCTGCTCCATCACAGGGAGGGCTGGAGAGTGATTTTTGTGCAGGTCTGCCTCCTGCTCTTCAGTGTTTATAGCTAAGTCTCCCTCAGCAGTGACTAACATCCTTGCAGTGCCAGTTTCATGGACGTCTCCACTTTTTTCATTACCTGTCCTTGCCGTGCCTAACACTGTGTCACTGCTCTCTTTCACGTCTCCCTCTGTCAGACTGCCAGATTCTAGTTTACAGTCAGTTTGCAAGCAATCATCCTGGCTTACTTCAGTTTTTAAGTAATCTATTAACCCATGCATGCCCACTTTCTTTTCTTGCTGTGCATCTTGAGAATTTCCTGATGTTTCCAAGCATTCCCTATTTACTGCTTCGTCCTGTATCATCTGCATGTCACATCTAATGCCATGCACGAAATTGCTGTGAATCTTTGCCTCCTGATTTTCCTCAGGTGATAAACTGAAATTGTCTGGCAGTTTTTCATGATTGTAAGATCCTCCTGGGACAAGTGTTGAAGATGCCATGTCACAGACGCTCTTGGCAATGCCTGCACCACCGTGCTCTCTTTTCTCCTGTTCATTTGGCTTAGGATCCTGGCACTGTGCAGCAGGAAGACTTACATCCTCTTCAGAGGAAACTGGTTCTGCATTGCACTCTGTAATTAAGTGATTTCCCTCCGTGGCAGCAGCATCTCCTGCATCCCTGCCCTGCCCACCGCCAGCAGGGATAACAGCTCTGCTGGGCTGCTGCTGGCGGTCGGAATACGCAGGGAACTTCTCAGCTGCTGCCCCATCAAATGAAGCTGGTCCTTGCCTCTTTATCTCTAAGCCTATTAGCGCTTCAGGATCCACGCCACCAGCACACACGCCCTCCTCTCTTTCCATCTCGCTGCTCTCAGTGGCATTGCCTGGCTTCTGCAGATTTTCCGGAGCTTGTTCAGCAGATGGAGCGCCATCCAAGCTAGGGACCACTTCTAAACAGCCAGCAGGCCGCCTGCTTTCCTCAGTGTCCTGGAGACTGGCTGGTGGCAGCTCTGCCACTGTGTTTGCTTGTTGCAGAGATTTGCCCTGGGCAGCTTTGCAGGAAATCTCAGCAGCTAAAGACAACTCTCGCCCTTCTGCTTCTGAGGTGCCCTCGGGAGATCCTTTGCCCTCCTTGTTTGGTTCTGAAAAGTCCTCAGCACCACAGAGTTCTGCTGGGTCCTTGGCCACTGGACTCTGCTTGAAGCCTGCATGGTTCTCAGTCAAAAGTTGGGGTAATTCAGCACTCAGTGTGCTGTGAACAGTTTTTTTAAAAATCTGGCTGATGTGCTCCCTGAAGTCTGGGATGCTGGAGCCAATGTCCAGAGAGCTGCAAGTCAGAGCCTCATGCTCCCTTCCAGAGTTCTCTGCAGACTGCTCAGAAACACTGATGTCTGCCCTGGTTATGTTATTATTCTGTTTTGAAAGCTCTTCCATTTTTTCTGAATTCCTAGGTTTCTCTAAGATCTTACCATACTTGTCATCTACACAGATATTGGTTGCAATTTCCTCATTACAGCCTTCTTGTGATGATGAAAGGCTCAGCAGCTTCCCTTCTGGAGTAGGGAGTGCTAACACAGACTCTGCTGAACTGTCACTTTGCTGTTCTTTGAAGTTTAGCTCACTTTTTGTTTTTTTGGATTTAATTGCAGAGATCTCTTTCTTCAGCTCCTCAGAATTGAAGTGTGATAAGTTTCCTGTTCTCTGCCCTACATTCCAAGTCTCTGACAGGGCAAAAATTCTGTCTCCATCACCCTGAAAACTTTGGTCTGGACATTCTGTTTCACTCACACACACATTCCCTGCAGAGCTGTTTTCTGAATTTTCTGCTTTACCTGTGCCTACACTGGGTGAGGAACCTAAGGGTTCTGACACCTGAGGACCAGGGGGGCCCTGCAAATCAGAGTTAACTTTTAAGGTGTTTTGGGATGCTACAACCTCCAGCTCATTATTTACTGATTCCCCCCCAGTACCCTTGTCCATGTTGTTTCCAGGTTGCTGGCTGGGATGGCTGAGTGCAGAAATTGTAAAATCTGCTTGACAATAACCAGGCTGCTCTGTTGCATTTTGAATGCAGCTGGATTTATATGAGTTATCAGTGGGAATCACTTCCCTGTCTGCCTGTAATGGTGAAGGAGATCCTTGTGCCCCTGGACTTGTATCAGGCTTTATATTGCTTGTTTCTGGGACAGAAGCATTGTCCTCACAACTCATCTCCATGTTTCCATCTTTCTGGATGATTCCCCCATCAGCAGTCAGAATATTTTCTGAGTGTTTTGCCATTAATGGCATTTTCCTTTGCGTTTCTGGACGAGATATTTGGGGCTCATTTTTCTCAGAATTATCAGAAGTACGTGCTATTTCTGTATCACTTGGCAAAGCCTGTGATATGTTAGTGGCACTTGCTGAATCCTGTGTCCCTGGAAGAGTGTTTACAGCAGCAGCAGAGCTTTCACCAGCATTATCCTCTCTCCTGAACACGCTGCCTGGCTGCTCATTCTTTTCAAGTTCTTCACAAAACGTGCCTCTCTGACATGCTGCTTCATGCTGCCTCACTGAGATCAAAGAATTATCACCCTGCTCAGGCTTGCTTGAGTTGTGCTTACCACAGCACTTTCCTTCTGCCGTGAGATGGGTTTTGTTTTGCTCGTTGCAATCTCGTAAATTAATTGCAGTCGCACCAGAAGTGTTTTGCCCGTGTTTGCTCACATCCTCAGCACTGCTGTCATCCTTGTCCTGCTCTTTTGGCCCATCAGAGCCACGCTGGGGTGGTGCTGGCGCAGAAGATTGTTTGTCAGGGTGGTTTGAAATGTCCAGAGGTATTTGTGGTAAGTTGCTGTGATTGTCTGGGTCCAGCTGCCCAGGTTGTGGTGCCCTTCCTTTGGGCTGCTGACCATCTGCTCTCCTGACAGCTGCCAGGCTGCTCTGCTGCTCCAGCTCTGTGTTTGAACTCCAGCCACTGTCACCAGCAGCAGACAGAGGCTGCTCTGCTTGCTGTGCTTGGGGAGGAGCTGTTGGAACATTTGGAACACCTTCATTTTCCAGCCCCTCTTGGACACTGCGCTGCAGGAGCTCTGAAGGGCTGCACGGGTCCCTCTCAGAGGGGCAGCTGTTTGCAGTGACGTGGCTGTCACCCCTTTTCTCCATGTGACCTCGGTGATCAGTAAGTCCTGAGGTGCTGGCTGTGGTTTTGGGAGGTTCTGAAGCAGCCATCTGTGCATTTCTGTGACTTTCTGCAGCCACTTGCTCCAGCTGAGTTTGTATCTCCAATTTACATTTAATTTCCTGAGCCAAATCTTCATCCTCCACAGAACTTTTCACTGCACTTTGGTGCTTCTCTTGTTGAACACCTTCACCTTGATTTCCATCCCCAGCACTGCTGTGTGCAGCTGCAGGTTCCTGCTCTGGATCTCTCTGAGGTGCTTTGGTGATCTGACAGTTCTGTTCTTTAATTTCCAGGGCCTGTGAGGCCTCCTTGGTTTGTCCCATAGTCCCTGCCAACTCATTTAATTCCTGGAGATCCAGCTTTAATTCAGGCAGTTTTTCACTTTCTCCTGACTTGCTGGAGCTCTCAGGCTTTTCTTGACTCTCAGCTTTGTGTTCAGATTCCAGCACAGCTTCTCTAGCAAAAGCCTTTTCCCAGGACTCATCCTGCTTACTCTGCTTAATATGATTATTCCCAGGGTGGAGGAGCAGTGAACTGTGTGCACCATCTAAACAAACCTTTTCAGTGCTGTTGCAGCCTGACTGGTCCCAAGTTTTGTCTTCAGCCTCAGTGTTAAAGCAATCAAAACTCTGTGGGCATTCCTCCCCTGCCAGCTGAGGTGAAGCCACCAGCTTGTTCTCCAGCCCATCTAGGGCAGCTGCTTTCTCTTTGCTCGTTTGTTGTTCAGGTTCACAACCACCAGACTGGGAATTGCCTTTGGGTGATTTAAAGGTACTGTCTAAATTCAGAGGCTTTCCCCCACCTTCTTGCCCCAGGTGACCTGTTGAAGTGTTTTCACAAAGACTGAATTTATCAGGATCATGTTCCAAGTGGGTATTTCTCATGTCCTGCTGGTGGCTACTAACAGAGCTCAAAAATTCTCTTCCTGCCTCACTCAAGCCCTCAGGTAATTCTCTGGTTTCCGACACTTGTGCATCCTCTGTTCTGATTCCATTTTTTCTTCCTGTTACATCCGCCTCCGTCTCTTTTTGACACAGCTCTGTGGATCTGCTCAAAGAAGCACTTAATGCATATTCTTCCAGTAATAATCTTTTATCTACCAGTGAATTTTCCTTAGTGGGACTAATAATGCTTTCTGTTTCAGAAAGTGTGGTGCTTTCTCTAGACACATCATCTGCTTTTATAATTTCATTGCTATTGGCTTCTTTTGGGCTTTCAGTTGTGACAGCTGATTTTTCTTCTTCCTCTCTCTCAAATGATAAAGGTACACTGAAAAGCTCGGCACTAACAAGCTCATCCTCCTTTTGAAGCTCTCTTTGAAAAAGGGGTTTGTTTTTTTCAGAGGCTGCTTTCACTGCTTCACTCCACGCTGGGTCTTGAGAGCCATTTCCAGGCACATCTTCCTTCGAAGGCTCTTCAGCCTTTGGCACCAGTAAGAGATTTGGAGGGCTAGAAGGCAACTCTGACATTAAAGTACAGGCTTCTGATTGCTCCCTTTTGCTTCCAGATAGAGCTGGATTTGCCTCACTCTCTTTAGCTGTAGTTTCAGCCCCCATCTGTAGATCACAGATCTCAGCAAAGCCATGAGCACTCACAATTGCTCCAAATTTTTCGCTGTCTGAGCCTCCTGTTGCTGGATAATTTGGGATTAAGGTTTCTTTTTTCATTAGCAGACCCTCTCCACCATCTGTGTTCTGTCTACCTTGCTGCATTAGTGCCTGCAGCTGACCTACTTCCAAAAGTGCTCTCTCCTGCCCGGCCTCCTGAGCAGTGCAATAATCTCCTGCTGCTTCACCCTGAGGAACCCAGCTGACATGTGGCTCCCTGATGCCACCCAGCTGCTCATCCTGCTGGAGAGATCCTAATTCTCCCAAAGCCATTGGTGTGGCTCCGTGCGTTTCTGTGAGTGCTGCTGCAGGGCTGGGCTGCAGGGCTGAGACTCTGGGCTCCTTCTCACAGGTTTTGGTAGAGGAGGCAGCAGTGCTGTCCACAGGTCCAGCATGTGCTAATCCCTCTTCTTTGTCATTCCCTGCGCCTGGTGATGGCTGTGCTCTGTGTGATTTGTCACTGCTGCCCGTGACAGGTTCTTTGGCACGCTCTGTGACAGGCAGGCTTCTCTCCCTTGCTTCAGCAGAGTGTTTTAAGAAATCAGAGTCTGTTTGTCCCCCTTGCTCTTGCAAGGCAGTGCTCTGTCCAGTCCCCTCTGGGTTGGAATTTGGGCTGGGTAGCTCTTCAGCACTGTGGCTACTGATGCCTTCCTTACCGATGCTGCCAACAATGGAAACGTTTATTTGTTTCATGTCAATAAAGAAGCAAAGAATAAGAAGCAAAGAATTACAACTGATGTTTCAAAGCCATGCAGTGCATGCACTGAGAAGCTGGTAATCTGCTTTCAGGAGTTAAACCATCAGACACTGATTTAAATGCTTGTCACTCTGTGAGGTGTATTCCCAGTCTTACCTGAGAGACCCCTGTGCTCATGACATGCATTTTAACCATTCCAAAATCCTGGGTAATTGTGGGGAGAGGGGATACACATCTGACAGGCTAAAGGAGCAACAGGGGGGAAAAAAAATAATACTGGGAAAACCCACAGCACCTCAAAGAAAGGCTTTTTGTTTCTGCTCCTCAGACTTTGCCAAAGCTTCCCAGCAAGTGCTGTTATCTGGCTGTACTCGAGTGTGTAGCAGATTAAGAAGGGCCCATCTGCTGAATGTTTTCTCCAACTAATCAGCACAGCTGATTCTCACCAAGGGGTCAAAGGGCTCACCCTGCCCAGTGTGGGATGCTGCTGTGCCACAATCCACACCCAATGAGCTCATTTAATTGCAGTGTTTGATTTCAGTGCATCTAACCCATAACCCTTGGTGTGATCTCATTTCCCACCCAATAAAGATAAGATAGAAAAAGTTGAATCAGAGATGGCGAACTGCGAGAAGGAGAAGTTATTTTGAGTATTTTTCTCTGTGTGGACCTCACTTTTCCACACTGAGGTTGGTAGGTGATGAAATAGGTAAACCTTGTTCTGTCACTCACCTTCCATGCCTGGGCATGGGAACATGGAGAGAAACATCTATTCCAAACTGGATCTAGAATTGTACAGAGGAGCAAGGAGCAATGTTTACTTGACATGAAATAATGAATCCCAAGCAAAGCAGGACACAGAAAACACACTGCCATGTGCTGGGTGGCACAAGGAGAGATGGCTCAGAGCTTTGTCACAGATTAGCAGTGACAGGTTACATTTCAGAAATTCCAAGTCCCCTTTAGACTGGAGCTAGAAAAGATGCTTAAAACACCTCCTGTACAGCCAAGCATGGATTAGATTTTAAGTAATCCCCAGAAATCTGAGAAGCCTCTCTCTGCTCCTCTGCCCAAGACACACAAAATTCTTGATGGAGAAGTGAGTCAGTGACAGCTCTGGGGTCCCTGCAGATTATTTTGTGTTTATGCAAACACAGCATCTTGGGCTGTGCTACCATGCACAAAATGCACTTCCAGTGGGGCCAAGCCTCTTCTTATTCTGAGAACTGCCCAAAACCCAATTTCTTAGGGACAGCTGCACCTAAAGCTGAATATGAGTCTGTCTTAGATCCTAAAAACCTTCTTCAGAGTCATTGTAGGGGGAAACAAACTAGTCCTTGAAGAACCATTGAAATTTGCTATATTAAGGCTAAACCCCAAGTCTAAGGTAAAATAAAACTTACAATTCCTATATAGTTTAGACAAGTTTCAGCAATGCTTGTCATGGGTTTGAATATTTAATTCATAACACCAATACATTTTATTTAAACATTCAGAAAATGGTTTTGCCCAGAGGAAGTTTTCTTTCCCTAGCACACTTATCCATATGAAATTTCCTGACATGGGGAATACCAGAGATGGCAAATACAGTGTTTGGTGTCTGCTGACAACGTGGGGCATGACAGGACATGAGCAAACTGCAGGGAAATGCCAGGAGGATTTCCCTAAGCAAGGAACACACTTTATTATTGATGTTAATTTTGCACTCAGGGAAGCTTAATTAGAAGAGGAAGGAGAGAAACCACAGCACAGAACTGGGGAGGGGGTGGAGGAGTGGGAGTCAATTGTTATTCCAGCTTTTTGCTGTATTGCAGGTCTATCTTCTACTGACTAAATTGCTCATTAGCAGTTTTGTGCCCAGGGTTCCTCACCCTGGAATTGAGCTCCTGTCAGAGATAAGGTGATCAGGGGAAGAGCAAAACTGAGTGGAGGGTGAGGGGGAAAGCCCCTCTGACCTCCATGAAACTGAGCACTGGAAAAAGTAGAAAACACAATCTACACCTATAATTGCTCCTTATCATTTATTTTTAATCTCTGATTGTTTACCTATCATTAATCCCATCTGTCAACAGAGCAGGTAAATGCACAGTAATAAATCTGGGATGGAAATGTTGGTAATGTTCACTATATAGAACATTCATCATCATATATTTGCATTTTTCAGATTTCATATGAGTGAATTATCTCTAAGACTTTTACACACGGCTTCTTTGTTACATTAGACTTCTGTTTGCAGCTACTAAATATGAAACAGTTCCAGAAATGTCTGAAGTGTTTAAA
The DNA here is from genome assembly GCA_009812075.1 of Sialia sialis. NCBI lineage: Eukaryota > Metazoa > Chordata > Aves > Passeriformes > Turdidae > Sialia > Sialia sialis. The sequence goes on along the minus strand of VRYO01002114.1, from coordinate 4,809,812 downwards.
TATCCAAACCCATGAACTCTCTACTGCCATGCTGGTAGCAACTTTGTCAAGAGCCACAGTAAGAAACTTGTGATTAGCAGGTTCAAGGGAGATGACAATCCTATGGACTAAGTTCAGCATTCAGAATCAATCAAACCAATTTTTTCTGGTATTCAATAATGCCAAAAAGTTGTTCATTTTACTGAGGATCAGATGAAGGAATTGGGACAAGTTTGTAATTAATGTATGCTGAACAGAATTAAAATGCCAGTGCTGGCACAGGCTGTGACAGTGAGTTAAATATCACTGTTAGAGTGGAGTAACACAGATTCATTATCTGTGCTGCTGCAGCTCGCTCAATGTTTTATTCAATGTTTTATTCAATGTTTTATTTATGACACAACTCAGAGGTTTGAGTTTCCATTCAGTAGCAGAGGCCCAGACTGACCTGTCTGGATATCTCTATTTATGTTTCTCCTTCTGATGGAGCTAACAAGGAAAACTATTCAGGGAACATACCCCACATCTTCCTTTTTATTATTTGCAATCTTGCTTTTCTGTCTGCAAGACATGCTGGGGTTAGCCAAACATCTGTTGGGAATGCCTTAAGCACAGTTGATCCTGCTTTAAGGCAGAAGGATGGGCTGGATGACCTCCTAAGGTCACACCTAGTCCCATTATCTTCCACTCCTTTTAAAGGGAATAACACTGCTGGGAAATTACACCACATGCTGAGGATAATTCCCTTGAGTAAAACCCAATCTACATTAAATCAATAATTACTTTACAGGAAACTCGGATTTTTAGACAACCCATTTAATAATACCAGCATAAAGCTGTGGCCCTAAAAGTTGGTATTTTTAAACACAGGAAGATAAAGTATGTCCTCTTCTGTGGGTAATCTGACCTATCTCAATATTATTAAGGGGAAAACTCATTCTTCTTTTAAACAAAACGTGCAAATGACAAAGCATGGAAGAACATTTGAGTTTCTCACAGTTCATGTAGAGTTTAGGGCAGGAAAAGTCATTTGGTGTGAATAATTGCTGCATGTACCTGATGATGTTAAACAAAAGAAGATGCAGTCATGCCAAAGACAGAGGTGCATCTGTAGCTTGAAATGTGTGTGTCCCACTGCACTCAAGAGTTACCAAAGGGAACCTTTCCCTCATCTTAGAAGTTAAGCAGACAGTTAAGAATTTGTAATTTCAAGGCCCTAGCATACTGAGCATATGACTATTTTATTTCCAGTTACAACATCAAATAATGAGTTCAATAATTGCATGCCTAAAAGTTTGTTTTGCATAAACAATTGCTTACAATTTGCTTGTTTGGAAGTGCATTGCCAATTTAGCAATTAATTTTTAATACCTGCAGTTAACCTCCTCCACCATCAGAAGATATTGTGGCAAGTCTGAATTTTTCTGGGAAAATGCAGGAGCCCTGCCCAGCTGCTAAGCTGTTTATAGGGAGAGCACTGCCTGCTCTGTGTTTAGGGTGTGAAGCTATAAAGGATGTTAAAAAATCGATGACTTTGGTGCACATCCCATAAATACTTCCCGATTAAGAGCCATACCCAATCTATCAGCCATTAACACTTAGAGCCATAAGTCCCATTCATCTGCATTGTCATCCACAGCAAAGACAAAGGGCCAGGAGATAAAACCAGCAGCAGCCAGACAAAATCTCTGGCATTTAGCATTTTATATCTGAGTGGGAGTGAGTGTGGAAGGGGGAGTTATAGATGCCCACATAGGATAAGTGTACTGGATAAACAACAAGAAATGAAGATACCACTGCAGAAAATTGTAGATACAGTAATTTCACGATTATAAGCCACACCTTTTTCATTGAAGAATCCAGCCTACCCAAGTAGTGCGGCTTATATTCAGGTGCGGCTTATTTATGGACAAATCCCAGTGAAATGCCAACCCAGAAGTGAGAGCCGGCTGGGGAGGGTGCCTGGGGCTGCCTTTAAAGGCTTCGCTGGTCTATGAAAACTGTTGCAACTTGAGCACTTGACACCAATTTGTGTCTGTAACTAATTTGTTACTTTGTTACACATGGATCCTCACTTTAAAAGGAAAAAAAAAAAGGTGCGGCTTATATTCAGGTGCGGCTTATATATGGACAAATACTGTGGTCTACCTGGCTACTGGGAGGTGCGGCTTATAATCAGGTGCAGCTTATAATTGTGAAATTACTGTAATTTAAAATTTCCATTTCTAATTTCTTTTCTCCCTTTCTAAAACATGCAGTAGCTGTTGGAAGGACAGGCAGCCCTCCCAAGCCAGCCCCACTTGTGAGGGAAAAACATCAAGCGCCAAAGGCTCTGGATCCCAGAGGTCACACACGGCTGCCATGCACTGATGTAACTCTGAGCCTGAGTGATTAAATTCCCAGGAGCAGAGCCTGAAATCTGAGCATGAATTTAGAAAGCACCGAGGGGAACAAATGCACAGCCAGCTCTGCAACCACAGCACATGCAGAGCTGCCTCTCAAATGTTTCTGCTCTCTTTCCACTGACACATGAGAGATCAGTGCCTACATTTTGAGTTTACCATTTGGACACAGTGTGCTGGAGGATTTAAGGAATCCTGCATTTTAATCTGTCCCTGAGAGGTACTGAAAGTTAGTAAGGAGCATGGAATTCATTTCCATATTCCCTTTCAAAAGCAAACCAAAACAAAGCAAGTGACAGTTTTAGAGACAGAACAATTCACTTTCTGAACTTTTCAGTGTAAACAAGCACATGAGAAATCCATCATCACTAAAGGGCTGCTAACAGCAGCCAGACTCCCCCACCCTCCGTGTGCATCTAAGCTTTCAGGAAAAAGTGAAGCAGGAATAATGATCTATACCATACTCTGGGGAGCCTTCCTCCCCTTCTCCCCCACCCCCAGGCACTTTTCACCTCCTTGTTCCACACACAGAATAAAACACACGCCCTGCAGGATTTGAAGTATGACCAAACGGAATTATTCTAACATTAAAGAATAAGCTGTACTACTGCTGCAGCACAGCCAGGTCTCCTGTTCCAGAGCCAGGAGTGGCTCCTCCTGGTCTCCATCAGAGATTTTGGGGTGCCAGCAGGAAGCAGGGCACAGTGTCCCATAGGATGTGTGGCAGCTTTGGCCCCCCATAGTGGCTCTGTGGGTCCCATGGGATCAGTGTGGAACAGCAGCCAGGGTCATCCACAGAGTGCATCATCCCTGAACTCTTTCTGGGTGTGTTATCTTTTAAACTGAGGCATCTGCTTCCTGCTAAAGATGCTGGGAGTGTCTCTGTCCAGCTGAGGATTCCCCAGGCTGTGCATGGGAAGGGCATGCTTTCACCTCACCACTGCAAATCCCAAACTTCCTAACTCTCCTGGCTTCTTAATTTCTATTCCACATGAATTCACAATTAACTACTGATAATCTTATTTTCAGCACGCAGGACCAGCGAGTAACAGGTAAGAAAAAATTGGGCTGAAACAAAATTAGAGCCACGAACATTTTGAGCTCAAAAAGACAAGAATCTAAAAGCAGCTTGCGAGGATTTGTGGAGGACAGGAGAAAGCCACCCAGAGGAAGAGCAAACGTGGTAATTTTCCACCCAGAGATCCTCCATCTAAGGGTCACACACTCCCAGGGCTCGCAGAGTTCACTGCAGGGTGGAAAAGATGCGTACAAGGCAGCACAGGGGAGCGAGTTAAAAATAAACAGCTGGAATGTGGAACTTCAAAGATTTTCCGTTTATTGTCTTTGTTTCTATTCTGGCAGGATGTAACTTAAAAGACACCCAAAGCAGGCATGTGCCAGCAGTTCAGGAGCGAGGCTGAATAACAAGGAATTGCCTGAGCTCCCGCCCATCTCAAAAGTTTCCTGAAACAAGAATCCTGTGAATCCTTTCAAGCTGACTCATCCATGTAACATTCATCTCCCACGAGTCACAGTTTTGCATGCTGCACTGCAAAGCTGTTTCAGCCAGCTTGAATGCAAATCCAAGTGTCCTAGGTACTCACATTTTGAGAAGGAACCCCTACAGAACTGCTCTTATGCCATTTTTGAATAATGTACTTTAAAAAATGCGGATTAGTTACAGAATAGGATAAAGTTACTATGCTAATGTTAAAAAAATTAAAAAAAAAATAAATTAAAAAAGCAAGTCTGCACTTACTGCAGGCAAACCACAAATATTCCAAGCCCAAGGTAGGAGTCTCACTGTACCAGGTGGATGCTGGTACAAATTCTGTCTGTTATTGTGAAATTCCACAAACAATTCCAGTTTTTAAGAATGTTAGTCATGATAGGTCTGCTGCAGAAATCAGCACTTAGCTGATATTATTAGCTCATGATTTCCTCTCTTTTGCCCCTTCCCATAAGCTGCATACTGATTAGAATAGCAGAAAAATACTGGTTTGCTGTCACAAATCAGAATGGATAATTTTTTTAAGTAGCTTCCTAATTTATAAAAAGTTCTGTTTTCTTCAGTAGGCCAGCATGGTTACACACAAACCATACAGTGATTATGCACAACACCATCGAGAGAAACTAAAACTAGAGGATATGTGTGGTATTTGTTAACTGAAATAACAAACAAAATGCACATTAAAAAATCTCACCTGGTCCAATTTTACATCCTTACTTCAAAATTTGATTTTTTTTCTAGCTACTGGGAATGACATCTATGGCTTCCCTCCTTAGAGGTGCTCCAGAGAGGAGAAATTAATCCAGAAAAAAGGTACAGACCTGTAGAGTGATGCTGGATTACACAAACCATGCATCTCTAGGGAAGATGTGCAACCTTTCATCACCTTAAATTTCATGCTTAAATACCTCCATCACTATTGACTTAGCAGTCTGCGTCTTGCTGAGACTATATTATTTTCAGTAGATAATTAAGATGTGCTAGTGGCAGTCAGAAGAAATAGAATTAATAGCAAATATCCTCCTGTGTAAGAGCTCCACACCTCAGCCAAGCTGTCCCTTCCAGAAAACAAGCTGCTCTTTTTTCATAAATCCTTTTAGATTATGTCATGTGCCTGAATTCCCCTGAAATGTCCCCAGTGTGGTCAGTGATGATCCTATTTAATACCTAAATTAAGACTTCAACTGCCACAAGCTGTTGCATCAATAATTTTAAAATTGATTGCACTATGCTGGAATAAAATGGAATGGAATGGAATGGAATGGAATGGAATGGAATAGAATAGAATAGAATAGAATAGAATAGAATAGAATAGAATAGAATAGAATAGAATAGAATAGAATAGAAAGGATATTGGAAGGGACCCACTATGATCCAACTGCCCGAGCACTCCAGGGCTGACCACAGGTTAAAACAAAGACTCTTTGATGTTGCTCTGTTTCAGATGAGAGTTTATTAGTGCAAGCAAAAAGCACAGAAAGGTTGGGTCAGGGGTTACTACCACAGCTGGAGCCTGGTTTGTAGTTATGCAATAAAGGCAAAAAGTCAGTTTGGTGATCAGTGAGTAGTCTGGTGGTGTGAGGTTATTTGAGGAATGCAACATCATCATCATCATCCATCAGGATGACAGATCTTGCCCTCATCTGTCAACAGCATCAGGGCTTCAATTCTTTTCACAGGAAGAAACTTCATGTCTTACCTTGTAGGTTCTGGAATGGAGGGGGACAAGCTCTCAGCCAGGGGCACAGCAGCAGCAAGAGGATCTGAGATGTCCTGACCTCCAGACTTTTCTGTGTTCTTTTTTTGAGGGCTCCTTTTTAAATTGTGGCCATTTCCAGGAGGTTGGCCTAATTCTGAGTCCTGTGGAGTGTTCTAGAATGAAAAAAAGAGAACAATTTAAACATCTGCTGCTATTTTGGAGAATGCATAAGCTTAAGGAGTTTTGTTCTGCCCACAGACAGACAACCTCTGTGGTGGATCTCACTGCTTTGATGGAACTTGCAGGTTCTAAAGCCAAGCCATTTTTTTCTTAACAGCAGAAAAAACAGAAGGAAGTGGTTGGGCCAAAAATAAGCACTAGGAAAAGAAGAGGGAGAGAAGAATGCAACAATTGTTCTAAAGAAGCCAGGACCATTACTGACCCAAGGAAGGTGCCATCTTCTCCCAAGCCTGGGAAATGATTTCTTTCTAAGCAAATTTAAAATGAGAAAGGGTGGAGACAGCCTATAAACTTGGACACTCCTACTAGCAGCATATCTGGAGTTAAGTCAGACATAAAGCCAATGCCATTCAAGACCCAGCACTTGAATCCAAGACCAGATTCCTTCCCTCCCACTTCAAGAAAACTCAGAATGCCTCTGAATTTAAACAAAGGTCTTGATTCTTCACCAGGCTGCCCACCTCTGGTAAGAGCTACAGGAAATGCTGTAGTTTCTGTAGTGACAGCCAGAAATGTTCTTACACAACTGTGGCTATGCTGCATCTCCTCTTCTCAAAGGGAAATAATTACCCGGGATCTTTATTCATGGAGATATGCCTTTACATGACTGGTTTTTTTGGTGGGTTTGTGTTTTGTTTTGGTTTGGTTTTGGTTTTTTGGGGTTCTTTTGGGTTTTTTGTGTTTTTTTTTAAATTGCAAATTATTGCTGCAGGGAGGAAGAGAGTCCTGTGCAAGCACCAGGGTAGTGAATGCATCAGGTAGTGAATGGCATCTTCCTACTGAATTTTTTTTGGAAGAAGTGTCTTTAGAACATGAAGAAGAACTGGAAAAAGCGGTTCTGAACTGTAGCTGAGGATGTTCTTTGAGCAAGCAAAAGAATTGGAGTAATGGAAAGAAACAATCAAGTGAAAAGGAAAAAAGTCTGAATGAAGGCCTTTTTCAAATCCTCTGGGACATCAAGCAATAGTTCAAAAGAAGGAAATCAATTCACCCTTAACATAAAGTCACTGTTTTAGTTCTTAATTGTAGCTGTGAAAAACCTAAGGCACACTTAATCTAAAGACACATAAATGTATTTAATGCTGGCAGAATCACTGCAGGGTAACACCAGAGACTAAAAGCACACAATTCCAACTCATCTCTTTGGGATTTTTGCACTGATTTAAATGTTTATTTTGTTCTAGCAGTAGTCAATAAATTGCAGAGAGCTGTTCAGAGAATTACAGTGCTCTGTGTGAACACGGTGTTCTCCCACACAGCCAAAACCTCCTCGAGCTCAGAGCCAGAATGAGACACCCAGTGGACAGCAAAGCCCTGAAAAGGTCAGGGCACACTGAAAATACAAAAATACTTCCTTTGTACTTAAGACAAATTTGATTAACTCTCATATCCTCTGCCTTTCCCTGGAGGAGCCCCTTCACTGCAGCTTTGTTTGCAGGAGTTTCCTTTATCTCACCCCTTCCCTGTGGGAGACACCAAGAGCTCTTGGTTTCACGATTGTGGAGCACTTACCCAGCATGTGCTGACATCTGGCATTTGGAATATTTATCTAAGTATATATGTTGGCTTCAAACCCGAGTATATGGCAGAAAAATTTTAGAACATCAAGAATTATACAAGGAAATTTGTTTCTTTCAACTAGGGGAAAAGAAATGAGCTGAGTGAGCTTACAGGGTTCTGTTTTGATTTTGGTGCAGGGTTTTGGTCAGCCTCGCTTTTGTTGACATGAGAAATCTGCATGGAGAGTTTATTTCAGTGTGCAGAGAGAAAGAGCTATGAAATGATGTGTTATTAAATGAACTACCAGGAAAACCCCCCAGTCAGTGGGTGGGTAAATTCCCACCAAGCCAGGTGAGGCAGTGCCATGTTTTTACCCAGTCCCTGTATCATGTCTTGTCTTGAGAGGTACAGGTGGGTCAGAGGCAGGGCTGGGCCACAAACAAATGCCTCACAGTAGCAGCCAAATAAAAAAAAAAAAATTAAAATTCGGGCCCCTTGTAGACAGAAATGACCTTTTTTTCTTTCCCAGCAGGGCAGGCAGGGTCAGGAAAACCCCACAAATAACCTCAAGAAATTAGCCCAATTTATAAAATTGTCCAGATGCCTCCAGCAGCTTGCAAGAGCAGTGAGAACTAATTATTCATTTTTCATCCTTTCTACTACTACCACCTCAAATTTTCTTCAGCTGCTTCGGGTGCCAGGAAGGAGGAACACCTCCCATCTCTCCTGAGAATGAAGAGCTGAATCTTTTGTCTTTTTTGCCTAAAGCCTCTGCCATGTTCCAAAGCAGAAAATGCACAGCAATTAAGTCATTAACTAATTTACACAGGGCAATGTCAGTAGCCACAGGTTGCTTCTCATTAGTCTCTCCTTCACAAGATCAGCCAAAGCCCCCAAGGCTCCTTTAGGCTTTTCTGTGATGGGGATGCACACAAATCTCTGAAGCAGAGAACCAGGACCCCTTGGATTGTCACCACAGTGACAAATCCCAGGAGATAACAGGAGCTGATCAGCCACATGGGCTGGGGATGGCCCAGAAGGGAGCTCACATCACACACCCCACAGCTCACTGCTGCCAGCCTTACAGAGCCCCACAAACAGGAAAACACCTCCAAGCAGCAGCACAGAAACTTGGAAAGCTCAACAGTTTGTCATTGCCTCCCCGAGTCACAGAACACTCTGGGGCAGAATCATTTGGGGCAAGGTTGCTGTTGCCACCATCTCCAGAATTCACAAGTGGGCTGCAGAATGTGGACATTTATGTGCCTGCAATGCCTGAACAGCCCAGCTCATCAAAATGAGGATGTTCCCATATTACACACAGAGAAGGGCCCATGCCCCAGTGATTTTATCAGCAAAATCTGGATTTAATATCCAAACAAAAACACTGTTAGGGCAGATTCAGCAAAAGAGAGAAAGATCACAACAAAGGTCAGTTGCATGCACCCAGTTGAAGACTAAATTTACCATTTTCCATTGATTGTTTGGGGACTGGTGGGGTTTTTTTGTTGGACCGATTGGTTTTGACTTTTTTGTTTTGTTTTGTTTTTAAATAGTTTTATACTTTCAGGGAACTAATGTTTAAGAAGTTATAACTCATCTCCAAACCATCCCCTAAGTGACTGACTTTAGCCACAGAAAAATCTGACTCTTGTTCTTCCTTTCTTACCAAATTTAACATGTTTAAAAACAATCTTAGCAATACTCCTGATGTAGCAGAGAGGAGTTTGAACTGTGGACTCTCTTTATTTCTTTCTTTCCAGGCTGTGAGATGTTTGAGTGATCAAAAAGTTGCCCTAACACCTAGTAAGGCAAAAGCACACGCATATGTTCAAAAGAAGCTCAAAAGAGAATTTTAGCAATGATCTAAAAAAAAAATCTTAACGTAGATATTTATATGTAAAGTGAACTACTAATATGTCAACATATAGAAAATCTTTATATATTGGTTTTCTACATTTAATGTATTCATGTAATCATCACTAAAGAGTGTGCTTTGTGAATCCAAGCCAGACAGCAGAAAAACATCATTCGATTTTTCGATTAAATTTTTTCCATTTAGGCTAGTTATGCAAATCAGGTGCTGAACTAGCTTTGCAAAGCATGCTTTTAAAAATTTTAATTAACATGTGTGAACACAATTATAAAGACTATGTTTTGTTCACAGCCACCATCAGAAAGCTGCAGTTAAATAAATTACTTTTGAGTTTCAGTACATTCAGCCTCTGAAGTGATTGACTGCAGAAGCTTGCAGCTAAATTTGTTCTATATTTGTTTCAAGTGTAGTGTACTCCTATTTGAAAAGGATTCTCATTATGAAGAGTTTGTTAACAGGAAGACTTCACTAATTATAATAAAAACCAGAACACAGAGGTTCTCAGCATTTTTAAGTCTAGGATAATTTAAAAAACCCAACAACAAACCAACCAACTTTGTCACAGAGAGCACACAAACAACAGGAGGAAAACTGAACAGGTCATATTTTTTCCCCTTTAAGGCAGCATAATATTTAAATGAATAAATGAATCCAACTGATTCTCCTGAAATATGCAATGTAATTTGCATTAAACCCTTCCAAAGCACTGGAGTCTGCAAGAACACAAAGTAAATCTACAGGATCACTTTCTTTTCCCAATGACTTTGAACAGGATGCTAAAAAAAAAAAAGAAAAGAGCACTCCATTAACACTGCAGCCAAAAGGATTATGTGCACTGCTGCACTGGAGTTATCACAGCAGAAAGAAATGCCTTTAATGCTGCCTGGGAGCCTGTGGAGAGCCCAGCTCTCAAAACCCCAGCTCCCAGCCCAAACGTGGGGTTCCCATCGCAGCACAGCTCCCAGAGCCCAGCACAGCTCTGCTTCCAGCCCCTCACAAAGCTGAACTTGGCTTCACTCCCCTCCCTCCTTCCTCCACTTAGAATTTCTTCCTCTTCCCTCTGCCACATTCCCCATCGAGCACATCCTTTTCCAGCAGATTCTGGAACATGCCAGAGCTCTGAGTAGCTCAGGGTAATCTTTGAGGGGTTACATTAAATTTCCATTCACAATAACTCCCTCTGGTTTAGTGGAGAGGAAGCTGGAGCAAGCCCTTACACATCTCAGTCAATAAACCAGAAATTGGCTTTCCTTTTTCTCTGTGTCTTCCATTACAAGTTGGGAGAGAGGTGTTCGAATGGATTTTTTTAAAAAAAAGTCTGCCTGCTAGAAGTTGTTCACATGGGTGGAAAATCAAGGTTTTTAAATGGCTCTTGAAATTTTTAAAGACAGAACAGGTTTTTTTGAAACCACCATTTCACTCTGCTGGCTTTTGTTGTTGTTCTTCAGGCACAGTAGCCAAGTAGTAAGGAGTTTTAAAGCTTCTTATCTTTGGAGAGTTGTTGTCTCTCCTTTATTTGGAGAAGTACCAAAATAATTTAGTAGATGGTGAGTAGATATTGCTTTAACAACTGGAACTTTGCATTATAAATCAGTGAACTGGTCAGCAAAACCAGTGAGCCATCACAGAAAAGTAACAAATTATTACTTAATATATTGAGCCAATCTTGGACTCCATGTGACACTTTAGATCTGAAGAATTACTAAAACTCAGTTTCATCACCTTGAAAGGTGGCTAAATGTGATTTTGGGGCACTGCTGGCCCTTTTTGGGAGTGGCTGGGGTACAGCAGTGTGGAGGGGATGTCTGGCATGACCACCTCTTGTTTTTCTTCCCAAACATCATCACCACTTCATCAGTTGGATGTAATTATGACACGATCAGATAGGAAGAGCAGATTCTATCCTTAAGGGAGTCTCTGTGTAGAATTTTGCAATTACAGTAGATTTTTTCTTTAATCAGTAATGGTGTAATTTGCTGTTGCTTCTGGCGTGCTTTATTTGTCTCTCACGGGAGTAGAATTTTAAGTTCATACCTATTCTAATTAAAACCCTCAAAGGGGCAGGAATGCAAAAATTGGCATTCACTTCTCATTTAATTTAATTTGCTTCTCAGAAATACGAGAAGCAAAGTAAATTGTGATATGGTAGCAATGGTATTTGAAAAATTCTTACAGCTTTTGACTGCAAGTACCTGTGAGCTTCTCTTAGAGATGAAGGGCTGCTTTTCCTCCTGAGAAACACCTACTGAAATGACTCTGTGAACACAGAAATAAACACTGCTGTGTGGAGGGGTGTGTGTGTATATTTATATATTTATAATCACCATCTTATCTTTGATTTAGCTTTTTTCCCAGAGTACAGGGTCTCCTTTCAGCCACAGCAGGAACAATTCAAACCTTCAGGCTTCAGTGCTGGTGTTTATGACTCTTCCAGTCCACTGAGAGCACCAAATTGTTTATTTTTAGATTTTTGTAATGTCAACATGGGTGTCCTCTCAGCAACCTGAGGAGCCTTGCTTTATTTGAGGATTATGAGTTAATGAAGCATGGCTGTGGAACTCCTTCATGGCTCTTGTTAACTTCACCTTTCCACCTGTTTAATGGGATCTGTGGTCAGCAAGCAAAGCAAAATTCATAATTATCTTTGTATCTTCACTAGTCTGGCTGCAGTTGTTTTCCTTTGTCCCTTTCCTGATGTTGCTGAAAGCCTGGTGAGTGCCTGTATCATTTTCTAAAGGATGGCAGGTGTGTGTGAGATACAGCAGAAGAAAAAGACATTAAAGTTGATGAATTTGGGAAGAAAATCTTCATCCCCTAACCTGCGATTTTCAGTCAGCATAGTTTTAACTAAAGCAGCTTTCTGCTGAGTGGTCCTTAGCAGCCTGACAATAAATGACTTGAGAAGATGCTGTTAGATTCAAATAAAGTACTATTAGGAGAATAATGTCCAAGTTGAGTCCCAAACTCTGTCGTGCTTCCCAGCCAACACTTTGCCTGCCTAGCAATTTCATAGCTGTGGAAAATTCAGATCCAACATTTTCACACTATTTTTTAAATGGAGAAATGTAGTAAATAATTACAGAGGAATTTTATAAATATAATATATTTTTCCTTTTTATCTCTACTCATAAATTCACATGTCCCATGAGAAATGATGATGGCTTCACAGTTGTGAAGGAAGCTTTAACCATTAATTCAGAAGAGAAGGACCAGTCTCCCAACTTCCTTTTCACTATACTTTCAAATTAAGAACTCTGCCACAACTTTGAATCTTCTTCTTTCATCTCCTCTCCTTCACTCAAAGGAAAGATGTAAATAATAACATGAATAATAATTATTCATTGCAGCAAGAAGTGTCCCAGAATTTGCTGCATTTGCATAAAAGGACATATAATTTTCTGAAAATAGAAATATTCTTCTTGGGTAAACTCAAAGAACTACTTGACATTATTTACCATAGAATATTGGACCAGCAGTAATTACCACTGGAAATAAGAATTAATTAATGTGCTGGCTGGAGGTATGTTATATAAGCATCAGGAACAGACTGTAGCCAACTGACAGCAAATCCTGATATACACTGGATGAAATGTAAGGAAAAATGAAGGAGAATCAAAATTCAGGGAGCAAAAGTTAGGAATCCCAGTAGACGCAGTGTAGGGTGACAGTGAATCCCATTAAAAGGCTACAGGCAAAATTACTGCACAGAAAATTGGGAATGCATTTTTGTTCCCAGCTGACCACGAGCAATGGAATGTATACAGATGTTACTGCACTATTCAAACAGAATGTAAACAGCCAGTGTGAGCCCCAGAGCTCAGAGGGATTTGCCCAGTTCCCATCTGTGGGAATGGGGCCTGAATTCTGGGACAGAGCTGCTGCTGATCCCTGCAGCACCAGGATCTCAGGGAGAGCCACAGCAATGAGCAGCAGCCAGCAGTGCAGAGACTGAACTCAGCTGAAAGATGGGAAAAGTCATAGTGCAGAATATCAGCTGCAGGATGCTCAGCAGTCAGATCTGTTCATAGGAAATAAATGGAGAAATCTGAGCAGGATCACAGCACGACACTTCAGACAACCACCAGACTCCTGACAAGTTTTGGCCCCTCTGGCAAAACTTACACTTTTCACAGCAGAAAACAGGAACAAAAAGATAACCACACATTAAGATCTATGTTTAAAGAGAAATTAACAATAACAGAGATGTGGAATAACCAGCTTTGTTTGCTTGTTCAGAAAACCAAGAGGAAGAAAGGAATAAAGCAAAATATGTAGAAATAACTTATGTCTAACTGACTTTGAAATTCCCTCTTCAACTCTGGGGCAAAAGATGCATTACTAGAACTTCAATTCAGCAGCAGTTTTTACCTTCAAAGAGCTTTACAATTACTTTGAGACTTTTACTTTTCTGTAGTCGTGAGAAAGGCTGTGGAATATGACAGTGCTCCTCTTCAGAACTCTGAGTGGCAAGAATTAAAACCCTGAGTTAAAAGTTTTCCATATTAGAAAGTCCAGCCTATTCAAGCTTGACAAAATTTTATGCTCATGTCTCCAGTTGTAAAGAATCCTTTCTGCTTTTAACATCCTCCACCCACTCCTTTAAAATGAGAGCAAAAATGCCCTGGTAATGGCATCATTCTAGTAAAAATAAAGATAAAATACAGTCAGGGAAGTCAATAAGAATCCTGTAAAGTGCAGTGACTTTGGGAGCTGTCCCTGAGCTCTCTGCACAACCCAGGAGCAGCATGGATGAGGCTGAGATACATTTGGAATCTCTGCATCCCACAGACCATGTGCCTCACTCTGTCTGACATTTCAGGGAGCAAATCTGACATTTCAGATTGGTTGATCCTGCTCAGCTTGGTCTAATTTCTAAGCATGGCTTTATGAGCTGGCACCTGAGTCAAGACAACCCAGAGGTGCAGGGCTAAGGAGGTGCAGTCACATCAGCCTCTGTGAAAAGGAATGTTTGCCTTTTACTAAGGCCATGTAGATGATTTTGGACATTGGCCATCCAGAAAAGTAAAGGAAAAGAAGACAATGTCATTCCTCCATGATACACAGATTTTTGGGGTGGATTAGACATCAGTGTAATGGGCAGGACAACAGCTGAGTCCTTCTACAGTTCCACAAACTGCAGTACAGTAATTTCATGACTATAAGGCATACCCTTTTGACTAAAATTTTGATCGAAACCTGGAAGTGCGCCTTATAATCCGGTGTGCCTTATATATGGACAAAGTTCGGAAATTTGCCAACTCGGAAGTGCGAGCCAAGCTGCAGCAGCCACAAGTGCCACGAGAGCCGCAGCAGCCAGCGCCAGGGGCGGGCGGAAGTGCCGGGGCCCACAGCATGGGGAGGGCGCCTGGGGCTGCATTTAAAGGTTGCGCCGATCCGTGAAAAATGTTTGCAAATTGAGCATCTGCCAGTAAACCCTGCAATGGCGCCATTCCGTTACTGATTTGTTACTTTGTTGTGCGCGGATCCTTGCTGCAAATAAAAAGTGCGCCTTATAGTCCAGTGCGCCTTATAGTTGTGAAATGACTGTACTTTCCACAACTTCCCATTAAAGAACACCTCCATTATTTCACCTGGATTTTGCCTGCTAAAGGCTGGATCTCAAGCATCAAAATATCTGTCCTTCCAGAAAGTTTCTTTTTCTATGTAAAGACCTTTCTGTTCATGTGGAGTTTCACTATTCAAGGAAAATGCATCATAAAAATGGCTTATATTTAATTCAGCATCAGCCCAACAAGCTTGCCACTGTCATAGGGCAGGGCAAAATCCTAAAATCTCTCAGCAGTTTGGACTTTGTGTATTTTACAGCAAAAGAGAACATGGTTATTCTATGTGAAATCACTTTGTTCAATACAAGGCCCCAGCCTCGTTTTATCCAACATTATCTTTGTTCATTGCCACTAAATTTAGATGATATTCTCCTCAGGGGCTGGTCTTTACAAGACAGATTGGGTGTTTACTTTTTCTCCAAGTGTCTACTACATTCTTCCTAGTAGCACATTTATTCCACAGATCTTCCCACTCATTAAATGAGTTCTAAACTTAGCACAGGCTCTCCCAGCTTCAATGCAAACCATGTGTGAGGCTTCCAAATGACTCACTGAGAGCATGAGCTGTGTTCTCTGATAAACACACAAACAAAAACAACTCAGACCAACTGGTTCTAAGTGCAAGAGCGAAACAACAGAGCTGTTTCAGTATTGGGGTTGGGAGGAAAGGCAGCCAGCAAAGGGGGTCCAGCACAGGCTGCTTCTCTAAAGCATAGAATGCTACCAAAGAAAAAAAGTTAAAAGAAAACAGATTTTTGTTTTTTTACAACGTGCTGAAAACTTAAATGGATCTGCCTTGCAAATATGTAGCCAGTGTCACAAAACCCAAAAGCCAGAAGCAGATGCAGAAGAAAAAGAGCAGCCAAGCCTGGTGTTAACATTTTGAATGCAAACCATGCAAAGCAGTTTCACCATCCACTACCTGCTGTGCCCCTTGGCTTGGTGGAGTAAGGATGGCTTTATTGACATTGGGGAATTTCTGACTGAAAATCAAAATATTTAAGTTTTGTTGCTACTTCTTGTTATATCTCTGTTTTTTAAAAGAATTTGGATTCTTAGCTTATTTTGTTTTGCTTTGGGTTTGGAGGGGGTTGAGTTGTGTTTTCTTTTGGTTTTTACAGTCTGGAAAGGAAACCAGAAGCTTCTTTCCCTTTTAGAAGAGTTTTTTAATTACATTTCTTGATAAAGTCAGTATTTTTAAAATAAAGTCTTCTAGCCTCAGGATGACTCCTGAACAAATATATTTGACTTCCAAAAGCTATCTGAGTGTAACCTGTACACTATGGAGAAGAAATTCTCATTACTTAGTTATAGAAATTAACACATTCTCATCTTCCCAAATCTTGAGAAAAGTTAGGACCAAATCTTGGGCTAACAATAAAACTTGGTAAAAATAACCATGAACTATGATTTTTCTTCTAAAAATTATTTATGAAAACATCTGTAATAGTTGTAATACTGATTGCCTTGAGAGAGTACACTTTGCAATGCAGAAGGTGCAGATCTGCTGAGACCTGACGAGGAACCAAAATGAATCCCAATGCATTTTAGCAGCTACCACAACAAATGGAAGAGGAGAGTTTTAGTTGTTGAAATGAATTAATTACAACTTTTATTCAAACTTATATCAGCACGGTAACTTCTAATGTACAGTCATTTCACAACTATAAGGTGCACCGGACTATAAGGCGCACTTTTTTTTTTTGCAGTGAGGATCCGTACACAACAAAGTAACGAATTAGTAACGGAATGGCGCCATCGCAGGGTTTACTGGCAGGTACTCAATTTGCAAACATTTTTCACGGATTGGTGCAGCTTTGAAACGCAGCCCCAGGCACCCTCCCTGTGCTGCAGGCCCCGGCATTCCCGCCCACCCCCCGGCACCGGCTGCTGCAGCTCTCATGGCTCGCACTTCTGGGTTGGCAAATTTCCAAACTTTGTCCATATATAAGGTGCACCGGATTATAAGACGCACTTCCAGGTTTCGATCTAAATTTCAGTCAAAAGGGTGCGCCTTATAGCCGTGAAATTACTGTAATTGTACACCAGCAGCCAGAGCATTTCACTGCCTTCCTCACAAAAATCTAAAAATAAACCACCAAACACCACCATGCATTAATAGCGCACCCTGGGAACGTGGGTGTGAATCCTGGATGGGGACACAGACAGTGCAAGGTCATTTCTGAGCAAGGAGGAGCTGCTATGTGCTGGGCTCTGAGGCCACCACAGGCACTGTCCCCACCCTGCCCATGGCCCTGTTGCATCTCCCCAGGGATGTCATCCCCTGTGGTGCCATCCCTGCTGGTCCTGCCCTGCCAGGCTGACCCTGACTGCCACCCCGGGCTGTTCCCTGTCCTCAGGGAGATGCCTGGGGCTGTCCCAGCTGCCCAGGGCTGCCCTGCTCACAGGCTGGGGTGCTGGGATGAGCCAGCCCTGCTCATCCCATGGGGATCCCCCAGGGAACAACCACCCGAACCGTACCCTGATGCTTGGGAGCACTGTCACTGCCAAAGGAGAAAAACACCAAGTTGCTTTCAATTACCATTAATGACAAATATGAGTGTAACGGGGAGCAGAAGGTAAATATGGGGTAAGTGGCCCATGGAAGCAGTTTCTGAAAGGTTTGCTCTAGGCTAGGAGGGCAGGGAAAACAATTTCCCTGTCACACTCACCTCGTTCTCTGCACTGCTGTTCTCATTGCCCATCCCGACTCTGATGTCCAGGATCACACAGCAATTAAAGAAAGATCACTGGAAGAAAAGAAAAAGCTCTTAATATGCTGCAAAAAAATCAGACCAAAATAAAACAACAAAAAGCCCTGGAAATGCTGGAGGGTTCTCATCTCAGCCTCCCAGTCAGCTGCCCCTCCTGACATTCAGTCTTACTGTAATTCTAAATCATAAATTGGGAGAAAAGGACTCAATGCTTTTATTTCCTAATGTATCTCTCTTGTCTTGCTGTAAGACAGTCCTTAAAACTCAGCTTTGTTATTCTTTTTCTGGATTATCCCATGACATTTGAACAGAAAGACATTTTCCTTGCCAAAGTCATTTTGGACAGACAGCCCATAGGAAAACCTTACAGTTTAAACTGTATTCAAACCACTTTTATTTCTTGAAATTCCTGGACCAAGCTGCCTGCTCACATTGTCAGAACCATGGTGTTAAACCTGACTATTGCTGTAACAATCAATTTTCAATCAATGCACTCAGAGAAAGAGTAAATGGATTTTTTATCCTGGTCACTGGCATTGTTCCCTGCTTTTCTTAGGCATTATTCTGTTACAATGTTGTGTTCTAAACACCTTCCTTAGACTTAAGAGGATCTGTCTACCATAATTACTACTGGTTTTATACTAGTTCAGCTCTAATTATTTAATTTCAGAAAAATCTCTGAGCAGTTCCAGAGTTAATTGCCTCCCCAGGCATTGTTCATTTCTATATTTATTTTTTTTTAATAGATACTCAATAGTAAAAAACCACACTAGAGATTCACTTCTAGACATTCCTGTCCTAGACATTTTATCTGGGGGCTCATGCATTGAAATTCACTGTATTTTTGTAGTACTGATTAGGTGAAAATTACACTGTCTCTTGAGGGGTTTTTTTTCCAAAGAATTTGGGGTTGGTCTGCTGCATGTGTCAAGAAAAACTCCATTAAAGTAAGGCTGTAAAAGGAAGATTGGACATTGAACACAAGGAAACCACACAAACTTTTAAGGAATGTTGTTACTTATTGCTGCAGTACATTTTTTTAACCTTGAAATATTATTTTTCTTCACAGGAGGCTTGGGGTATTGTGTTCTTAATCTTTGTTCTGTTTAAACTTGATTGTCTTCAGGGGATACAGCAGTGCTTGAACTTGCTCCCGTGGAAATCACTGGGGCCAGGACTGCACGCTCAGTGATTAATTGGCAACGTGGGGTTTTATCTGCTGAGATTGCTGCCAAATCCTCTCCTGTTTTAAACAGTTTTGAAACTGTTTTAAAACAGTTCTGAGCTATGCTGAAGACTGGATATAACATTTTCAAAATCACTGTTCCCCAAGTATGAAGTACTCCATCATGGAGTAATGTACACACACAAATCTTCCCAGGCTCAGTTCAGTGAAATGTTCCAAGACAACACATTAAGATGATAATATTTTAAGTATATATTGATGTAATAAAACATCCTCACACTGGTAGAGCTGCTGACTGAGGTTTAAACGCACAGGAGGGAAAGAGTAACTCCACAATATCAACGTGCTTCCCTCAACAGCCAGCACAATTCTTTCAGAATTCTAATTCTTTGTGGCATTTCTGTTCCTCTGACTTGCTGAGCTTTTCTCTTCCCAGATTTTTTCTGTCCCTACAAACATCATGTGAGAACACCTGAGAATTCAGAGCTCTCTAAATGTTCCCCTCACAAGCAGTAATAACATAAACTGGGGAATGAATGAAACTCTCCCAAATCCCCATGGAGTTTACTTAATTGGGGTGGGGGTCTTGTAGATCCATTGTGCAAAATGCAGATTTGGCTCATCCAGTTCTTCAACAGATTAGCCAATGTATGTCATAATGTTGTCCCATTCATTTTACAGTAAATTCTCTCCAGTGTGTAACATACTAACAATATTTCTGCACCAGCTCAGCCACACTGACTGTTAGGGACAGCAATTGCTAATAGAGGCCAAAGTTCTGATATTGAGTTGAAAGATAAAAATACTTTTTCTACAGCTTTTTAAAAATTAAGATGCACAGGAATCAAAGTAGAAAATTACAAGAGCACAGCAGAAGTGCCAGCTGTCAAAAATCTCCACTAACACATCATATCATATTGTCTAACCACTCTTTGCTTTCCCTAGAGCATGAAATTTCACAATTTTCACATAATTCTCACATTACCATCTGCTTAATAATGAAGATAAATGTCATAAATAGGAAATAAAGACACTACAGATTCTCCAAAAATGAAACAAACGATAATAATATTAAAGTGTGAATTACATTGCAGAGTGCTAAGATAATGTTTAGATTACAGTGTTACTATAATCCTTTTAATATAAATTATTTCTAAATCATTCAATCCACAAGCATTACTTTGCAAACTAAAAGCCCTTTATCATGTGTATAGACTTTCAAATGAACATTACAAACATGCTAAAAATCCATCCATTAAATAAACATAGGTTAACCAAACGATAATATTCATCATCTTTCTATAGTATCTTTCACAATTTACATGTCATTATTGAAATTATTTGAACACTACATATCTCAAAATAGCTTACTGGTATGAAATTGGTCTGTTCAGCCTGCAGAGAATTTTGAGCTGAACAACTTCTCTCCTAAAAGCAAACAGGAGGATGTTTAATGTTGCACTTACATTCCAAGATCTATCTGGCACCTTTGGCTTCACTGATGCTTTTAGAGAATGTCTTCAAACCATTCCTTCCATCTTCACCTGAGCAGTTTTCACCTGATTTTCCTCCTACTTCTCCTCAGACTCATGAAATGCAGGCTTTCTGTCCAGGACCCACCTTCATAACCTGCTCAACAACCAACCTGCCTCCACCCCAGGCGAGAAAGAAAACAAGTTACACCTCCTCCCCTGCTCCTGCCAGCCTGCCAAGGCTCTCTGCCTGCCATAAATCCACTGCTGATGGTTTTTACAAAACCAGCCCCAGAGAACATCCATTTGGGGTCAAATATATTTCACTTCTACCGTTTCTTGGCTTGTGGTACAAGCAGCGCTTCTTGCAAAAATCATGCAGTGAAACTGTGCCAATAACACACTGAAATCACACATGTGTTGTTTTCAAGGGAAAATTAGTGTTGGGGGGATACCTATTCTGCATTTTGTGCCCAGGTTTGTTTATGTGTTTAAGCTCATCTTTCATTTTCTCATATTACCTTTGAAAGCAGTCAAATACCTGCTAGCAAATGTTGATGTGCCTGTTCAGGTTATGGTGAAATCATTTCCCATTTGATCATCCTGAAGGGTGGAGACATGACAAAAACCCTTTGAAATGTGATGTTGCAAGAAGTACTGGTTTATGGGCGAGCTAATTGTTATTATTAACTCTGATTGTCCATTCCAGCAAAGCTTCCACAAAGGGGTACTCAGAAACACAGCTGGTGACCAAAGACAGAGTATTTATCATCAGTGGCAACTCCAAGGGATTAATGAGTTTCTGTAAACACCAGTGGTGCTTCTTGGGGCCACAGACCAAAGGAGTGGTGCACTGTGGGTTTATTGCACCTTTTCAGCATGGAAAAGTCATATCTGACATGGCTAAAAGGCAGGATTTCATAGGGTAGCAATATGTTGTCTGCTGACTTTTGTTCCACAAAATCTTGGTCTATAAACTCCTGACTTGGAAGCATAAAGCTTGTGATGAGCTGGAATGCACAGTTGCAAGATCAAGGACTACATTAATGGCCCTGCTTTTTAAATATTTTCTTTTTCTTTTTTTTTTTTTTTTTTTTTTAATGAAGTTGATTATCCAGCATTCTCTGGTCTCCCCAGCCCAGTTCAGAATCCAGTACATCTGAAGTTCATAAATTCAAAATTTTAGTGTGCTCTTCCTTTAAAACAAACTGTGGGCATTGCACAGTTGATTGTCTTATAGACAACAAATTGTGCAAGTTTTTTTGTTTAGGTTCTCTGCCATGAATTTAAGAGCAGGGAATCCTGTGGGAGCTGGCAATACATCCTCACTTCTGCTAGCTGCATTATTTCCTCACCAAAACAAACTGAACTCACATTTGTGGCTATTCCATTTCTAAGCTAAGGCCAGAAAATGCCACAAAGTGAAAGTGAAGAAGCTGCCTTGCAAAACAATTGTCTGGCAGAAACTTTGGGGAAAATGACCTTCAGTAATCTGTGGATGATGATTTCTGGTTGTGCATTTTGATCAGTGTGCATGAAAGCAGGATCCCTCTGTGTGGCTCAGTTGTGCAAGGTTTGCAAAGCCGCACAGGCGACTCCTGCACTGGTGGCAGAAGCGTGAGCCCCGTGAGAGGAGGGCAGTGACACCAACACATCCACAGCTCTGATCTCTGGGCCTGCAGTGACCCTGGCAGCACTGCCATTGCACCTCTGGGTCAATTTTCTAATTTAGGATTCACTAATTCACTTCTATCCCAAACATTCCTTCTTCACTGCAAGCTGTTCCCACCTTTGCAGAGGCTGATCTGCTCTGTTCCTGTATGAAGTGTAAACCACCAGCCCTGAGAGAATTCCACCTGCTCTGATGTCTCTGTTTATTCTCTTTGATTTTATGATGGAACTGGTGGGGAAGAAGTACTCACATCAGGCTGCTTTACTGTTGTTTGCTGGAATTTCCCCTGTGGCTCCTCATCCACACGTCAGGCTCATCCAGAGAGAAATTGTCTTTTCTTGATCAAAACAGGATTTAGCCCAGGAGGACTGGAAGACTCAAACTAGGGGAAAATACAACTCAGACTTAAAGGCAAGCTATGTAGTGGCTTAATAAGTTAGATATTTCAATAAGAGCCGAATAATTTGTCATGAGTGATCAAATGTAATCCCAGTATAAACCATAACCCACACTACACAGATTTGTTAGTTTCTTGTGTATTGAAGACATGTTACCTCAGGTATTTGTAGAGACAATTTATTTTGAGGTCATTTGACTTTATGGCACAAATACAATTTAAGACAAAATGTGTTATGCTCTTTACTTTCACATGATTGATGTTGCACATAAAGCATTGCAAAGCTCATAGCAGCTATTCCCATAGGAAAGAGAAGAAAGGGGTGGAGTTCAGAATTTTACTTTTCTCTGATCTTGATGTAAGAGTGCAAAACCATTCCCAATTTCTGCATATTTCAACAACATCAGAGAGATCTGCAAGAACGACTGACCTACGACAGTCCTTTGGCTTTTGCTTTCTCACGAATTCTAGAGGAGCAAATGCCAAGATCTGGGGGGGCAAACCATAACCCATCATGAGAATTAATAAACAAGGAATGATTTTCAAGTGCACAACTTGATGGGAAGGACGTTGCTTGGTAACATCAGCAGCTGGATCTGCTGGAAAACCGTGATGTCGCTTGGCAACGGAAAGCTGAGCTGGATTTTTGTGAGTTGTGACAGAGTATTTTCGTGCCCTTCCCCCAAGAAAACCAGAAGCTGCCTATGGAGAGCACATCACTGAACCCATGTAGGACTGAGATTCAGAAGGCAGCAGAGGATGCAGCCTTGGCTGCCCCACTTCATATACAAGTGTGAAAGAAAATAAAGGGGACAATGAGTACCTGCCACTAAGACATGAAAGCATGTCTAAAAAAAAAAAGCTAAAAGTTATTCTTCCCATTTCTACCTAATTTTTGATCAGGATGACAACCTGGCCTGGAAAAATCCAATTGATGACATACTTCCACTGCTTCTAATCAGCTCCATGTGGAGCTTCAGGGCGCTCCTGCATCCTTCAGATGTTCAAGGTATGTTTTATGTCACTAAAGTGCAGAAGAAGGCACATACTTCTTTGGAGGTTAATGGATTTGCCCAGGGTGAAAAAGCTGACTAAGTGGCAGAGCTAGGATGTCAGCACTGGCTTCCTCAGCATGCTCCAGGAACCAGACTCTGCTGGGATTTGAGTTAATGTTGGAACCTCCATCAGGAGTTGCCTTCCTAAGGAAATAAGGGAGTGCTGAATAATTTTGGTTCACTTTCTATCTAGTAATATTGTCCCAGCTATAAAAGCAAAGTCTATCATTTCAGCTCTTAACCGAACTTTACTAATACTATACAGTTTCAATAAGAAATAGAAGTGATTATGTGAATCTTAAGTTTGATTCTGTTGTATTCTACTCATCCCTTAACTGCCTCTCTGGAAGACATGGATCCTAGATAATTTTGTGTTTTATGTTCTTGTCCATGAGGATGTCATGGCCATCTCAGGGTGCCTAAAATGGTGCTCAATACCTACATCTGTGGATCTCAATAATCTTTCCCTTGTGCATTGAGCATTAAATATTTTCAGGTCACGTACATTCCCTTCTGCTGCACTGGTTGCAGATGTCAAAGTACTGCACTGGGCTTAGTCCTTAAAAGTGATGCCAAAAGCTTTTCATAAAATATATATGATCCAAATTAGAATATCCAAGTATTGGAACATTTCTCTTTCCAAACCACATTTATACCAGCAGTTTTTCACCAGATTCCATATGCAGCACTCCAGCCAGTGGGGAGGCTGTGGATTCAGACGAAACACAGAGCTCTGGGCACTGATTCTCCTCCGTGTCCACATGCACATTCCAGCTTTGGAGAGCTGGACACAGATTCCTATTTAAATTCTGAAAAACACCACCAGCTAAAAGGAGCTGTAGGGGAGGCTGACCTACATAGCTCACCTGGTCAATCGCCTATCATTGTGCAGTTCTGCAAAATATTTCCTTATTATCACTGTTGGCCTTTTATAAACAGCTAATTCTGATTTATGAACAATTTCTCCCCCACATTTGTATTATGAGACATACATGACTGTGTAAGTCAGGCCCATGGCCAACTTGACAAAGTTTACAGGTGTTTTCACACTCTAAATGCAAACAGTCATTCTGTCAAAGTGAGGAATTTCTGTTCCTAAATCTCACAGCTGAGGCAGGCAGAACATGCCCTCTAATGTGGAGCAGTATTCTGGAAGTGATGGTGGGAGGTCTGATGGGAGGGGAGGATTTTTAGGACCTGCTCTCTGCTCCTCAAGCTGGTCTGCCTGCTCTGGTGTCCAGTCTCAGCCCTGGGAATGGGGGACACGGCTTAGAGAGACAAAAATCCAAATTATGTGAGGCAGAGGAGCAAACAAGGTGGGGATCTGTTGGCTCTACACGTCTAGAGGCACATGTAGGGCTTGGGAAGAATGCAGCACAGGATGAATTATTTCTTGCCTCTTTTCAGGTCCTTCCTCCTTCAAATTCTTTTTCTTCTGAGTTTACCTGTCTCTCTGTTCATGCATCCCCTTTTTTCTCCAGGAGGCTGAGTGGAAATACGAGGGAGAGCAGAGATGGTTTTCTGAGAGGTGATGGGAGGGCAGGGAAGAGGCAGATCTGAAGGTGCTCAGGGGGAAGGGATTCCTTGCTGCTTGTTCAGCTCTGAGCCAGCTGTCAGCAGCAGTGTCCCCTCTCTGTGGATGGCAGCACTGTTTAATTCCCTGCTCTCCTGGCAGGAGGGGTGTGTTGACATGTCAGGGTTGGCAGGCTGCAGCTGCTTTTTGGTCTCTGTGCTCACACACCCTCCGTGCCCACACAAACATCCCAGCAGAGGAGGACTGGTTCTCAGGCTCCTGGAAAACCTCCAGCACTCAGAGACTCTCCTTGGGCTCAGGGGAGGATGCTTGTTGGTTTTCTTTCTGCTGACACAACCCTGTGCCACACAGTCACACATATATCCACATGGATGTATTACATACTATGCATAAATGCAGATCTTTTATGCAGATTTTATCCTTCATCCTCAGTTCGAGGCCATTTAGCCTGAGGCTGTTTTTGATAATTTCGTGATAGCTGTTAGATCACTGAGTGAGAATAAATTAGATAAAAAACTCAGCTATTGAATATTTCGCAGTTGTCAATACTCCTACTCCAGAAATGCTGTTTTATCAGTAGTGAGAGCAGGCTGTGAAAATAAATCTCTCAGGGGAGCTGCACATCAAGACAACTAGTTAATAGCCAGACAAGGGTTAGATTTCATATTCTAGCCCAAGCAACTGTATTAGGTTTTTGCAGGACTAACTCTGGGAACTGAGTCACTGACCTCTGAAATTGTAGTCAAGATAGAGCTCATAAGTTGTTTACAAAGATTCCCGAGTTTGGATAAAAAATATTTACTTTGAAACTAAATTTATTGTGTTTCTTCAGTCCTCTGCACCTTGAAAATGGTTAGATTAAGTAAATACAACATTTAGATGTATTGTAAGCATTTAGTTGGGTTACTTGTGCAAGTTCCTCACCAATTCACGAAACAGGAGAATGCTGCTGACATTTTAGAAAAGCAGGAATTGAGGCTCAGGGGAGTTGAGTGATCAAGCCATTAATATGTTGTGTAATCCTGGGCTTTGCAGGAGAGTACAGCTGGTGTTCAGCCCTCAGAATAATGATACAGAATGAAGATGATTACTGGTTTGATTTGGCACTGCTGTTCTAAAAGAAGAGATTATATTTTATATGGAATATACCCTAGATTACAGATTTTTCTAAGTGTGATCTAACCCTGCACTAAAAAGACTCCATCACATTTCAAGGCTAATCAGGACCAAAATCCTTCCTCTGGCTTATTTGTACAGTCAGCCAAGAGCAATTTTGTGCAGGGTAACATCATCCTCAATGATATCATAAATAAAACCAACCCAAACAACCCAACAGTAAGGCTAAAATAATTTGATGTGCTTTCTCTCAGAGGATAATAACTGCATTCTAATAATAAGAAGATTCCTTACAGACTTTACCATAGTTTCATACCTGTTACCATGTCGAAACTAATGTAATGAATTCATGTTTAAGCTGATTGTAAATTATAAACCTATTTCCCCCCGATTCCTTTGATTCAACTGGGCAGAATTGCATAACAAGATTGAGAGAAGTCAATTACAGCCAGTCTTCTGTGTATTTATGATGACCTGGTGACAACAAAAGGTGCCTGGACTGCATTATCCCCTCTAGAGCAGGTTTGATGTTTGCCTCTGTGGCAGTGGCTTTTTTAGAAGATGATCTAATGCTGTGCTGCTGGGAAGTGCTCCTGGTGATCCCTGGTGGTTGGTGGAGATAAAATTTCCTAAGCTGCTCTCTGTTGTTACAGATGGCACAACTCTTCATCCTTCTGACAGGCCTAAACCTAATCAGCTTCACCTAATGACAGATTTAAACTCTTGCAACTTACTGCCTTCTCCAGCTGGGTCTCCGCTATTTATATTCATGTTCTCATTTTCCACTAATATGAGCAATATCCAGTTTCAGGAGTTCACTTTTAATTTACAGGTGTATTTTTGCATTGGCATTTCATCAGCATTAAGGAATGTGCTAGTTGCAGGCTTTATAGTACCTTAACTCAGTTTTGGTTTGGGGAGGGTTCCCTGGAGACCAGGCTCACAAAGTAGTTGTTATACAGAATTATGCACTAGCACTTTGAAGCAGGGATTGTAACACTGAATAATATACAAAATTTCTACAGCATATAGGCAACTAAATACCAGTCACTAGTAGCAAAACGTGGATATTAAATATTTCAGGTCAGTGGAATGAGCACAAAATAATGCCTACAATTGCTTGTCCAGTTTGAAGTTCATGTGAATAAAGATTTAGGTTTCCTCTTGTATCCAAACGTGAGTCTTTTCCTCTTGTTTGAGTAAACTCCTAAACATTACTTGGTGAACTCCTGTGCATCTAGAAAGGAGTAATATTCTTCTCTGAAAAGTGTGATGGATGGACTCAAACCTCTTTAAACTTCATATGTAAAACCAGAACTTGCCACAAAATGATATTGTGAGATTTTGTGCATATATTAGTGCAAAAGGCTCACACATAACTTCTGAAACTCTTGAAATAATTTTACCAGTAGAAATGGTTTAATAGTGCCATGACTGAAATATTGTTTTGGGCTGTGAGTCTTCATGCAGGAACTAAATATTGCACATAGGAAAATTAAGAAATTAAGGCTCATTTATTAGAAGGCAGGAGTATTTCCATAGTTAGTGCTCCTGACACATTTCACTCCTTGGTGTGAGCACTGTGTGATTGAAGAGTCTACCAGAGAAACTGAAAAAAATATCCCACTTTATGTGGACCATGAATTTAAACCTTCTGCCCCTCGTATCATGCAGAGATTTTCATATGGGTTCAATAAAACTGTGTGATGCTCCAAAAGTGTGGCTAAAATCAGGTCTTTCTCATCAAGAGAGTGGTTAAGTGTAATTTTCAGTTTACAGTTGCAAGTGGCATGGAAACTGTGAGTAACAGGCAATGTAAACTTATCACCACAGATCCTAATAATTACTGATTTTCAATAGTATCAATATGCTGCAGATATAAAACACACACAGAAATACAGGCAACAGATCCCACTGCAGTTAGAACTGACAGCTTTGCATAATGCAGCACACACATCTCCCCGAAGTGCTGGAGAATTCATGCTAAAAGCACACACTAAAATCCCGGCAGATAAATCAAAACCTGCAGATTTATGAAGCTGTGCTGTAAAAACTGAGATTTTTATACTCAAGAACATCTTCTTTGTACCTTTTCCAGCTTCCCTTACTGCAGCAGTTTTGTTTCTGGCTTCAACCAGGAGTTGCTCACAATGTCAGTTTGTCAACATCAAAAATTGTTTGGGCTTCAGAAGATCTAGAAGGATCCTCTCTGCATTTTTGGAGGGTTTGTGAGAATCTGACAGTGAACCTTGAATGATGCTGACACTTCACAGAATCAAAGAAAACAGAGCTGAGGAACAAATCCTTCCCTACTTTAGTATCTCCCCAAAAGAGGATTTTTTTAAACAGGTCTGCTGGAGGAAACACATTTTGGGAATGGGACAAAATGTTCTGAAATAATATTTACCAAATAATTCCTTTATCTCAGTTGGTCAATTCCTCATATCTATAGTGTTGGTTCTCTGATAAAGTTTTCTGGTTTGTTTCATTGTTTCTAGGGAGATTATCTCATAATTCTGCTGTTTTACTCACAATTCTACTGGTCCTGTTCCCTTCTAAAAATATATTCCTGTAGAAAATACAGCAGCTGTTCATAACAAAACAAAAATATTAGCACAGTATTAATCACATTATGTTTTGGTAGCAAGAAAAAACTGTTTTCACCCAGTCAGGTTGCCATGAAGCAGCAAATCTTTTCTGATTACTTATACTCCGAAAAGCAGATTTCAACTAGATAATAAAATAAATCATTCTTACCTTTTATTTATGCACAGACCCATTAAAGTCGTACAAAACTCCCCGCAGCACACTACTGTTTACACATGAAGCAAATAAATATAAATACAAATATCTGAATCCATTTGCAAGGACTCAGAGCTGGCTGAAGCTTGGGTTTGACCAGAAATAAAGAGTGCTGGTTGGATCTTATGCTTGCTGGGAAACCAGGGAAGTAAATGAGTCTGTCAAGTCCTAACTAGCATTTAATGACAAATTTAATTTGGCAAGAATACATAGTTCAGTATTTTGTCAAGCTTGCTGAGGCTTGTACATTCTGTATGTGGATCTTGACCAACTGCTGTGTTTTCATAGGATCCTGCATTAAAGAGCTTCTAAAGAAAACATCCACAACTCAAATCAAACTTTGTTTCACCATATGATTTTTAGAACGCAGTACTTAAAAGGGATTATGTCTAGAAAAATAAAAACTATAATCTCTGATGGCTCAACTCTTATCCTGGCTGTCAGCAGGGCAGCTCTTCAAACCATTAGTTTCTGCAATTAAATGTGGAATCAATTAACTGCACTTAAGCCATTCATTTAGCATTAAGCCTAGATCATAGAAGCAGGGTAAAATGTTTCTCTTTCCAGACTTGTTATGGACTTTATTGATAAAACCCCGACTAGAATGTAACTTAGATCAGCTTAGTTTGGTTTTTTCCCCAGCCTAGGTTGCTTCCCACAGATAGTTAAAATGCTTGATGAAAACACTGACCAGGTAATTCCTGCATGTGCAAAGTGATCTCCTCAGGCCAGGATACCCAAGCCTGTCATTGTCACTGGACTGTGCCTTAGAGATGGAAAAATGACTGGGTGTGATGCACATGGAGATGCAGATGTCAGGTTACTTAAAACTAAAGCAATGAGGATTAGATCATCCATCCAGAGGCACATCTGACTTTTCTGGTCAACCACCAGCACGTTTTCCTCTCCAAAATCCTTATAAAACAAGATTTATAGATTCTA
Organism: Sialia sialis; assembly: GCA_009812075.1. Classification (NCBI taxonomy): domain Eukaryota; kingdom Metazoa; phylum Chordata; class Aves; order Passeriformes; family Turdidae; genus Sialia; species Sialia sialis. Next base: position 4,780,149 of record VRYO01002114.1, on the reverse strand, counting down.
TGTATTAGCATTGAATTAAACTTTGAATCTGTAATGAAAACATTTTGACATGAAGGGATGGAATTATTTTTTTAACTCTTGCATGTATACTGTAGGTTTCTAATCCATCTTCTGGGCTGTGTAAAAAGTCTTTTCCTAGGTAGTTAGGAGCTTGATCCTGAATAGCTGAGCCACAAGGACAAAATTCAAGCTATAAATTCTCTGTTTTTAAGTTAAGATCATATTTTGTGGGAAATATCTGCTTTGTAATACAGATAGAAGCATGCCTACCATTGTCATGCTGTGCCTGCCCATAAGATCATCAGTTTTGCCTGAAGATAAACCCAGTTTTTTAAACTTGCAGTTTCCAAAACATGATGATAATATAAACCCTGTTAAATAATAAAATCCAGAAAGAACTGAAGCGGCCATGGATTTACATGTTGACAGTAGATTTCAATATCATCAATGTTAAAAACAGTAACAATCAAAATTTTGCTAATCTTATTTTGATTTAATTGGTTCTCGCAGTATGTAAGACTGGAAGTGACTTCAGCTGCCTGAAGATCTGTAAGTTTTGGGTCACCAGAGGTGATATTGTATCTTCAACTGCTCAGTGTTGTTTTTACAGTCCAACCAACTTTGCTATGCATGAAAGACAAAACATCATAGACAGTTCTCACTTAAGAACATCACCAAACATCTGCATAATCTGTCTAGTGAGCAGCCAGCTCATTTTATCCCTGAAATTCTGCATGAGAAACACACATTCTTCTTGTTACATGGCAACTTCAAAACAAGAAGCAATACTTTCTGACACAAACCCTTAAAATTGTTTCTTCAAAAAAAAAAAAAAAAAAAAGAAAGAACAAGTAGAAGAGAGCCACATTTAACAACTTCAGCATTTGCAAATAGTTATGACAGTCTGTAATGTTGTAACATGTTTTTAAAACAGCTATTTTAGGACATGCACATTTAATGATCAGTCTCTTGGTCTTAGAGAGATACTGACTAAACAGGACATCATCCTGCAGACACACTATATAGGGTATGGGATTGTAAAACAAGTTATACAAGAGATCATGAAACTACAGAACCTCAAAGGAGACATTCTTTTTTCTGGTACAGAGGAAAAAAAAAATCTTTTATTTGTCAGACACTCCCTTTGCCTTTTTGTAATGTCTAAAGCATAATTAGTAAACTGTTTTGAGTCTAGACATTTTTAAATTTAAAGAACTAATAAAAAATTACTTACCCAATTTTCCTCTAGAACAAAAATGAAAATGCACCACTCTGTCCCTGAGTTTTATAACCTTCTGCACTCCTTCCCTCCTAGCTGCTGTGTGGATCCCCTTTCTCCCTGGATCACATGAAAGTGTTCTATTAATGTGAATTGGCTGATGTTTGAGAACACTATGCTGGAGAGCTATGAAGTGTAAGGAATCTGACCCAGGGAGCTGTGGGGCTGTGACACATCAGTTCTTCACAGGAATTCTCACTTGCTGGATGGGAATGACACGGGACAGGTCCTGCACACTGGGTGCAGCACGTTGGCACTATCGTGGTTGTGGTTGGGATATGGATTCCCTAAGGCAGGGAAACAATTCCATGTTAAAACAATGGAACTGGAAGTAACTCCCAAGTATCAGGCTGTTCCTTTCACCTGACCTACCAAGCAAAGGTTGGGAAAATGGATCCATTTCACACGTGACAAATGTAAATAACAACACTGCTGAAAGGAAAACCACTGCCAGTCAGTGCTGCTCTGCATATTTCCTAAGGAATGCCTTCTGGAGCTCAGGATAAACATCCAAAGCCTAGGAATGCTAACAGATTACCTGGCAGGATGGAGAGAAGGAGAAAGAAGTCTTCTGCCTCTGTTGCATTCTTCATCTCTTTGCCTGTGCTCAGTTTTGGGCAGAAAAGAGGGAATGCAGCTTTGCCTTTTCCCACGTGGATGAGCTGGAGCTTTCAGCCACTGGTTTGGATGGAGTGGTTGGAGCTGGAACGTCTCATGTGTGAGTCTTTCAGGGAACCAGGCCATGCCACTTCAGCAGAGCGCTGTCACCCACAAACCCCCAAAGCACACAGCAATAGGAAACCCGTGCCAATCACAGAAATGTCTTTTAAGCAGAGCATGTTTTCATTTACATGGTACTTGTGGAAAATCCTCCCTCAGAATATACTGTTCCAGAAAGGAAAAAAACATTGCTTTCCTAATAGGTTGTGAGTTACAGGCGTTTAAACACATAAATATAAATATATCCACATCAGCACAAGATATGAAGAGATGATTATGGGATGGGATTAAACCTGTCACAGAAGTGCTTAGGTTTAAGTCAGTTGTTTGCTTGGTATTGGCAAAGTCTAAGAGGTGATAATTTCTAGAGACTGCTATAAGAAAAAAATCATGAATTTTCTGTGAATACAGAAATGATTAGCATATTAAAATTTTTATGTCCAAAAAATTGCCATGAAGTTATGCAAAATATGTGCACAAACCTTTAGAACATGAATCGTCTTTCTGCTTTTGCAAAAATCTGACATTGTTTCGCATTTGCTTCTAATTTGTTTATTCCTCCATTCAAGACATGCTGGATGGACCACCAAGGCTGCAGCTGCTCTGGCTATTCTCCACTCTGAGACACCATAGATATATGAACATAGAATTCTTACTCCTTCTTGCAAAGATTTTATTTTATTTTATTTTATTTTATTTTATTTTATTTTATTTTATTTTATTTTATTTTATTTTTCTACACTGCTCTTTGATTGTAGGGAAAAAGTGGAAGGTTTTCAGCATTTTGGCCTCCAGCAACATGACTTCCACATGTTGCTGTAGCAACCTGGTGTCAGTCTTTCACTTAAAGAAACTTTCCAAGTCCTTAAAAAGAAAGTGTTTCTGGTGCCAGTGAGGGTTTGATTCTACCAGGATTTTTTTCCTTGACATCCCACCAAACTGGGCCCTGTTTTTTTTCATAGTTCTATAAATAATTATTCCTTCATATTCCTCTGAAAAGACCATCTTAGACTGGCACAATGAATATGGTGATGTGATGGGCTGTAACCTAATCCCCACCGCTGAGGGAATATCTGGTTCCAGATTTTCACCTCCAACAGGATTATTTGTAAATACAGAAATAAAAGCTGCTGCAAGAACCAAGTACACTAATTCACACTTCTGCATTACTAAAAGTGTTTTTTTAAATTAGCTGCACTCATTAAAAGAGTTTCCTCTCATCTGTGTTTGCTTGCAGAGCTGGCAGCTGAATGCCAAATATCTCAGATGTTTTATTTCTGATGTTTTCAATTAGTCCAGGCCCCATTTCAGATACCAGGATTAACTTTATATCAGGAGCAGCATCACTGGGCAACAGATCCTGTGTTGCCATGTTTTTAGACAACTTATTTCTTGCTTTATCTCTTCATCCTGAACAGAAGCACTTACTTTGGTGTAATCAAGGGAAATGCAAAAAGGTTTATGCTTTAAAATCACAAGCAACACTCCTGGGCAGTGACTAAAAGGTCTCATTTGAAGAAAAATCTTTTTCCATTAATGCCTGGGAACATCTGCTAGCAAATCAGGGACATTCACATCAGGAGGCCAATTTCCAGAACTGGACAAGTGATTAGACTTGGTAGTAAATGGAACAGTGGTAGATCCACATTTTAAGGGCTCTAGATAAGAGCACTGTCAGGCTGGGCAATTCTCAAGCTGAGCTGCACCGTGAATCCCTCTTGTAATTCACTGCTTGGCACCATAAAAAACACATTATTGCTCTGTGTTTGGTGACAATGGAAACTGACTTTTGCTTGCTGAAACACAGTACCTGTATGATCATAATGTATACAAATTGTACAACGTTAGGAGTTGGAATTCTGTTGGAGATCTGCTGCTAAATGCCAGAAACTCTAAATTAATTTCTGCACCCTGAGAGGAGCAAAAGAGGGAATGGTGAAATCTGCACACAGTGAAACGCTCTTATTAGATCTGAAATGTTTTTTTTAGGATTCCTCTATATGAATCTTCTCACTTCAATGAGAAGAAGGTTTTATGTATATGCATAGATGAGAACTGAATGAACATCAGACAAAAACCAGTCTTGGTGTGTAAGGACAACAGGAAAATGTTGCAGTCAACTGCACATAGGAGATTTTCTTCACTTACCATTGTAATTGTTAACAGTAACAATTGACATAGATACACAATAATAGCTAGGAAAGCAGAGATCTGATCATCTGGACAATGCAGAACTCTCAAAACAAAAATTTCTTGTACTACTGTGGAATGTTGAGTTCCTATGAAGCATAGTGAGACAGTAAAAAACTGCAACTCACATTTGCAAAGCCCGTATTTGCATCCTGAGTATTTTTTTGCCATGCATTTGTGCACTGCAGTGTACAATGGCCCCAGTCTTGTCTGCATCCTCTCAAGTCTTTCTGTGACACCATCCAAAAGCAAATTACTCATATTGAATTTGCAATGCAAATCTGACAGCACTCTTCAAGTCTCACAAAGAATAGAAAATTGTTCAAGATTTATTAATGTTCTACTGAAGTATTAAATAGTTTAAACGTATATTTTGTGCATAGTTGCAGTCTGTAGTCCAGCTGAAGTACTGGTTTGGGGAAACTGAAGTAGATTCATGTCTATATACTGAGTCAAGCTGATCTATGAAGATGTTTAAGACAATACTCCCAAAAATACCTTAAATCCCCCACCACGACAATTAGAACAACATAATAGTATTAATCAACAATGTAGGGCTAAGTGCTATGATTTCTATTTTGCAGGAACCAGCAGGACCAGGAAAAGTTATCACCCTCCTGCTCTTGCACTGGTGAGGCCACACCTCAAGTGGTACATTGAGTGTCGAATCCTTCACTATAACAAGGACATTGAGGTGCTGGAGTTTCCAGAGGACTCTTGAGGGAGCTGGGGTTTTTAGTCTCAAGGAAAGGATGCTCACAGGGTCTCCATCGCTGCCCACACCGCTGACTCGGAGGAGGCTGCAGTGAGCTGGTCCCTGCTGTGCCTGCAGTGAGACACCAGAGTAAACGGCTTTAAGCTGAGACAGGGGACATTCAGATTGGATATCAGAGTATTTTTTTTTTTTCACTGTTTAGGTACTCAGGCCTTAGGAATAGGTTCCCAGGGAGATGGTGAAGTCACCATCCCCGGAGGTGTTCAGGAGGAGCTGGGTGATGTGGTTTAGGGGTTACAGGGACAGTGGTGGGCGGAGAGCTGGACCGAATGATCCTGAAGGTTGCTTCCAACCCTGATGATTCCACGATTCTAACCAGGCGATCTTTAAAGTCCCCTCCAACCCAAACCATTGTATGGCCCTACAACTTATTTCATTTGCCAGAGCACCGATCCCTCAGTGACTGACACACCAGAGGCGCTGGGACAAGCGCAGTGCCCGTTCTCCCTCACTCCCCGCCTCTCCCCTCACATGTGGCTGTCCCCGCCTCCCTCCTCACGCCCCGCGGTCTCCGCGCCCGCAGCGCCCTCCGGAGGCGCCGCCGGAGCCGCGCCCTCAGCGGAGCGGCCTGGGCGGTGCCGCCGCCGCCGGGCTCCCCGCACCGCCCGCCGCCGCTCACGGCCCGGCCCGCGGCTCGGCTGCGAACGAGGAAGGAAGTAAATGCGAAAGGAACGCTGAGAGACCGGTAAGCACCTCTGCGGCGGGTCAGCAAGGCCCTGCTGTGGAACAGACGGCGCTGCCGGCAGAACCGGGGCGCAAAGCAGCGCCAATATGGAAGATCACGGTCAGAGTGCAGAGGCTCCACGACCACCGGCGATGCCCGCAGAGCCCTCCAGGAAGATCCTCTGAGGCGAAGTGCGCAGGCTCGGCTCGGTGCGTGCATCCCGGGGAGCCCGGCACGGAGGCGAGGCGGGCTCGTCCCGGCCGCGTCCAGCGGTTCTGGGTGACAGCGGCCGCGTGCCCGCCATGTCGCACACCGGCGACAGCGACGAGTCCTCGCCGGCCTCGCGGGGCCGCCGCTCGCGCCCGCCACACGCCCAGGAGGACACGGCGGAGGCGGCGGGCCAGAGGCTCCGGCAGCTCAACATCGGCGAGGGGGACGACAGCGAACACAACAGGATGATCCGCAGCCAGTATCGGGAGCTCATCTCCACCGTGCAGCGTAAGGAGGCGGCGGGGGCAGCGCCGGGGCTGCGGGCGCGGTGGGGTCCGGGCTGGCGGCCGCTCCTGGGCGTGCGAGCTGTGAGCTGCCAGAAACTGAGGCAGAGTTCCTCTAACTCCGGGCTTCTCGGGCTGCCGGTGCTTTGGGTTTGTGCTTCGATCGAAATTCGATCGATTTTGGATCGCAAAATCATGGATTGGTTGGAAGGGACCTTACTGGTAATCCTCGTTCCAACCGTGACACCTTCCACGGTCCCGCATTGCTCCAAGCCCTGTCCAGCCTGGCCTTGGACACTTCCAAGGATGGGGCAGCTTCTGTGGGCAACCTGTGCCAGGGCCTCACCACCTTTACAGGGAAGAATTTCTTCCTGATATTTAAATGTACTTTCCTTCAGTGTGAGGCCATTCCCCTTGTCCTGTGGAAAGCCCCTGTCCCGCATCCCCTGGGAGAGTGAGGTTAAGAGGGGTTTAGCTGCACTAACACACATGTGGTGCCTGCATTGGTGCAGGGGAACATTCAGCTTTAAACCTGGGGATGCAGCGAAATCCTTTAATTTTGGTGTCTGAGCTTTAGTTTGAAACTGCAGGTATGTGCCGGCACCAGAAAGTTATTCTTTGGCCTTCTAAAAAAATGCTATGTAGTTTTTAGCATCTCTCCAGACAGGTGTGTGAGTCCTCCTCTGTGCATTTGAGTGCTGTTTTCCTCACAGAAATGTGGCTGTAGTTATATCCGTAGCACTGCCAAGTTCAGCAACAGGTGGGATTAGTTACTTTGTGAATGCTTGATAAATCTGTGCAGTTTTTTTACAAGAGGCTACAGTGCAGTTTATGGGTGATCCAGCCTGTTTATAGGAGTGACCAAGCATACAGTTTTAGGCCTGGTTTGTTTCTTTCATGGAAATTCTTCTGATTTTCCCAAGCTGAGCCTGTTTTTCCTGTAAGGTAACTGGTGAGTGGTCTCTCCCTTATCTAGACCCGTGAACTTTTTGTTTTATTTTCTCTCCTTGGCCCAAGGAGGAGGAGTGATGGAGCTTTGGTGGGTCCAGTCAACATCAAACAAGCACAGTGTTTCTCAGTGCTTTCATGTTTAAGTAATTCAGGATTTCCTTTGTGTCTTTCCCCACAGAAAATCGAGAGGCTATGCTGAATTCAAAAAGCAACAGACTAACAGAAGCTTTGGAAGAAGCCAATAGACTTTTCGATGGAGGTAAAACAAATTCTGTTGTCTTCAATTGATGTTTGGCCAAGCGTGAGGCAATGATGCCTTACAAACAAAAGGAGACTAGAGTGAGGTTGAGATCCAAGTACTTAATCAGAATTTTTGTATAACTTAAAACAGATATGTTAAGTTGAAGGTTGGTTGAGTAAGTTGATGTGAGAAAATAAGTGTCATTACGGTTTATTGGCTCTTAGAAATAACTCCTTGATTTTTTTTTATTCATTGTAACAATGTATCTCAGTAGTATACATAAAAGATATCGCAGTAGAGGGGTTGATTTCATTTGCAAAGGTGGAAAACATGTTGATAAAAATACATTTGTTGTTCAAGAGCATGTGTTACTCCCATGATTTGTCATTCTTCCCTTTTTTTAAATGCAAACATTATTATAAAGATTAAGTAAGTGTGTTGGAGGTCATTGCAATAAAAGGATTTACAAAGCACTAAAACCAGGATAGTCCCTGTGCTGAATCTGATAATTCTATTTGTGACAACTTCATATTAATCACCACAAAATCTTTTCTGTAACAGTTTGCCGTGCACGAGAGGCTGCACTGGATGCCCAGTTTCTTGTTATAGCATCCAACATAGGAAAGGAGAAGGCCAATGAGTTACACTCAGAGATGTCAGCATTTGACTCGACAGCATTTGCAGAAGACTTGGTAAGTTCCAGTCTCTGAATTTGCCAACATTCCTGGTGGAGGCTTGCCCTGTTTGTTACAGAACCATAAAGCCTCAGATTGTCAGGCAGAACACGGCAGTTCTGCTGGAATTTAATGCTCTTCCTATGAATTTCTTGGATGAACTTTCTGGTTACTGTTGTTAATTGTCTTCAACTACATATTAAGCACTTGCAATAGGGGAAAATCTGACTTAAAATGCAGACACCTCCTCGTTATTGCACTGCTGCTGCTGCTTTATCATGGTTCAGTTTGTGCTCTTAAGGTCTTCTGCTCTCTTTTCAGTCACTCTTCTGTAGTTTCTCAGTAGCTAAGTAGTTTCTTCATCCTGTCCACTGGTTTCTATGTTTTTGGATAGAGTTCTTGAGGCCCTGTATCTCTGGGATGAAATGGGACTTTGGGACTCTTGAATGCTTTCAGACTGGATAGTTTGTCTCTTTGTGCTGTAACCGGGGGGAAGAGTCAGGTCAGAACAGCTTTTAAGCAGCCTGTTGGCTTTTTTGCTCCTTGAACATGCTTTCTTATGTTACAGCAGGTCAGCAAGGAATCTTGAGCATTTGCTTAAGTCTATAAAATACAAGAGATTTAATTTAATTTCTTTCCTGTGTTAATGTGGACTGGTGGATGCAGGGATAGGCCAGATAAGTTCTATGATATTTGAGGGGCTGTGCTTCCTGCGAGTGTGTGGTGTTCAAAAACTGAGACATCTGAGTTCTGGAGTGCAATATAAGTAATGTTCTGCTGCTTGATACATCACTGAAAATGTATTGGAATTGAAGCAATTTTGTTTAGCTATGGCTTTCATTTGTTGCTGGACACCAATTGTGAATTTGAGTGTTTATCTGTTTTCATGGTGTCCTCAGGAAAGTCAAAGCTCTTAGGCACTGGTATTAAATACTAATTTATCAGGCAAACACCACACTTATTTATCAGTGGTTCACCATGAATGTATCTACCTCTGAGTGTTTTTGTATGGCAGCTTTTTTTTCTTTTTTAGCTGACCTTTATGGGTGTAAATCGCACAGAAGAAGAAACTGAAGACTCTGAGGATGCCTCAGGTGTTTTTTTACCTAGTGGTGCCTGGAAGACAGTAGGAGAAGAAGCACTCAAGTACTTCAGGCGAGCACCTACTTTTCACTACATGTAAGTTTCTTCAAGGAAATAGTGTGTACTGCAGCTCAAGGTAATATTCTTAACTGAACAGCCTTACCTGATTCTTGTCTTTGGTGCCCTGGCTTGAATTGAGTTTAATCTGAAGTCACAGCAGAGTGTTGATAAGGTATGAGGCTGGAACAACTTTTAGGACTGGTTCTTTGCAGAAATGTCTAAACGTGATGAAGCTTTATCTTTAGCATCAGTCATTACTTTGCACTTTCTTGAGGAGATCCACTGCTCAGAATAAAGATTCCTAAGCATGCAGTGTAAACCAGATTTGCATGTATGTGTTACTTGTGTTTTGGTTAGGATGGGATCTTTCAAGTCTGAGCCTCCTGTACCAAAGCAACGGATTGAGAGGCAGAAGAAAGCTAGCAGAGGAAAAGCAGAACGAGCAATGCCTGCTCAGGTTTGTAAAGTTATCTTTATTAACCATTTGTGCTGGCCGAATTCTTACAGATGACTTCTAAATGTTTTAGTTAGTTTGTTTTGTGTTTTGTAATTATAAACTGACATCCCACTCTTAAGGGGAAGGGAGCATCCAAAAGCCACAGATGCTTGTGCTGTGCTTATCTCCAGGAGGCAGAACAAGGACGTTTGTCCCACAAAAGTGCTGCCCACCCTTCATGTGGCTCTTTCTCCAGCTATACCCTGTTGTTTCTCACAGTGTGTGATTGCCAGCACTCCTTGGTTGTTATTGCTAACAATCCTTGGTTGGCTCCACAGCCATCCAGCTGGAGTTGGAGACACACACAACAGCCCTTTTCCTTCTGAACTTCTACTAAAGGATTCAGACTGCATTATTAGCTTTCTTGATTTGTTTGGTGTGGACTGCAGTATTTCACTAAGTGGAAAGAAATAGGATTTACAGACCAGTTTTGTGTTCAGAAATAGGGCTTACAAACTGTTTTTTTCAAGTTATGAGCTTACTTGTTCTGTTGCTTGTTGCTTTGAAAGGAAACAAAAAAGAAACTTCTTTACATTCGAGTGGTTTCCATTTTTCTTCAAAAAGTGTCTAACAGGGTGTGGCATTTACACTGAAATGTGGTTAATAGCAGCCAGCTAATCAGCTGCTTTTTGTGCTTCCTGTTTCCTGATTCTTTGTGTCATTTACTGGCACAAAAGCAAAAGTCTGGGAATACTGAAAGAGATTTACATCTGAAACTGCAAATATAATCCATGTTTTTACAGGGAAGCTGAGGCCAGGATAATGCCAGGATAGAGAGGCAAATGGTTGATTATTGCCTTTTATTGCTCAATCCAAATAGTGAGAGAAAGGATTTGTTATAGTTTGTACTGGGAAGAAGAGGAGCTGGAGGGTCTGTGGGTTGCTTATAAATGACCATGTTTATTGAACTCACAGATTATAGCACTGTGCAGCCCAACTCAGAGCTTTTGAAAAGTGTGCACCTGTACATGGGCTCAAAACATAAAAACCACGGCCTTTCAGATTGATATTGTAAGATGGGAATTAAAACCTAAAGCTCTTCGGAGTTGTCTCATGTTTGCATAAGTGTGTTTGTTATGTTGCATGTAGGGAGAAAAATTCAACTGGTATGTTACACATCCAAAAGAGGCCCTTTGCATATTCTGGTAATTCACCACCAGTTATTTGAGGCGAATCTCTGTTTCTTTTTCTCAGTTAAAAAGAATGGAGGAGTCTCATCAAGAAGCTACAGAAAAGGAGGTAGAGAGGATCTTGGGGATACTGCAGACTCATTTTGAAAATGATCGTAAGTATGATTAAATTAAGCATTAACTGGAGGAAAATGTAAATTTTCTGTCTTCTGCACTTGGGAGGGGTGAAACTACAGAGACAAAATGAAGTCTGCAAGTAGAAATCTTTGGTGAAGCACATGTACCAACTGTGTGTTTTTTATGAACACTAATCAGCTGCTGTTTGACTGCCAAGTAAATGTAAATCCTCTCTCCTGATTAAAGCTTGCCATTTGTAGATGGCAGTCAAACAGTCAAATATATGGATGCGTGGAGGAAAAGATGGAAGAAAATAATGCTTTATAGAAAAACTACTTCATAGAACATTTGTTTTTGCAGGCAGCTGGGAATTCAGCATTATAACTAAACTGAAAACCATCCCTTTAGCTTTTGAAAGGTGTACTGGCTCTCTTAAGTTTGTGTTTACATCTGCTAGCTCTGTGTATACCACCTGTTTTGTTTGATTTAACAAAGCCATTTTTGCATCCCCAGCTAATACACCCATTTCCTTCTTTGATTTTGTGATTGATCCGAACTCGTTTGCACGCACTGTGGAAAACATGTTTCACGTGTCCTTCCTTATCAGGGTAAGGCATGGCATCTTGAAATACCACTTTAGATACTAGAATTACCTAGGAACACTCACCTGTTGTTCTTCCAGCTTCAATATTGAAGAATTAGGATTTAAATATGAGGAATACGAATTTATTTTCTGCAAACAGTCTGTGATATTTTGGTAATCGAATAAAAACAGAAGCAGAGTTGACTGACCTAATTTTTTTTGTACTGCAGTCAATTTACCAACAAAACAGTAGTGATTTTTTTGCAGTCAATATGTTTTTGAAAACAGATTCTGGCTCACATTTTAGATGCAGAAAAGTATAGAAGAGTTACTGAGAAACTAGAAAACTATGTTAGTGCAAGGTTTTCTTTTTGAATCCCTGGATTTGAACTTCAAAACTATGCTTAGTTAATCTAATAAGTAAAATTAATTCTGGATAAAATGAAAATTGACAAAGATATTCTGACTCATTCAGGTTTCATGTGGAAGAGAAATGTTATTATGAAGGGTTAGTTCAAGTATATTTAAAGAATAATAATGTTTTTAATAAAGCAAAACTTTTATAATCCAACACACATGATGCTATATGGACTGCCTTCTTTATGCACAAGTGCTGTATTAAATTAGTTTTTTATTATGTATTATGCCAGTGAAAATATATGTACCTGGTCACGTTTATGTATTAAGTGAAAATATGAAATTTCAGCACATTATCCTAACTGGAAAGCTCTAAGTTACGAAACTTTAAATCCCACTGTTTTTAGGATGGTCTTGCAAAAATAAAGTTGGATGAAGATGAATTGCCAATAATAGGTAAAATATAGCTTTAAAATACTCTAATTGTTTTTTGTAACAACATTACATGTTACATGTTCACAAAGGTTTAGGTATATTTTAACTGGGGATATGCAGTGAATGTAATTGAAGGCATGAAGAGATTTATGAGCAGCTGAAAGGATTGAATCTTTTCAAATATCAATGTATGGAAAAAGACCATTATGCTGATTTATAAAAATTAATTTTATTAATAGAAATCAAAGGTTATAACCTCTCAAGTTATATTTTTGCTAATAAGTACATCAACATTGTTACACTTGGCTGGAAAAAGGTATTTTTGGGTGTAAGAGCTCTCTTGTCTCAGAATTGGGAACTGCTGCAGCTTTAAAACAGTTGGAAGGGAGATGCCATTCTTCATATGAGGTTAACTTTCATTCCTGTAGGATATGAGTGGGGTTAGGCCTGTGGTGGGATTTTGTAAGGAGTGAAATACTTAGGTCCTTCTGAAAAAAGTTCCTAAATTTCTAAATGTTAGTCTAAGGATGTATCTCAAAACAGGCTGCTTAGAGAGACTAACTGGGGGGGAAATATGTAGGATTGATCTGATTTTTGTGGAGCTTGTGTATTCCTGGTGTAAATGCTGACAATGCTGTGTTTTGATCAGAACCTCTAAAACCCGGCGGGGGAGAGGAGGACAGCAGAGCTGGAGCACGCAACCAGGTGGTTTTAAGTCTGGACCAGAAAGAATGGCAGGTACCATGGAGAGCACTTCATTCTTTGCATCAGTTCTTTTTGATTGAAACCTCTGAGAGCTGTGCTGTTAGCTGCACATGTTCTGTGTAACTGCATTTGACCTTAGGCATGCCAGAACAATCACAGATCTAAGGGATGTTTGTAGCTGCAAGAAAACTCAGAATTGGGGTGGCAATTCCATCTTTGGGCAGTTTAAGTGCTTTTCAGCTGTGCACTGGCTTTACTGTTTTATACAAAGCCTAGGTGAATATGGAATCTCTTTCTTGCCTTATTTACAGTACTTGTCTCTGGAGAATTTCCTCACTGTTTCTAATAAATCTTAGACAAAAAGTAGTTTTGAGCACACATATGGCTTTTCTCCTTTGTCCCTCACTCAGAAAGTGCAGGAGAAATGTAATAATTTGAAATTATGCTTTAGTATCAGTAACTTTATTACTTGCTGGGGGATAATTAAATTGAAATAGTTCAGCTCTGCTGACTGACATTCTGCTGTCATCTCTAACCAGGAGATCATAGAAACATTTCAGATAAGAGAAGCCATGATTACCCCTCTATCTCAGTGCGCTGAAGAGGAAATGGAGACAGAGTAAATATTCAAGTAAGTTCTTTTAACAAGTCAAACTCAGTAAGCTCCTTATGCGCGTGGAAGGACTTCAGGGAAACTATGTGTGACTGAAAAATGCAGAAGAACTGTAATATCTGGAATTGGTGTGAAACAAAATGTGATCTGGCCTTGTATGCAATGATTAACTGGGAAAAAAACCCCTTTATTTTTGAGTTTGATGGTCAGTTAAGTGATGGGTTATTTTTGGGGGCTTCATACTCAGAATGCAGTGTTGGAAAGAATCATAGCTTAGTTTTTCTGTTTGGTTTCTTTACTTCCTGACAGCTGATGTTGTTAATAAAGTAATTCTGAAGAGGACTTAGAAGGAACCAGGCTATCTTCCTGTCCTCTTCCATAAAATTCTTCCAATGATAGATTAAAGTCTTTACAGTTGTTTGGTCAGTTCCATATCTTAATGCACATTGTCTTACTATTTTCCCTTTTTCTTTTCTTTCTCCTTAGGTGCCTTAAAGAAAATACTTCAAAACATTTGTTTCAACAATTGTTTTATATGTATATGTTGCAAAATTAAATTTATTTTTTCTGGAACATCTCAATGCTTTATATGAGCTGCTTTGTTTAGAACCATGGAACGCGTTGGGTCAGAAGGGACCTTAAATCCCATCCAGTGCCACCCCTGCCAGGGCAGGGACACCTTCCACTATCCCAGGCTGCTCCAAGCCCAAATTTCCAGCCTGGCCTTGGACACTTCCAGGGGCAGCCACAGCTGCTCTGGGCAACATGAGGAACTTTAGACTTGTCACAGCGTTATTAGGGCTCACTTTGCTACTGCGTATAAAGTTTACTGGCACTCACGAAAAAGGTGAAAAGGAAACTCTGTGTTCCTTCTTTCCTGCCTTGTCTCGCCCCAGCAGCAGCAAGTGGAATTCACGTGGTTAAACATCCCTGCTGGGACAACTTGCTATCCTACATGATTTTATGTGCTGTAGGAGAATTGATACTGCCCTGCTGTTTTTACTGTTCTGGAAATAAAGGTTTGAGTTTGGAAATTCTATCTCAATTACAGATCGTAGTTCCCCCTTTATTCATTCCGACCTCCTCCTGTATTTGGTAACTGGGGCACTGGGCAGGCTTTATTATTTTATTAAAAGTACAACATTATTTTATTAAAAGTACAACATTATTTTATTAAAAGTACAATAAGTCTTATTCCATTGTCAGAAAATGCTCTGTGGAAGAGCTCAGGATTTTTTCCATCCTTTTATCCTGCTGTAGCAGCTGAGGGGGATACACAGGGATCCATGTCCCCGGAAGGTCTGTTAGAGCCCGCTGGGGAGGCTGGGCCGGGCCGGGCCGTGTCGGGCGGGGGCGCAGCGGGGCTGCCGGCGCCATGCCCGCCGCCGTGGTGGAGTACAAGGGATGGAAGGAGGGCTACAGCTGCGGCTACTGCGGGGCGCCGCGGGGCAAGGTGTCCGCGGGTGAGCGGGGCCGGGGGCTGGCGGGCGGACTGTACCGGGCCGGGCCGGGCCGCGGTGAGGGGAGCGCTCCTCCAGCTGCCCGAGCGAAACATGGCGGCAGCGCCGCTTCCTGTGCGCGCCGCCCGCGCGCCGCCCGCAGCAAACATGGCTTCCGGGCGGCCCGGGGCGCTGACCTGAGGCGGGCGGGCACCGCGGGGATGGCGGCGGGCGGCGGCTCCCCGAGCATCGTCGAGTTCTTCGGCGGGGAGGATGGCTACCGCTGCGGCTACTGCAGGAGCGACACCGGCAACCTGTCGCACGGTGCGAGCGGAGCGGGCTGCGAGCGGGGCCGGCCGAGGAGCGGCGGCTGCGGGCGAGGGGCCGGGGAGGGCGGCGGGGACGGGCTCGGCTCGGCTCGGCTCG
>VRYO01002114.1:4708953-4763717 GCA_009812075.1 Sialia sialis | reverse complement strand
CAGCTCTCCTGGAGCCTCTTTAGGCTCTGGAAGGACTCTGAGCTCTCAGCACCCCCAGCTCTTCAGCCTGTCCCAGAGCAGAGAGGCTCCAGGCAGTTCTGCAGAGCTTGTTTGTTGTATTTTAAAGCCAAACCATGGTCAGTAAGTGTGTTGCTGTGCTTTTTGTTTCAGGTATGTGGGCACATTCAATGACAGTTCAAGATTACCAGGATCTCATAGACAGAGGATGGCGAAGGTACATTGGAAAAGAAAGTACAAAGCCATGTTGTCAGCTGAGATAAAAGTTAAAATCCACATGTAAAACTTAGATCTGTAGAAGAACTAATATATCCATGAGTAATTGAACTTTGTCCAGTGACCTATTGTAATGTGACACTGTCAAACAGGAAATATTCAGTGATTTTAGAATGATAATATGGCCAGCAAAGAACTGAAGAACTTGCTCTTTTGTTACTCATCATGAAATGTTTTGATGTGATTTTAATAAAAAAGCTTCTTCATTTATTTTGGAGTATAAACAACAAAAAGTCAATGCGTATTTATTACTCTTTTCAGAAGTGGAAAATATGTCTACAAACCTATCATGAATCAAACATGTTGTCCTCAATACACAATAAGGTAAGAAACTCAAAATACTCCCTTCAAATATGTTCTACCACTTGCTTGATAAGTTTATCTACTTTTAATGATACTATGAACAGTAAATATGTACTCTTGGGCAGGGACATCAGCAGCTCTGGGATATTTTCCTGTAAGGAACCTTGTCTGTAACCCACAAACACTGCTTAAGAGAGGCTTACACTTGAATTTTAGTAATTCTAGAGATACACATAAAAAACATGTAGGAGACAAAGTAATTTCATTATTTCAAAAGCATTGATAAAGCATTTGACCACTCAATATAGGGGCACTTAAGAAATAAATAGAAATTATAATGGCATTTTTATAAGTGGTTCCTTAACCTTTTTTCCCTAAAAAAAACTTTCACGAAAGAAATACTCTTTTTTTTTTTCCTCTTTTTTAGGTGCCGAGCTTTGCGTTTCCAGGCCTCCAAATCCCACAAGAAGGTTCTGAAGAAAATGCTGAAATTTCTTTCCAAAGGAGATGTTTCAAAAGTAGCGAGTGAAGGTAAGAAACACTGGTGTGTGCAAGGAGGATTTAAATACCTGCTTGAGTGCTCAGATGGCAAATGGGCTTTGAATTCTGTGTTTAGACCCCTGTCTGGGCTGTGTCTTGAGCACTGCAGTAGCCCAGAAGCCAAATTGTTCAGGTGCTTGGGTTATTGAAGAAAATATTTCCTTACTTTTTTTGAAGACCAGCTTATTTTCCTGGCCATGTCCTCACTTTCTAGCAGGGTGCTGTGGAGAATTAGGTGCTGTTTTTATAACAGATAATCTGGGGAGGACTAACTGGAGCAGCTGGTGGCAGAGAAAAGGAAGAGCAAACAAAAAGGGTTTTTTCCAGGTGTTTGAACAGTCACCTTCCATTTATCCAGCACCAAACCCAACAATTCTTCATGGTCGTGAAACTTGCATTGGTTCTGAATCATTATAATTTGTCTCTTTTGTGTTGTAGGTTTTGTTTGTTGTTATTTATTTGAAGTTATTGCTTGAAATAGTTGTCTGTCCAGTTTTAGTGTTCTCACAAATGAGTTGTAGTTCCTAATTCAGGTTGATAAAGGAAACTTTGTTTTCAGACTGTTGCAACAGTCAGCTTTATCTGTTGGAAAACGCCTTTAAAATTGGAAACTAGTTAAATTAGTGTTCATTTTAATTGTGAAAAGTGTGAGCTGTGGTTACACAGAGAGAAACTCATTCAGGTTTTAATTCTCGACAGAAGAGCCGATGGATTCCCATATAGAGGATGTGGCCACGTGTGATTTTCCACACAAAAGTGAGTCTCAGGTCAGCCAGTCTGAACTGACTCCCTTGGCTGTGGATCAAGCTGAGAGGGTGGAGAATGAACATAAGGCCTCAGGAGAGTCAAAAGAAGAGGGGAATGTGCAGAAGGTGGAATCAGATTCTGTTCAGATCTGTACAGACAAAGACACCCCAGTCCCTGCAGAGCCATCACATTCAGCTAAAGCTGCTCATGCACCACCCAAGCCAGGTAATTTCTGGTGATAATTAGAAAATCCATTCTTTTTATCTTGCTTAGTAAATAATTGTTTTGTTTTATTCCCTGAGCTCCTCCCAGTTTATGGAATTACAGCGTAAAGATTGAGAGGTGCTGGGTGTTATTTGTAATACTGTCATTTCTATTTTGGTACATTAGAAAGTTATATTCATCTTCTTATCCTCACCTTAAGTAAGACTGAATCTCTACGATCTGAAACTAAAGAGGGGTGATCCAGATTGGAATTTTTTTATGATGAGGGTGGGGAGGTCCTGCCACAGGGTGCCCAGAGAAGCTGGGCCCCATCCCTGAAGTGTCCAAGGCCAGGCTGGGACAGTGGGACAGTGGAAGATGTCCTTTTAAAGGTCTCTTCCAACCCAAACCATTCTGTGATTCTGCCTTCTCTGGGGATGTGGGGGATTTCTGTAAAGAACATGGTAAGGGGTGGGTGGATTATTGCCAGAATAATTTATTGAAGGTAGAATTGCTGATAGACACTGGCCCAGAAATTATAGGTAAGGCAGCCTTGTCTTACAGATCTTATTTCCCATTTTGTGTAGCCTGTTCTGGCAAATAAAGGGAATTTCCTTAATTTTGGTTTACTGGTACACGGTAGGGAAAATCCTAGTGGAAACTTGTGGCTTTTTCTGCCTATATTCCCGGTTTCAGTCACCTGTTGCATGTTGTATTTAGGAGAGCAAAATACTTTTGTTTCTCTCTATAGCATGGCTGATATCAAGTGAAATAATGTTTTTCCCTAATAACCACTCATCCCTATTGGATATAATTTTCACCAGCTTAATAAGCAATTTTTGCATCTAAATAAAGCAAAATTTTCAGAAATGCTTGATCAGAGGATCAGTAGTGTTGCATAGAAATATTGCAGAATTTTTAAAACTGTATTTTATATTTTGATCTTATACAAACCTTCACAGCCCTTATACAGTTTATTGTTTATATGACTTTTATTGTGCAAGTTTTCAAAGCTTTCTTGTTTAGATAATACATTAAAAACTTTGTCCTATGTAAACTTAGTATTGGAGAGAAATGAAATGGCTGTGACAGCAGATGGCAGACTTGGGTAAAGAACAGGAGTGTAAAAACCTGCTGCTGCTTTGGAAAAGGTGAGGTAAGGTCTTCAGTTTGGCTAAGAATAGCTTTGGGTCAAACTGGAAATGCAGATAAATAACACTGAAAGGCAGTGCAGAAAAAAAAGGTTTTATTTTACAGAAGAGAAATATTCATTAGTGTGCTTCTTTCTGGTGTTTTTAAAGATAGAAATGAATAATAAGTGCATCAGAAAGCTTATTTAATATTTTTTTTTAATGCTAACTGGTGTCACAGGTCAAATTTAGTTTAAAATTTTCCAGATAGAAAGATGTTTAGTTTTCATCTTGGAAAATGTAGACTTAGTCAGTAATAAGATTGTTTAATTGCATTTTTATTCTTTTATAAACAAAACAGGTCATTGTCCTGTGGGAATAATGGTCTGTTTCTGCACAGTTTCAGATAGAAAAGAAGGTTTGCTTATATCTGTGTAGGCACAGTCACTGCTTTAAGAAGTTTTTCCTGCTAATTTACAGCTTACAGAAGATATGAGACACAAAACAGATCCCCACAGATGAAGTACTCATTCTTCAAATATATCATGGGAGTTTTAAATAAACTCTTCCTCTGACTTGTTTGCCTGAGGACAGGTCACACAGTGTCTGCAATTCCCTCATGGATTTGGATTTGTGTTGGTTTACAACTTGCAGTTCTTGTATCAGTAAGGAACAAATGGATCAAGATGGGAAATGGTGCATAGGTTTGACTTCTCTTTTTAGCAAATAGCATTTCACAAATAGAATTCTATAAATGGCAGATCTGTTAACTGCAAAAAGTGAATTCATTAATTAGAACAGACAATCTGAATGTCATTTTAAGCAAAGAGGCAAACTTCTGTGGCCTTTTACTCTTTCATTACATGACCATAGTAGCACTGGCAGCATTTCTACATCCTGCCTGTGGATTCCAGGTGAGAAAAAATAAATGCTTTATTTTGGGGTGTGTGTCTTTACAGGAGCCTGTGGTGTAGCCACGTGGGCTTTGAATGCAGAAGAGCAATTCTCTGTCATTTTGTGGTTGTGTTTTTGTCCTTCAGTATTTCTGGTTTTTAAATACACCCTTGGCTTTGAGGTCAAGGTGATTTCAGATTAGAGTGCTGCAGTAAATAGCTGTGGAAGAATCACTGCATTAGCTGGCATCAGGTGTGAAAGGCCATGCTGAGTTCAGGGCACAGTCTGCACGAAATGGTGATTCCAGCCATTTCTTCCCAGTGATGAGGTGAGAGCTGCTGGTTTGTTTGTTGTCACCTGGTGTTTAACTCTTCCCTGTGCCCTTGTAGGGAAAGGGGCTGATCTGAGCAAGCCCCTGTGCCGGAAAGCAAAGGACATAAGGAAAGAGAGAAAACTCCAGAAGCTCCTGCAGAACCAGATGGGCACTGTAGAAGGCTCTCAACTTCAAGGAGATCAAGCTTTCCTCTTGCAAAACTCGAAATCTAAAACAAACCAGCCTAAAAACATTGAAGACTTTGTTTTTGTCCCTCTGCCTGATGATGCACGACACAAATTAGAGGTAATGTCCTGTTCACTGTCGTTGGAGGCAGATGAAGGAAAGGTCTAGTTAAGGAGTTTTTCAAAAGCTTATGGCTTTATGGAGTAATTGTGGCTTAAATCTTGAAATATATGTGGCACTGGATGATGTATATTTATATATATAATATATATATATATATAAGCATCATAGAGGTGTGTATATATATACATATATATAATATTTGTATAAATTGCACACCTATGGTGCAGCTGTGCTCCTTTTAACCACAGGAGGGTACTCTTGCACTGCAGTCAGTCCTAGCAGATGCCAGTTCAGTTACTGAAATAACTTGAAAATTAATTTCATATAGTGTGTGACTTGAAAATGAAAAACTTGGAATTAACCGAGTGTTAAATTAAGAGAGAAATTCACTCTTTAGGTTTTGCAGTATATAAATGCTTAAACTATCTAAGCTAATGAAACTTGACAAGGGAGCAGTAACTTCATGAAATTAATCAGATTACAAGATAGTTGCTCTTTACACACATCATTGGTGTGTGTTGATGTCTTTGAAAGCTGTAAAAATGAGAGTAAAAAAATTTGCTTAATACACTGGTGGCCACTACATCTACTAGAGACAATAATCTGGAAAACTTTTGGACTGTTTAACATTTGTTAATCATAAAACCATTTTTCTTGTTATTTTTTCCGTAAGCTGGAAAACCAACTGAATGTTTTCCTGATCATTTTCAATGATGGGACTGGAAATGAAAATATTTACTGACTAGAGGCCACAAAATTAATCCATCTCCCTGGCTCCTTCACATTTCCTGAGGAGCTGTGTAGCAGATGGCTTTGTCTGAGCATCTTCATTTAGAAGATGCAGGGAGAATTAGAAGGATTGAAAAAATTTTGCTCATTGTGAAAACGGAACCATTCTGATAATTACAGTTTTTGAAATTAATATGACCTTAAATATTTTTGGAAAGACATGCACTATGTGGTAGCATTCTTTTGCTTAGGGAGCAATCATTTTTACTAAGAAGAATGTTTAATTTATATGTTTTTTTAAAAAATATTTTTGTATGTTTAACGGTTATATTGTGAAGACTGGTAACTCCTTATTATGGTTAACTCTTGAGTATGGAAACACTGCTTCATCCTCCTTTTTCAATTTCAAAAATATCTAGAAATCCCCTTGGGATTTTCACTGCCATAAAAACATGGGTTTTTGGATGAAGAGCAGAGATTTGAGTCTTCCAAGCCTTTCAAGCTATTTTTCAGTTTTGTATGAGACTATGAGAGAGTATTTTAAGTAGCACAGAAAATATTTTAAAATTATGATCTGCATTCTATTTGTTGGTATCATTTCCTGAAAATTGTGTAGTTCTTCTCTGCTAGTTAATTTTAGTTAATTTGCATTTGTGAAACTTCTGTGTTATTCAGTGTAAATATGAAAACCTTCAGTAGAATAAATTGAGCTGGAGAATTAGAAGACTATTAGCTAATAGTAATTAATTTGTGGTGGCCCTTGTGCAGAAGGGTAAAATTTCTCTGTTGTGATGTTTGTGTTATGTATAAATGTATGGTTATTGCATGATATTTTAATAATAAATGTGTTTTAACTTCTTCTGAAGGTGAGGGTGGTGAGATCATCTCCACCAAGTTCACAGTTCAAAGCCACATTTCAGGAGTCTTACCAGGTCTATAAACGTTACCAGATGGTCATTCACAAGGACCCACCTGATAAACCAACCATAAGTCAGGTCAGAAGGCCAAATTTAATTTTATGCAAAGCTTCCCCTCCATTTCATGTGTCCCGTTTCTAGGAGAAACAAATGTGGATTTTATATCCATTGTATATTCAGGAGCTTGTAAAATACTGTATCCAATAAAATCAACATCCTGAAAGTGCAAACTCTTGATACCTCTGAGGGTGCTACAAATATTTGCTTTTAGTTACAAGCAGAAAAGTTATGGATGCTACAAGGGGATGCTGTTGGGTAAGAAATGGAGAGGATGAGGCTCTTGGAG
The DNA here is from genome assembly GCA_009812075.1 of Sialia sialis. Taxonomy (NCBI): domain Eukaryota; kingdom Metazoa; phylum Chordata; class Aves; order Passeriformes; family Turdidae; genus Sialia; species Sialia sialis. Next base: position 4,756,991 of record VRYO01002114.1, on the reverse strand, counting down.
ATAGAGATGGACCTTAAAAATACAAATCTCATAAAAACTAAATCCAGCTGGACGCTCAGCCTGAGAACTGTTCTCCTTAGATTTGGTTTGAATGTTTCCATAAGAAGGATACAATGATCAGGGGCAACATGTGAGCAAAAGTTTATCCCACAAATTGCTGATTTGAGGTTCACCAGAGTGAAACAATTCTCTTCAGGTTAAATTTAAGCCTTTTAAAAGTAACCTGTGCACTCCTCCTATATTTAGATATTGTTGCTGCTTTCTGCAGTGAGTAGGTGGAGTGTAAGAGTGAACTGTCAGCTGTGTTCCATCTCCATTCTCTAAGGAAAAAAGATATCATGAGTTTGGAGGAACAGTATATGCAGCAAGAACAATTAATTGTTGAACCAGGGCAATCAATGAGCAATGTGCCATTAAAAATAAAACATTTGAAGAAGTCCTTGAGACTGTGCAATACAACTAAAATTTGTACCTGGTTTGTTAGATACCAATAAAAATAGGAAGTTGTCTTATTATTGTGTTTAAGGTAGAAAACTGACTTCAGAGGCTTTGAAGTGGATAGGAGGAGATCTTTCACTAGCCTGACCTTCAGAAGCAGATTATGTGGTGATGTGCACTCAAACCAGAATGCTTGTATTTCCCTTGCTCTGAAGGTGAGGTTAGTACCTGTCTCCTTTGAGGACCCCCAGTTCAAATCATCCTTCAACCAATCTGCCTCTTTATTTGCCAAGTATCAGATGTCTGTACACAAGGACACACCTTCTGACTGTGGGGAGAATGAGGTACAGTTCACTGCATGCACCTTTCTCAAAACACCTTCAAATGCACAAATAAACGTTGGGAAATGCTGTCCCTTAGAGCTGATCTAAGTATTAAATTATTGCAATCCCATTTCTGAGGTTTATTTGATGGCAAAATCTTCTGCTGCCTTAAAGTTCTTTGGTACCATTTTATGTTTCTCCCTAAATTTTTGTGTTCTTGCTTAATGTAACAGGTGAAGGCTTTAAAAATCTCAGTTTTATTCCCATTTCATTGCTAATAAGCACACTGCTCAACTGGAACTCACTTTGGAATAGTGCAAAAATGTCTCACCAGCTGATCCTCTGAGACTTGATGAGAATGTGTTGCATATGGATAAACCCTGCTCTTAAAAGAGTGTTTACAGAGGATAATCCTAATCTAATAAATTAAAAGTAATTAAAAATACTCGTGGGGTTCTGAACAAGCAGCAGTTCTCCATTTCTCTGGCAGGTGGCACAACCTCCTCATTGGCAGGATTGATGAAAATGCCACCTCAGCTCTCTCATTTCCATCTGCTGCAGATGTGCAGCTTTATTATTGGCCAGCTAGTCAGGATTTTCTGTTCCTGAGAGTGAACTACCTGCAGAAGGGAAACCTTGTAAACAGGGGCTGCTTTCCAGGTAGAATTGTAAAACCACATCATAATTTTTGGCTTTAGTTCAAAAGAGTGCAGGGAGAGTTTTTTGGTTTTTTTGTTTTGTTTTTTTGGGTTTTTTTGTCTTTTTTTTGGTTGTTGTTGTGTTTTTTTTGGTTTTTTTTGGTTTTTTTGTGAGATGTCTGTAATGCTCCTCTGGAAAGCCATAGAATCCATTTCACTTTGTTTAGTAAAATAATAGGTCTCATAACAGTAAGTAGTAGTCTTTGCCCTTTTTATAATTGCTGGCATAAGTGGGTTTAATTAAAATAATGTAAAAATTGGAGGTAAGCCAAGAGAGCCTGAGCTATTTACTAGATTTGCAGCAAGCATTACAGGGTCAGATTAGAGATTTGATTTTTCTGCTATGAGGGAAGTATTTCAGCCTAGAAAGATGTGTTAGGGACAGTCAGGTTTTTCCACCACCCGAAGGTGTAAAGCTGGGAATCGCTGTTGGATAGGAAGGACATGGATTTTTGGTAATAGTGTAACACATTTTTATCCTCTTTTTCCTTGTTACTTGCCATAGAGGTTTCTCTACTTTGCTTTTATCTCCTCTCTTTGGCCTTTTGTTTGTGCAGTTTAAATAATTCCAGGGCAGCATAAAACCTTCTCTGAAGCATCTACTGAATGTCTGATGCTGATGGGTTTGAATTTAGGTTCTTTTTCATCCTTGGTAAATCATATTTTGTGTCCATGAGACTGCCTGGCCAAGAAAGATTTTTTTTATTCACAATTAGGAACTAATGCTCTCACTTCAATCAACATTTTCTGTTTGATCTCTGCAGAAATAAACTGAAGAATGTTTTATACAAAAATGTATTTTCATGTAGTTTAGAAGCCTTTTTGTTTTTAATACTGAATTTGTGTGGGAAGAGAGTTATCTGAGTCACTTTTAAAGTATCAAGTTGTAGGGTAAAACTGATCCAAGCTGTTAAGAGAAAGGGTGGAAAATGCTACTTGTAAGACCTCAAAACCTTTTCTGCTTCTTCTTTTTCAGACTTTTTAATATATCATACAGACATTATGGAACCAAGGAGTTTTTTAAGCAAAGGGAATAAAATTCTGTCCTATACCCTTTTAATCAGAGTAGTAAGAAATCTGCTTTGCCTTTAAGCTGGCAAATATCCAGGATTTTTTCACTTTTAATTTGTGCAAACTACTCTGTGAGGTTGTTGAAGTTCTTTTTCGGGGAGAGTCCTGCACACTTCTGTGTTTGGAAAGTTTCTAGTGTAGGAAGAGTTGTTAGTTTTATATTTGGCTGAACACTTCATATTTAGAAACCTGCCTATATTTAAATTTAGACTCCAACAAAGATTGTTATGGGACATATTAACAACTTCTTCTGGGAATATATTCCTAAATTGTTGGCATTACAACATACTATCTGTTGCTAGGCTAGTTTAATATTAACTTTATATTAAAAGGCAATTCTAAGAGTCAATGTAGAATTTGGTGGTTATTTGAGAAAAAACACTAATGGGAAAAACTATAAAAATGTTCATAATAATAACAAAAATATGTGAACAGTGAAGCTGATTATTGCTCAGTGAGTGTGGAGAAGGCCTTTTTGCACCTCAGTAATAAATACAGCTTTCCATCAGGAATTTGTGAGGAGGGAGAGCAGAGGATTTTCAGGGCAGAGAGTTGTGGAATTGGAATTCTGGGCACTCTCTGGTTAATGCCAGTGTAAGTGATAATCGGTGTTTTGGTGCTCTTCATGATGCTGAGACATTTTAAATTTTGCTTTTTCCTCCTTTCCTCTGCTTCCCCGCTGAAGACTGCACAGCATTAATTGCAGTGTGTTCATTAAAATAATTGGAGATTTTGCTGGGGAGAATCCTGCAGCACATTTTGGTAATTCCTGAATGAGGCAGTGACTTCTGTTTGTTCTAATAAAAAGCAAGGTGGAAATTTCATTGTGAAATCAACTTTTCCCAACTTCCAGACTTGTGATGAAACTTTCCTTTCTATGGAAGCATCACCACAATCTTCTTTTCTTCTTTCACTGGCAAGGAGAGGGTTGGGTAAGGTAGAAATATATTGTCTCTCTGCCAAATATGTTACTATTCTAGGAACAGTTTGAAGTATTTCCTTGCTCCTGGAATTAAAAACCAGTTCAGCTTGCAAGAGAAAAAAATTCAAATTGCTTTTTATCTTGGCATAAAAGCCACAACTATTTTCTGCACCATCTTTTAAAATATTCACTATGCCATTTTTTTCTTAGTTTGTCTGGTATAGGTTGAATTTACCCTGGAAATCCTCTCACTCCTCCCAAGAACTTTTGTTCACTTGCTGCAGGAATTCAGCTTTAAAACTGACCTGGTTGTCTCTGTGCTTTGGATTGGAGTAAATTCCTGTTATTACACAAACTTGTTGGCACTTATGAGTGTTTATGTCAGCATGTTTGTATTGTGTGGGATTGGGGTCCTGAGGAAAAACACAGCAGACAATTTTCTTATTGGAGGTTTCTTTATAATACTTGCTCTTAAATAGTGAGGAAGAATTGGTTTTTCAGTTTTCCTCTGTGGGAGCACAAAATTTTATTAAGTTGTAAATGCATGGGCATCCACTGTTTGAGGAATATATGTATTATTATTATAGTTGTTGGAGAAAATGAGATGAATTAAGAGGAACCTGAACAGATTGTGAAGTATAAATAGCTAGGAAAGAGTTTAGATAAAATAATGGAAAATAGGAATATAGGTGTATCCCTGCCTGTTGGAGAAGTTTATCCAAGGCTGCTCTTGAATTAGCCAAGTTGCTGAGCTGCTCATTTTTGGAAGCTCTTGAAACAATCTGGATTAGTGTTTTTCCCATTCTTTGCACTTCTTCTGACCCTTTATGAAAATGATTTATGTGGGTCTTTATCTCAGGTCCAAAAGGATGCTCACCATATCCCATTCCCAGTATAACAGTGCTGTTATTCAATGGCTTTTTTTGGTTTTGTTGTTTTCTTGTTTGTTGAGCTGTTTTTGAAGTAGTGGAAGATGTAATCATGAGCTGTGTCTGGAACATACAAAACCCCCACAAATGTAATGAATTGCAAGGATTTATTTGTTTGGGTTATTTCCTGGCTTAGTGATGGTTATATTGTGAAATGGGTCAAGCTATAAGGAAAAGAAATCATGAAAGCTTGGAAGAACTGAGAAATGGAGACCTCTAATGAGCAAAGAGATGAGAGTAGGCTGAGCATCCTTATATTGAAAAATCCTTGGTTCCCTGTAGCATCAGTGAAAGATCAGTTGGAGCACAAATTATAGATCTGATCAGCCTATGAAGAGTAAAATAATCATGCAAACAAATCATGTGGGTGAGGGTTTGTCCATTTTTTTTTCTTCATTTTTCATAAGAAAAATAATAAATGCTAATACAGCTTTGTGGTAATAATTAATGCACAGAGAAATAGATAAATATGGATTTGGAGTCTATTTTAAAAATTGAGTCATTTTTGATAGCCTCTGGTTGTGTTTCTGGGAGAAAATGTGTACATTAATATATGGAAGGATGATCTGAGAATAAAAAGAATGGTCTCTTGTGTAATCCCAAGATTTGGCTCTTTGGATGGTCCAATTGCACTGGATTTATGGAAGCTGTGTAATAATGGCTTTTCTGTGCTTTGCTAAGAGCAGTCCTTATCTGCAAATGTTCCAACTCTTGCTCAGCACCAAAAATCCCTGGTTTTGGGTAAGAACTGCAGGCAGAACACAAATCACCTGGAAGATGCTGTGATCCAGCTCTACCCCAGCTTCAGGATGATTTATAAAATACCTGGAGATTTCAGAACATTTTGCCACCTGTATCTCTTGTGAATCAGATGAAATGATTGGTACAAGTGTGGAACTGTGAGGATCTGGATCCAAGATTTTAGGTGACACAAATACAGTCAAAACATTTTTTGCCCTTTTCATGCCAAGAAGGACATTTTTTGATCCTGATGAAATAATCAATGATTAATTTGGATAGAACAGAGGGTATCTTTAGTAGTTCTTAATGAAGCATCATCTCATCAGAGAAGTCACATTTCTCCCCCAGTGCCAGAGTCCTCAAATTTTTTTACAGCAGTCTTTGTCTTTAGGAAACACAGCTGAAGTGTAACTGAGACAAGCTATGTGGCAACTAAAAACATTTCCATAAAAGATCATAAAAATTCAACAGTAGTTTCCAGAGAGAGCAACAGCAAACAGTTTATTGATGTTTAGACCTCCCGGAGCAAACATTTTATTTAAATTTTCACAAGGGTTTCATAATGACAAACTTGTAGAAAAACAGTATCCGTCTGTTCCCTCTGTGAAAGTAGCTGGACTCTCTCTTTGCTTTGTGCTTAGCTAAATATTTGTCTTGGAAGAAAAGAATTTCAGGACACACAAAAGATACACTGTTTGAAAAGGTGCAAAAAATTACTGAAATACGTAGAGTGGGGTTTTTCTTTCACCCCCTCTCCCTTATTTTTCTTTTTCTTTTTTTTTTTTTTTTTTGTAATTTTTAATAGAGAAAACTGAGTGAGCAGTGTGAGAAATGCCAAGGAGCACGTTCTGATCTGCTGTCAAAGTTGCAAACTTTGAGATCTCTCTAACCTACTTTCCTCTCTCATACTCCAGTGAGAGAATGCTTAAAAATCAATAGCCTTTGTGGTTATTTTTAGCCTTCTGGACATTTTTACACAGTTCCTGGAAGCCATGGCAGAACATCTCACTGCAGTGAACTTGAATTTCACATCCTGCTAGCTCTGACTTCAAGACTTTGAATTATTATTTCTATATCTATGTCTATATGCCTTTTGTGTGATTGCAGTGCTGTGGATTCATGGATTTGATAATGAAATTCCTCTAAAAGCAAATGAATTTAGGCATCCAGACAATTAAGTGACTTGTCCACAGTCGTATTATTTTAGCTCAGATTTTTTTTTGCATCTCAATTTATTTCATTCTTCCTGATTTTGCCACTGCATTTCTACGTAAATCCATCTAAATTTAAATAATCTTTAAACCTCCACTATACTGAGAGGAGGTTTCTTCTGAGCAAGAAAGCCACTGTGGCTTTTGTCACTCCTTACAGGAATTGAAATTGCAGTGTATCAGCAATTATTCCATTAGTCCCATTCTTACACTGAAAACTACATTTGAGACATGCATTTAAACTTTAAATCCCTCTTTCCTTTGTAAATTTTAAATCCTTCTTCCTCTGTTTTGCAGGATTTCTTCACTTTCAGGTCTGTGGATATTTCTGAAACTCTGTTCTTTTAGTATTTCAGTATTTTTGTAAGCAATTGTTGAGAATGCTAAATGCTGAACTCCAGTTTATTGCCAGTTCAAGGGTGGTTTGGACCTAAAAATGCTACATTTTGTTCCACTTTCCTGATTTCTGCAGAAAGTTAAAGAGTTCAGTTCATTTTCCGGCTCAATTTCAATTTATTTTCCTAGATAGTTTGTTTTTATTGTTTGCTTTGTTGTTTTCTTTTCCATGGGAGAGGGTTGTTAGCAGCTTCTCCTCCCCTTACTGAAACACTGACTTATTTTTACTTTTTCACTGCACAGCTTTATGGTTAAGACTGATTCTAGTCTGGGTAGGGAAGATTATTTTAATTAAAATATGGTAGTATGGAAGTGATACACTGGATTAGTAGGTTTTATGACTTGCCATCATTATTTTTTACTTTATTTATGAGCCTAGCACCTCTGTGAAAAACAGAGCAAAAAAACCTCACGACCAAAATCCTTGGTTTATTTTATTTCCAATTCAATTTCGTAATCCAATTCAAACATTGGATTTAAAAAAACCCTAAAAGATATATATATATTATAGAGCTTTTAAAAGTTAAAAAGCAAGGGTTTATGAAAGGAATTTGAATTGTCTTGTGTGGCATACCGAGTTATTTTACATGCAACATCAGCTTTTATATTTCTTTCATGGTTTATTGAATAATTTTTAATTGTCTTCATAATAATCTTGCAGTGTTAGATGAGTTTGCTAATTTAGAAGCTGAATCTAATGTTTCCTTCTTTTTTGTGTAAATATATGGACAAATTTAAGAAAATTTAAGAAATTCTACCCTCTGAACTTTACCAGGTATCATCAGGTGAAATAATTTATAACAATACTTGAGGTTTTTTTTTTAGCTTAAGATTGTGATAGAAATTCAGGTGCAGTTAAGAATTTTTTCCTAGCAGCTGTAACAGCAGGAGTTGTGCTTAGGTTCACTTAAAAATTCTCCTGCACCCTCAGAGGCAACGGATTGGGCAGCAGGGCCTGGGGAATTGATAAAATATTTGAAAAGTTTTGTGGGCTCACCATAGGGTTTAGTTTGCACTGCAAAGCTAAAGTTACAGATTAAGAACTATTGGGGGTCTTCTGACATGAAAATTAATAACATGAATTATTTTTTCTGAAACCTGCACTTTCTAAAACCACTGGCTGTAGGGATGGCTGCACTCATAGTGTATGAATTTGTAACTCAGTATTTTTATTTCAGGAAAAGAACTTGATAATTCAAAATTTTAATTCCATTTTTTTTTCTTTAAATATTATTGGTCTTTTTTTCCTTTATCCACCAAACCAAAATTATTCTACAATTTAATTAAGATACAGCCATTTGTTCTTCCAAACTCTGAGTAATTTAGAGTGATAGTGACTAGATCTGAAATGGTAAATTATAGGAAATGCACAATCCCTTGCCTTCACCTTCACAATGCAGAAATTCAGTTTTCTTCCATAAAGTCTTGTCCAAAAGTTTCTCATGCATCCATAGATCAGGAGGACAAGATAAGATGAGGCAGCAGCTGATACTCTTGGCACTTTTTGTGGTTGCTTGCATTCCCCTCCTCCTCTTCCCTTGGAGAAATGGGATGGCTGACAAGCAATCCCCCCATTTTTTTGTATTCCCCTTAATTAATCTCAGAACTTCATGGAATTCTTGACAACAAAATCTTGACCACAGTCAGGTTTTTGTATTTTGTATTCTTTTTATCCGACTTTTAATTAAAAATTGCTCTTTACTATTACTTTACAGTGTGGGAACTGGTGATTTATTAAATCACCCAGACATTACAAGAGGAGGGAATTAAACTCTGTATTAAAGTTTTTATTTAACAAGGGAATGTTTGGGGTTAAATACAAACCAGAACTCTGCATCATGTTTAATGTGGACTCCACCAATAAGGAAGTATTTTTATCAAATAAGTAAATGACAGTGAGTAAATAAGTATTGTGTTTTATTACTCTGAGAATCTTGGACAAGCTCCAGATCATTAAAACATTGCCTTTTTGGGTAATTATTGGCAGCACATCATTTTGTATTGAGTCAAAAATCCAGGTTTGAAATTATTGCACTTTCAGGAGGTTGATTTTCTTTCTTTTATTTCCCCTTCCTCTTTAAACTGAAAATGATCTTGCTTTTAATTTTGAATGGAAATTAATTAATTTCTGTTAAGAGGTACGAGGGCCCCAGTCCCCTTCCTCTGGTGACTGGGGAGTTATCAATGGAACAGTGGGAAAAGAATCCCTGTTGCAAGGAGTCTCACAGGAGGGTAATGTGTAATTTAAAATTAAGGACACAGAAGCAGAGCTGTGTTACAGGGTGATAATTCTCTCACATCAGGTTTTTAAAAACTTGATTTATAGAAAAAGAAAGTACTTTGCATAGTTAATTATTATATCTATTTGTACTTCTAAACAGAATGTGAGAGTTTAGGGTTTAAGTGAAATTTCCATAAACAAAATCTGATCGTGCTTTTATTTGACTATCAATATATCCTCATGCATTGCTGATGGATTTTTCTTTTCCTGCTTTGCATATTTGGGCTGTTTTCTTGGCCATGTGTTACTGCTGGATCCACCTCGATGCAGTTCACAAGGTTCCTGTGTGATTCCCCTCTGGAGGTATGTATTCATTCAGGACGGGAGTTTTGAAATGAATGGCTTTAATTTATTGTGTTTAATAAATGTATGAGTGTCCTCTAGCTCTCTGTGGACACCCAGCCATTGTTAGAGGTGTTGAGATTCTCCATCAACTGGTGAGGAAGATTCTGCAGTTTCCCAAGGAGCCTGAGGACTCCTTTGCTGGGTAATAAACTACCACTGAATTTCACAGCACTGCATTAAAAAATAGAAGCACAAAAAGCCACGTCTTTTGTGGGGTTTGATTTATTTCTATGAAAAGAAGAGAATGCATTACTAAATAACTTGCTAAACTTGTATTGGACTAGAATGTGAGGTGAAAGTTGAGGAGGGATGCTGTTCCTTCATTCCAAGTGAGCCAACTGCCATGGACTCCTTGCAGTGTCTTTCTTGTTAGTCTGGAAGAGCTGAGGACAGCGTGACTGTAATGAAATTGTCAGGTTATAGTAATTACCCTGGTAATTTGATATGTCGCAGCCTGAGTGAATCCATGTGTGCAGAGTTTGTTGCTTTTCTCTGCTGAGTCCACTGGCCTTTGCATTCCTGAAAGCTGAAGAGTAATAGAGCTCATTAGACTTTATAGGAAAAGGGCTTTTATCACCTCGTCAACTCATGCAGCAGACTGCCATTATATTCTTAATTTTGTATGGCTGTGTAGATGTTGATGCACACTGCCCTGCCAGGTTTATACCCATATTGTTTCTTACAGACACTTTTTATTGACATTTCGAAGCTTGAATTAAATTTTGTGTGGCACCACTACAGATGTCTTCAATTAGATGAAGTTAAATAAAAGGGGTTATATATCAGAGGCCAAGGGATTCTTGAAATTCTTTATTCTGAAACAGTTGCCACAAGCAAGTCTAGCACTGTGTAGTCTGTTTACTCTTTTGAACAAAAATAATTTAAAATAAAATTTAAACCTTCCATGTTTCCAATTTGTAATTTTTGGAGTTTTTAATGTTATCATTAGCTGCAAATAGTATGAACACCCAAACTCTTCCTGTCTTTTATTTCCTCATTTTATTATTCACTTTAGTTTCTGTTTTGGCTATGGGCTCTGGCAGAAAAAAATGCGTGCTTTGAAGAAAAGATAGAGTTTGAAGCAGTAGAAAACTAGGCAGTTTTCTAGCAGTAAACAGCATAATGGAAAGTGAATTGTTTGAGGTGTTTGTTTTATTCACCCTTTCATTTTGGAGGCTGCATTTAAGCATTTGCCATGTTAGCAGTTCACACAGGCAGATGTGGGATGGTGGCCATGGCTCAGCACAGGGGAGCAGCCTGCAGGACTCAGCCAGGGTGGGAAGAGAAATCCAGACTGTTCAGGGTGATTCCTTCTTTTTGTGCTCAGTGAGTGAGGGGCAGTTGTGGGCCAGTTGTGCCAGCATCACTGATGCTCATCTCAGTGTTTGTCCTGCCCAAGCTGCTCCATCTTGTCCTGAAATAGCCACTGGAAGGAGCCTCAGCAATCAGATGTGCCATGGTGTTGAGCAGTCGAGGGATAATTTTGTTTTGTTCCAAATTTTTTCTCTAATTGCCGCTTAGACTTTCCTTTTTCATCTTGACTCTTGTTAAGTATTAAACTGACAATTTTATAAAACTGTTGTCAAAATCATCTCTTTGAAAGAGCTGGTGATTTATGCCCGTTGTTTTGGGTGTGCCTACAGCAATATGTTTTCCAGCATGCATTTATGTTCCGTGGGCTCATGAACATTGGGTACCTCCTCTGCCTTTTTGATCACTCAGTATTATGGGATCTTTCTGGATCTATGTACATTCAGTACTTTTTAACCATCCAGAATACTTTAAAATCATCATTTTGGTTTTCTGCTGCATCATTCAGTCTTCACTGATTCACCTACCAGTGTGCAGAATGGAATAGATCCAGCAGGATGGAAAGTGATCTGTTTTCTGTTACGCAAATGAGCATTTGTTCTCCTGTTAACCACGCTGAGATGCTTTTGGATTCTAAAGAACTCAAAGATGTTTGTGAATCTTGATCTTCAGAAAGCACATCAGCCTCTGCTTCTCATTATTTTGTTTATTGTTGCATTTTAATTTCTAGGAGATCTAATAAGTGAGACCATTACAAGCCTGTAATTCCCAGGATCACCTTCTTAGAAGGTGTTATTTAACTCACATTTGATGCAGTGTAGCTCAAATTCTGTTTTCCAGTCAGGCACTGAACATGGCTCTGTAAAGAGTGTCCTACTAATCCCTAATGAAAGTAGGACAGAGTTCTGGAAAGGAATTTGGTTGCTAACCAAGACCTAGAAATCTACCATATGGCAGGTTTGTGTGTGTGCCATTGGGATAAGAACTGCTGGAATTAATCACTTTGCTTATTTGGTAAATAATTTCCACTGGAGTGGAGAAGTCAAGGGTTTCCTGGCTTTTTATTTTTTTTCTTTTCTTTGGTAGCATAAATTTAATATATTCCTCTTCCCTCTATGCACAGCCGAAGGCAAAATGGAAAAGTAGAAAATAAGAAATTTCATGAAACCTCCCAAAGAAAAATAATCATGCATTGTACAGGCAGGGCCCATTTTTGGTAATGATAATAAACAAAATACCTGTTAATATTAAAGTAAAAGATGGACCAATGTGCTTTTAAGGAATTTGAGTGCTCTCACCATCACTGGAGTTCAAATATAAGCAGTTAATACACTGAGGTACTAATTGGGCAATATATAATATTCTGTTAAATATTTAAATTTTAATAATGGGTTATAAAATGTAAGCAAACGAATATGTTCATGGAGTCATTAGCTAGCAGCATTTGAAGACAGAATTAATATGAAATGGAATATGTTGTATTTTTTTCTTTACGTGACATTGGAGAGAAAATGGTGGATTCCATTTTGTCCTGGATTTTTTCAGTATCATCAGATTATAATAATTCATGGTATTGAAATAGGACTGTAAACTGTTAATTTTAAATACTTTGGTTCTTCTGGACTGGTTCCAGGGGTAGTGTGTAATTTTGGGTGGATAAGATAAGCTCTTTGTGGTGGGGCTTGCTCCCCTGGTGTCACTGGTGTATTTTGACAAACACAGTCCCAGTGGAGATGGCAGTGGTGTGAAATGCTGTAGTCTGCTTCAGGAAAATGTTTCATACTCTAGACCTGTTTCAGGTCAAATTGCCTGGATAGTGCACAGGAAATCGAGTTAAAGGAGCCAAGTATTCACTGAGAAATGGGAGAAAATGTCACACTGACAAGCATTACAAAGGATTACATTGTGTGAGAATTTTTGAAGGTGGAGGGAAATCTTACTCTTTTAAAAATGTTATTTGCTTAATGTAATGGAGAGCCCTGACTGTTTTGCCTGAAATCAGTGCTGTGCTCATGATGTTAGTCCAGAACATAGACTCTCTTATGTTCATGACATTTCACTGTAATTGCATTAGTGAAATAACTGCAGATTGTACTTTAGCAAAAGTTTTAACTGATGGTAATGCTTCAGTTTGCAGAGGTCCAGTGACCAAATCCGTGCACTACTCTTTGGAGGTTTGGGGTCATACACAGACACAGCATTTGTTTAACTTGAGAAGACTTTGAGTGAAAATCTTTTCCATGATGGCTTAGACTATCTCCCTTTAACATTCATTAAATCCTATATGATGAATTCTTGACAGAGAAAGAGAAAATCTGTTTTAACTGAAACTTATTTAAGCAAGTCTGTGTTCTATTACCAACCACATTTCCCCTGGCTTTGAGATGTTTCATTTTTCTGTCACTGACTGCACTCTGAGGAGGGAACTTAACCTGTGCTGAGAAATCCTTAAAGAACATCTTTTACTTGACTGTGTCCCTGCTTAAAAATGTTACCACTGACCATGTGATTTCATTGGGCTCTGTTGCAAAGTTGGTGATACTGAATGAAACCATAACTGTTGGATAAGTGGGCTTTACCTGAACAAGAGAAACCCAGTTTAATGCTACATCTGAGTTTAATGTTCTCCCATACTGCAGATGGAGCTCTCAAACGTTTCATCATTTCGTTTTTACAGTATTCGTAGCTCCACGTTTAGTTTTATGGTATTTAACTATATAAAAATTCAAACATATTGTTATGTGGCCTTTATTTTGGGACTTGCTGGTTGGGTAAGCCAGTTGAAATTATTTTTTGTTCACGTGGTTGATTCCTTTTGACACATGTGGTACCAATTAGAGTAACTTCTCCTGCCTATCATCTCTTCAGTCTGGGCTACTGTATCAAAATACTTGATTAAACCCACCTTCTGCTGTTGTAATGCAAAACAGTTGGTAATAGCAGGCAATATTGTCAGATTTATTGAGTGAGAAGCAGCTTTCTGAAGATCTGGCAATGCAGTGAAAAACATGACTAGATGGATAATTAAGTTGAGCACAGTGGAATTCAGGATTAAAGTAAACTTGACGTGGGAGAAAATGGCATGCCAGAGTTGGTTGTGTAATACAGTTTAAATTAGGGAGATCATTTTCTTCTTAACTTCAAGCATCAGTTTCTGGCTGGAGGTGCTTTACCCCATCCAGAGTCAAACTTCAGTGCACATCCAAAACCACAGCACACAACAATAGCCAGTCCCTTGTTGTTCTTGCAGCATTTGCTCTGATGTGAGCTGACAAAGAAGAGGTTCTGCAGATTTTGTTGCCACACAGATTCAGGTTTTTGGATAAAAGGTGTTTTGTTAGTCACAGAGAGTAAACATCACATAAAGAATAAGCTGTGCAGGTTTTTTAATAAATGGTTCTCTGAAGTAAATTTAATGGCCACTTTGAGGAATTCAGTTTCTGTGGCTAAAGTGCTTCCAGTCCTTGGGGATGTGGAGGAGAGAACCTGGAGAGTCCTTGCTGTGACAGGGGGTGTTGGAGGTACCAGGTTGGCATGCAATAATTCATTAATAACTTGATGAATCATGGTTTATCTGTCAGTACCATAAGAGGCTATTTCAGATTCGTGTTTGGGATGTGTGATACGTTGTGAGTACAGTGAAAGGCACAAAAGATCCAGTAATAACATTATTTTCCCTTCCTCTCAAATGCCTTTTCCCCTTTTTCTAAATGAAGATAACCAGCAAAATTTTTTATTGTATTTACTTATATGTTGGAATGATCTTTAATCCCTCTCTTGTTCTTGCTTAGGCAGAGCATGCCCCAAACGGACCAGAGTGTGGCTATGGCTCCTTCCACCAGCAGTACTGGCTGGATGGCAAGATAATTGCTGTTGGTGTAATTGATATCCTGCCCTACTGTGTGTCCTCAGTCTATCTGTACTACGACCCAGACTTCTCTTTCTTATCTTTGGGAGTCTACTCTGCACTACGGTAAGAGGGCGTTTTTGTTATCTGGTTGGATGGAGTAGTAGGAATTGATACTTGTTTCTAAACTTGGGGTTTTATTTTTAGTCTAAATATATACTAGTAGTAACACTACCTTTAGCAAAGTAGTTGTGGGCTTGGTTGCCTTCCAAGTAAATTCTTAATTGTCATCCTTGACTGCGGGTGTATCTTTCTAGTTAGCTAAATACTTTTACAGGTTAAAAAAACATGCAGAAATAAAATGCCTCCTGAAAATAATTTAATATTGCTTGGTTTCAGCAGGAGAAGCCCCTTTTTTTGTCTGGATAGAAATAATTTTTCCCTTGACCTTTTTCTTAGCCCAGTCACGGAACAAAATTAATCACTTTTATAGTTTTATGCACATTGAGATCATAAATAAAAGAGTTCCTAAAAAAACGTTGTCTTCTGAATTAGTGCTCTCCTGCTGTACCAGCACTAAGTGTATTTTTCAGGTATGTTAATCTCATTATCTTCATCTTCAGGAAGCCTGATGGAGAGAGTAATCCTATGAATTTTAAAGCCTTAAATTAACTATCCAACATGGCCTTGCAAAACAGTAGGAATTGTGGATATTGCTTTTCGCTGAGAATAAAACTTGTATGTGAAATTGCAAGTTACTGCTTTTCTTCCATAGGCAATTTGATGAACCCATTGTTATTCTAAGTGAAAACAAACCCTAAATGAGTGGAAATACTTGTGTAACTCTATTTTTTTTCCTTACCTCTTTTGCTTCTCTGCTTATATGGAATAAGTTGGCCACAGACAAATGTGGTGTTTTAGGGAGGTGCTCAGGGAGTAGCTGGGATTGATCCTCATGCCAGACATGCTGGGAAGCTGCAGCAAGAATCTTTTCACCTGTTGAGATTTGCACTGCACCCTGTCAGGTGTAAAAGGAGCCCTGGAATTGTGAGATCTTCTTTTCTCCTTTCTCCAAGGCCTCTTGTTGAGAGGCACCTTCTCTGCAGGTGCAGCTTCTTGTTCAGTGTCACCCTCCAGGCTGGGGGAACAGAGAGATTTGAGCTATGTGAAGCACAAACACCACTTCCAGGAAACTTCTTACCATCATTTGTAATTAATGAACCATGTGCAATTGAATCTCAAAGGTCTAATCTGAATTTGATTGGATTTTGATTAGGATCTGACAATTTTGTAGAATTAATCAGAATTAACAAATGTGGGAAAATGTTGGAACTGCTATGACTTAGAATTGATCCTTTTTTCTATTAATGTTCTAGATTTTTGGAACTTAGAATTGATCCTTTTTTCTGTTAACATTCTAGATTTTTAGAGCTGTTCCATTAAAAACATTAAATACTTGAAATTAGACTGATTCTTTTCTTGCAAGATGAACATATAAAATACTAAGTCCTCCTAAGAATTATTTTTTAGTATTTGTACATATCGCATTACTTTATGTAATAATAGACTGACATAATCCATGCTTAGGAATTCTTTAAATTATTTTAAATTTTCTACATAATAAATTTAAAGCTTTGTCGCTGCACCATGCGTGCATGGCTCAACTTGTGAAACAGCAGCTTGTAAATTCTGCAGCATTTAAGGCAATAAAAACCAGTTCCCAACAGTCCTGGAGGGAGCCAACCTCATTCTTCTTTCAAAAAGGGGGGAAAAAAAGTTGAGTTAGGGAGGACTTAGGAAGTTGCAAAGGAATCTGATACCTTCAAAGCTGTTGCCAATTTTACTCTGTGGAGGTTGCACTGCCTTGCTGTCACTTCCACTTCATTCCACTCTGAGAACTGTTGCTGCTGAGTTGTAGAAAGGATGGGATTTGAGGATTGTTTGAAATATGTAGGCATGTAAGTAGGGAACAAGAGGAGAAGCTGCTTGGAAATGCCAGTCTTGCCAAGGGAAAAAAAAAAATCAAGAAATACTGAGTAATACTGATTTAATTTTAAGGGATGAATTATCTCCAGTGTTTGTAGAGCTTCCTATATGAATGCACTCATATCTTGGATCAGGGAATAGTTTGTGTTGGAAGAGACCTTTTAAAGATCATTTATTCCAACTCTCCTGCAGTGAGCAGGGACATCTTCTTGTCCCTTTGACACAGAAAGTAAGAACCAGCATCCATTTTTTATCAAATTTGTTACAAAAGTGATCTGCACAGATAGAAATGCTCAAAAAATTACCATTAGAGAGGAAGCACTGTCTGAATTTTTGTAGTAACAGTGCTTTCCTTATGCCAGTAAAATGAAAAGCAAAGTTCTTTTGGAATACGCTGATATTTTTCTTTCAGAATAAATGACAAAATCATACTAACAAACAAGAGATGGGTAAAAATACCTTTTGTTGCATGAAGATGGATGTTTTTACATGCAAATTGCTGGAGCATAAATGATACAACAAACAAGAGGCTTTTCCTTGAAGCTTATTTTTAAAAACACTCTGATGTTTTCCTGAGCCATGTTAACCAGTGGAATTCCAGAATACCAGTAGGTTTCTGCAGAATTCCAATGTACATGAATATTGACAAGAAACTTATTAAACAGAAGGTCTTAGTCATTTTTATTTAGATTTCAAATCAGACAGTTAGCAGATTAAAACACAAAAATGAAACTTTTTTTAAGCCTGACATGGTGTTGTGCATTTAGTGATTTGTTTGTTAGGTATCCAAGTAATAATTTTCATTTTATTATGTTCGGGATTTTTAAAAACATTAGTTTGGAGTTTATCATCCTAATTTTTATTTTATAGAGGTCTAGTCCTTTATATAGATTGAGAGCCAGGTAGCTGTAAAATATTTCAATATCCAGAGGTAAAATGGCTTTAAGAATTGTATTCAAATGTAATTAGTCTTTTCTTTCTCCTCACAGGGAAATTGCTTTTGCTAGACAGCTTTATGTACAAGCTCCTGATCTCTGTTTTTATTATATGGGTTTCTACATTCATTCGTGCCCCAAAATGAGATACAAGGTAAAGTGTGTTTTCACTTATTTCCTTTGTGTGCTGTTATTCAAAGCTTTTGACAGTGCTGATAGTAATATAATATTTTGTAATTGTCATTTTGGATTTTAATGTAGACTTTATATGGTTAAATTTGAATGCTGGTTACTATTTAACTTGGCTTAGGGATTTTTTTTTCCAGTTTAGCTGCATGTGCTATTTATTACATCTTGGCTTAAGAGAGGTTTCAAGGCTGTCAGATAATGATTTGTCATTTGGTTACCTGGCTATCTTGTGTTTACAGTGTCCCTTCCAATACTCTAAATTCTCCTTTTTTGAGGCTGGCATATTTGTCACTGTTGCTTAGTGACTCCAGGCAGTGATAAGATGTCTTCCTGGGCTTGGCTGGGTTTTACTCTTTATTTTTTGTTAGAGGCTCTGCCCATGAAACCAGCGAGGAGTTTGGTGAGCAGAGATTTTGATGCAGAGCAGATTTTGAGGAGCAGGAGAATCCACAGAACATTCACAGCAACCACTCTGGCTGCTTTGTAACTCTTGTTGGCTTTGTTCAGACCGCAGTGCCCAAGAGTGTGCTTTTAGTGAATGTGGCATCTTTTTAAATGTAGCGCTGCTTTTGGATATTATTATTATTATACAATTTCAGAATACTGAACATTGATAGCAATTTGCTGAGCACTTACACATAACCATTTTTATCTGTTAATAATGTGAAAAGATTAAAAAGTTCCCAAAATCTAGAGAAAGAGATGAAGTGTTTGCATTTCCTTTTTTCCCCTCTCAAAATGTGCTGAAAATCTGCAGTGTTTACAGCTGCTTTTCAAATAGCCAGAAATGGTGAGGCTCAATAAAGTGATGGTTGTGAAGGATTTTCATCTTGATTGTGGCCTATACTGCAGGTGACCATGATGATTTAGTCTTCTTAAATTAACAAATTCCTCTTGTTTTGTTAGATGATGTGTTTGTGTGTGTCCCCTTTGCCAGCTTGAATTTTCATGTCCATCTGCTGGCCAAACAAAGAGAACATTAAGTTTGATGGAAGGATATGGGTGAATTGGAAAAAACTGCCCTTTGTCATCTAATTCATCTTAAAGGCTGTCACCAGCTTGAACCAAAGGTTTTGATTACTTCCGCTACTCTTTGGAGATATTTAAAAGTTTGAGGTGATTTGTTTATGTTGAGACACTGCAATTTACCATCCCTTGTCTCTTCTGCAACCTGCATGGTTCAAGGTAAAAGGAATGGATGTAATTTACCAGGGCACTTAAGAAACAAATCTGGCAATAAGGGCAAAAAGAATCCCATTTCTGAAAGATATCATGGCTAAGAAACTTTGGGTTCAGCTGCTTGTAGTGCTTTACTAAAAAATTGAACTTTGTGTAGATGGATTAAATAAGCTCATACATGAGCATTGCATTGAAGGACCCACTCTACATTTATATTATTTATTATAATGTTTTGTTGAGCCTGTGACTGCAGTTTGAAAGTGATTGCATCAAGAATGCAACACTGCCACAATGCTTCTAGATTTCATTCTTAAATAATGGAAATTAATTAAATTGTAGTGGGAGTATTTTACTTTTTGTTTCCTACACAAAAGCTCTTTTTCTTCTCTTGTTTAGAATTAATTACTATTTGATGTGATTGTGATTTGGTGGAATATACATTTTAGTCTTCCAGAAGCCTACATATATCAATGTGTTAGGTAATTAAAGATGGAGCAGGGACTGGGGAGGATTAGAAGAAAAGCCTGTACATGTGTGATTAGAGCACAGATACTGCTCTCTGCTATGACAGCAGCAATTTAATAAATTGCAGGGGCCTTTGTTCTATTTTATGTTTCTTTTCCTGGATGTATTTGTTTCAGAAGTAGACAAAAGTAATGGAATTGAAAATCAGGTTGACATTAATTTTGTAGTTCCACTTTTCCCTCACTGAAACAGAACACCAGAACCAAATTACCAACCTAAGTTCTGAAATGCATCTGGATAATGCTGCTGCTCCTGTGAAGTGCTTGGGAGTGGTGAAGTAGGGTGGGGAGGTACTGACTTTGCAGATTAAGTAATTTCAGTAATGCCTGGTTGACTTAGAGGCATTTCATGTCGAAGACTTTGCTTTATTGCAGTTTAATAGAGATGTTAGAGGCTCCCTTCCCTTAATGATATAGCTGTGGAAGAGTGACAGGCCATGGGTGACTGATGTTAAATTGGTGTCAGGTAAGGAAATTAAATGAAGGAAAGAAAGAGAAGGAGCTGGAAAGCTATGCACTGAGTTTGTAGCCTTTTTATTGTCATTTTCTTTGCAAATTATTTGTCCTGGGATGTTCAGAAATGGAGGCTGAGCACAGGAGCACTTCTCTGTATGAGAAATGTCTTATGAGAACAAAGCATTTATTTCCAGTGAAGGCACGGGATTTGGGGAATGGTTATTGGGGGTCAGTGTGAGGCCATTTCATCTGAAGGATTCTCTTTCCACAACTGGTACAATTTGGTGTATGAATGGGTGTAATCCAGTGGAAGATTGGAGGAGATTGAAAGTCCTGGAAGCAGATCCCAGAGCTGGGATTCCTCTGGCACAGTAACAGAGCTGGAGAATTCTGGGTTCTCGGGCAGGAAGATGAATGGTTAGACTATCAACTAACCCACAGATCAGACATAATTACAGAGGATTTTAAAATAAAGCTCTCTTTTGACTCACTGTTCCCATTCCTTTTGTTCCCCAGCAGCCAACATTGATTGCAATGTGATTTTTGAACAGTGGAGTCCCAGAGAAATTACTTTAAGATGGGGAAAGGGACTCCACTGCAATATTTGGATATCTTTTAGTTCCCAGCGTCACTCAGATTTGTTCCTGTGTATGGGTTAATGTTTACAAACTACTAAAATAAAATCTACATTAAATTGAGACAAAAGGATTCCTGTAGTCCTATTATGTTAATATGGAAAAATCCAGTGAAAAACTTTAAGCAATGGCTTTGTTCCATTTTTTTCTGGGGAGGTTAGGGTAATACAAGATTTAAATTGTTCTCTGAAGAAATTCATGACCTTGTGGGAAACCTTCTCAGGCTCTGTTAGATGTGGTAGTTCTCACACTAGAAAACAGTCTCCTGGAAAATTTTCCAGGAGTCATTCAATGCAAAGTCTTTTTCCTAATGCATTTTGGAGTGTGTGATAGCATTTTAAATATAAGAAAGTATTTTACTTGAAAATGAGGTTGGTCTCAGGGTTGCTTCTCATGTGTGTAAGTCCTGTCTGTGTACTTGTTAATGTTCTCAGTAAATGCAGTAATTTGCAAGCATATTTATGGAACTGCAGAAATAAAAAAATCACCTTTAGCAAACAGCCAACAAAGAAATGTTTGAGAGGATCTTGGATTTTCTTCCTAAATTGATATTGTCTGTTTTATCCTGCATCCTTCAAGTAAAAATTTCACTCCATGGCTCTATAACTAAATTCATATTTTCTGATCACTTCTGAACTCTTTAAGGTCCTCTGTTCTTTCCATTGCAGTCATTTGATATTGATTTTGAGTCTTATGGTGGGTGACACTAAATAGATTTTGAAGTTATTGTTTCTGGTATAAATAAGTGTATTTGCTGCCTTGCATTAGCCATTTGTCCTCTGTTGACCTGAAATCCCTTTCTCCTCTAAGTTCTTGTGCTGGGAAGGATTTGTTAGTGACATTTTCTACGTGAGTTTCCTTAATTCTGGCTTTTGTGAGGCTTTTTCAGTGTCTATATTTGCATGCAATCACTGCAGTTGGAGCATGGATCAGTCCTTGTTTTGGTCAAGGATGTGCTTCCCCTGGAGGCCACCCCACTGATGCTGATAAATAACTCTCAGAGCACTTGGAAGTGCACAGCAGATTTAATGTCTTCGTGCTGTGCTATCTTTGTGTGCCATTTTAAGACCATTCTATGATGTGAAGAGGTGTTTTGACTGAAACCTTTATCCAGACTTGTATGCAGGCCAAAGTAAATGGAATTATTTCAAACAGTCTCCTTTAGTATCAAGTCATGGCCAGACTTCAGATAGATGGAATACTAGAAAGGGCTCTGAAATGTCAGAAAAGAAACAAAAGGCTGATTCAACTGTGATTAATCATTCTTAAACTAAATACCTCGGACTGACTGTGGTCATAAGCGGTGCCCCTGGAATTTTATGGCACTTGAGAGCCAATTTCTTTGGCTGCTTTCAGGAATTTCAGCATCACTCCTCGTGCAGCAGTGAAATGCATCCAGTGGTGGCCTGCATGTCCACATCCACAAGATCCACAGGAGCTTGGCTCATCTTCCCCTGCCCAGACTCTTTCACCATGTCTCACTATGGAATTTAGTTAATGCTTTCAGCAAGCTCAGATTTGCTGCGTAAAGTGAAATTTGTGAGGGAAGGAGATATAATGTGATGTGCCTTAGTGTGATCCTCTGTGATTTTGGGAGTGTAAGCACATGCTTGGTATAGTTCTGCCACTGAACAGCAAAAAGCTTTGCTAAATGTGTCACAGTTCCACGGAAAAAGAGCTGGTGCTTTTATACCTCCATGTGTCATCTTTTTAGTCAGCCTCCTTTTCTCTCTGGTATTACAATTTACATTAAAATGGGAAAATAAGATTAGCTGGGAGTAGTTTGGAGGACTGGAGTTACCCTGAAACTAGTGGCTTTTCCAGGATTAATTTTGTAAGTTTGTAAGAATAAATCTGCATTGCAATTAATACAAAAAAACTTTTTATGTAAACAGGTCATAAAGAGTCAACTAAATATCCTGAAATTCAGTACTTGTTATAGAGTGCCAAGTTGTTGCTTGCAGCCCCATTTGATAATAAAGAAATGAAGTATCTGCGTTGTAAAACTATTATTTACTCTAAGAAAGCAATAAAAATGTTGGCAACACAGTGGCTTTGCTTTCTTTTGGCAGGATTGTTGAAAACAAACAGCAAATAATAAAGACAAAAAGCATATAGGAATAAAGTCCTGAGAATGAGAAGTTGCACAAGTGGGGAGGTAATCCCTGCTTTTGTGTGTGTCTTCTTAACATCACTTTTATCCTCCTCCTGCCTTTCTTCTGTTTCCTCCCTGAGATCCTCCTCATGAGCATCAGCAGCTAAAATAGAACATTGGTTTCTGCAGAGCTCTTGCCTTACCCCAGCTGCTCCTTCTAATGGGTTGGGTTAGTGGTTGAGGAGAAAGACTGCAGCAATTTCACAACTATAAGGTGCACTTCCAGGTTGCCAGCAATTTCCCGAACTTTGTCCATATATAAGACGCACCGGACTATAAGGCGCACTTTTATTTATTTATTTTTTTTTGCAGCGAGGATCTGCGCGCAACAAAGTAACGAATCAGTAACGGAATGGCGCCATCGCGGGGTTTACTGGCAGGTGCTCAATTTGCAAACATTTTTCACGGATCGGTGCAGCCTTTAAACGCAGCCCCAGGTGCCCTCCCCATGCCGTGGGCCCCGGCACTCCCGCCCACCCCTGGCGCCGGCTGGCACGGCTCTCGCCACTTGGCTGCCGCAGCTGCTGTGGCTCGCACTTCCGGGTTGGCAAATTTCCAAACTTTGTCCATATATAAGGCGCACTTCCGGGTTTCGATCAAAATTTTAGTCAAAAGAGTGCGCCTTATAGTCGTGAAATTACTGTCTGCTGAATTCTGTTGCGGTTTGGGCATTAAAACCCAAAGGGATTTTGAGAAGTCTCTTCGAGTGACCAAGACTTCCAAAAGGATTTTGCATGATTGATTGGATGGACATGTGTTAAATGCTTCTGAAAATCAAACTGTTTTAATGTTCCTCCAAGGTGTGTCTGGTGCAAAAATCCTTATCTCTCTGTGCGTATTTTACCAAGAGGGATGTCTGGTTTGTGGATGTGAGAAAACTCTGTTTAGGATTGCAGAGTCTCTTACATCTTTTTTTTTACCTATTTTTTCCTTTTTGTTTCTTCCTTCCATAAAAGCTTTCTCATTTCAACTTTCCTTATCTGAAAGCCTGTGCCAAATAAATGGAATTTACCATGTTGGAATAAACAACTGTGAGAATGTGGGACAGAATAAAAACACCATGGGCGAAAAGTTGTTAGTTCTTTAGTTCTTGATGTCATGCTCATGATGAATATTTAAAAGCTTTTCTCCTTTACTTTTAACAGCTTCTTACAAAGTGTTTGAGGCCACTTTCTAGTTGTTTTTATATTCCTCAAGACCCTTGTAGAGAGGTTTTGAAAAACAAATTATTATGAACATCAGCAAGCAGGAATAAAGATTCTCCATTCTGCAAATGTAATTATTTAAAGTAGAATATCAGTTCCCATGTATATTTCCATGTCTTCATAGCAGGTAAAGATAATGAATGCAATTACTCAATTGCTTCTTTATTTTTTTCCCTATGCTGTTGTTTTTTACTATGTATAATTGGTTAATTATTCCAGGTACCTCAGTACAGGTATTGAGGCTGTGCTGAATTTTACACAGCATTTTTCTGCAATCCCATTTTTCTTCTAGAAACAGACACAGACTCCAGACATGTCTTTTTGCTTAAATTTATTTCTCCTGGTAAAATATTTTCAATGGGGACTTACTTTTTTTGTCAGTTAGAACTCTCATGGGAGAGAAGTGAATATGTCCTTGGGGATTTATTTTTCTAATGTTCGAAATGTTTATGTTCCTAATGTTAGAAATCTGTGTTTCTTTTTATTTGTTTATGGAGTTTAAGATGACTGAAGTTTGTAGCAGAAATGAAGTGAAAGTAATATGTATATTTATGTTTGATGGTATTATTTGTATTATTTGTAGGCTTTTATCAGGGCAGATGACATTTGTTCTCTAGGTCTCAGCTGACCTCTGAAGTCAACAAGTCTCTTTCTCATTATTGGACCTTGAGAAAATAAACTTGGTTTGGATCAAGTTATTTTCATGTGGTCCTTAAAAAACCCAACCATATTCTGTGTATTCAGGATTCCCAGTTTATTGTGAAGAATAGATATAGAAATGTGATTAATGTAGCATTAACTACCTAATTTGCACACTAGCAGGGATGTGTTCTACACCTTTTACTTGAATCTTGTTCATTTGGGACAACTTCACTGTAATATTTTAAGATAAACGTGATTTTCTTAATTTGTGTAAGATTTTAGTGAGCTAAAATCCTACTTTAAAAATCCAAGAGGCACAGTTTGTTAAATTGTAGTTCAGTTCTGTGCTAGTGGATGTTTTCAGAGTTACTAGAGGTAACTTGCCTATCCTGAAAGGATTTATTCAGGATCACGTTGATAAACCTGAGGCAAACCATCTTTTGAATGATGGTAGCTGGTGGAAATTTATCATGTCTAATTCCTGACTCAGCATAGTCATAAATTCCCAGCTTATTTCTGACTTACACTAAATCTTACTTGAAGGCTCATTTGGGGGCTCCATAGCAACCACTGGCAATTAAAGTGAGAACTGCAAATTGTGAAATACAGAGAACAAAAGAGCTGTGAATTTTGTTTGGGTGGCTTTCTTGGTTTTTTGGTTGTTGTTTTTTTGTTTGTTTGTTTGTTTTAAGGGGGAATAATATATTTCACAATTAATATGTTTTTAATTTTTTTCCTTCAAGTGAGAAATGAGTTCAAAATTCCCATTTCCGAATTTTCCAATTATAGTTCTACAAACCCATTACTCCTTGCTAGTAAGTGTAAGAATGCATGGAATTAAAGTTTTTAAGGTTTCTACCAAGTAAATGAATTGATGTAGTGCTGCTTTGTCACCTTCAGTTTTGTTGATAATTTTGGATGATCCTCAAGCACTCCTTAACACCCTGTACTTCTGAATTTTGTCTTTATAACTGTCTGTCTGTGAGAATTCCTCAAAGTGAGTTAATTTGAATATTCAGAGATGGACACTGTGCAGTGCTGTGATGGAAAAGGTAAAAACGTATTTATATAGTTCTCTTTATTTTTCCTGACACAGTCCCTGTGTAAAGCTGTTCACAGCCAGGCCAGTTCAGATGTTGGACAAAATATTAAAGTTCTTGTCCCTTACAGAAAAATCAAATCTGTCACCAAAGTGCGAGTCACTGAAACTGGTTAATTTGATCTCTGCACCACATTTATTGAAGATGGCAACACTTGGAGTGTTGGATCTCTCATTTACCTCCAAATCCAGCTACTCTGATTTTTGCTGTTGTGCTGATTATATTAGCTCTAATTAGGCAATATTGTCAAGTGGAATTTATTTGGTCTGAAAGCCTGGAGCTCCTGCTTTTCCTGGCTCTGCCATATTTCACTTGTGGCCTTTACAGTAGGAGCTGGCTGACAAGCCACTTAATCTGCACAAGAGATGTTTTCTCTCCAATTTTCCAGGAAAGGTTTAATGGGAGATACTTTAATGAGGCCTGGTTTAACTAAGACCTCATTAATTTCACAGAGGTATCACAATACACTCCTCTGAAGTGTTACATGTAATCTAGATGACAATTCATTATTATGAATGATTATTTTCTTTGTCTGAGTTTGTTTAGCTGCTGACTGTACCGAGTCTCCAAGTAAAAGTATAATTAATGAACAGAATATACTAATGAGATTATATTATTTATCCTCAACCCTGATGTTAAACACAGTCTAGTCTGCAAAAAGTTCAACATCAGCACTTGGATGGGAATGAGAGTCCCAGAATCCTGTGGAGGTGAGTGATTTGGAGCCAGGAGGGAAAAGTGGGATCATGGGTTGTGTAGTCCATCCCTTTACTGCAATACAGGTTCAGTTATATTTGTGTTAACTTTTAAAACCTGTGAGACATGAGCCAAGGGCTCCCTTGATACACTCATGCACATCTCTGCCTTGCTAAGAGTATGTAAGAATATATATTCTTATATATTCTTGTTCTTTAGAGGTCATCCCACTGAAATTCTTAATGTCCCACCTAAGCTTTTTGTCCTGACTAATAAGATTTTTATTTCTTTGTTGTTTAATTTTAATTTTATAGGGTTTTTTGCAACACCATTCTTTTTAAACCTGATGGCTACCAACATGTCTCTTCATGGGCTTCTCAAAAAACTCCAATCAACCATCCACCAAAAATAGCCCTCAATTCCTTCTTTTCTCCAAGTCTCTTATTTAAGCTTTTTGTAGTTCCTTTTATGCAGCCTATAAGATTTTCATCAGATATATTTTTGTCCTAGAGAATGGGGGCTAAAATTAGACCCTCAGATGCTGAGGTCAGCTCCTAGCATTTGTTTATCTAACATAAGTTACTGCCTTCATTGTGCTAAAGAAGATAGTAACCTCTGGAGGCAAGGAGAAAGGGTGGGAAGGAGGAGAAGAAAAGGGAATTGTGCAGCTACAAGGTTTTCAGAATGGGCTAAATTGGGATGTGGGCTAAGTTATTTTTAGTGGCAAGGTTCGTGACTATGAAAGAAAATGTGTGTAGGCTGTTGAATTTCTCTGCTGTCCATTCTGCTTTAGCTAAGTCTGTATTAAAACCTGCATTTTTCTTTCTTTCAGGAGGAATATTGCATTAAATGAGTTGACAGGACATAAAGGGTTTTATGGTTTTTTTCTTCCAGTGCTTACAGAGATCTGCTGAATGAATTTTATCTTCCTCATTGCAGTAAATTATTATTTATAGCATTATAATAAATACCTGGAGTGACAGCTCAAAGTGAAAAATGAAGAATTAAAACCTAGAGCAAGACTATGATAGTACTGGGTTACAGATAATGGTAATTACAGTAATTTCACGATTATAAGCTGCACCTCCCAGTAGCCGAGTAGACCACGGGATTTGTCCATATATAAGCCGCACCTGAATATAAGCCGCACTTTTTTTTTTTTTTTTTTTTTAAGCGAGGATCCATGTGTAACACAGCAACAAACTAGTAACAGAATTGCCGCCAGCTGGGTTTGGTGTCAGGTGCTCAAGTTGCAACAGTTTTCATAGACCAGAGAAGCCTTTAAAGGCAGCCCCAGGTGCCCTCCCCAGCCGGCTCTCACTTCCAGGTTGGCATTTCACTGGGATTTGTCCATAGATAAGCCGCACCTGAATATAAGCTGCACTACTGGGGTAGGCTGGATTCTTCAATGAAAAAGGTGCGGCTTATAATCGTGAAATTACTGTAATTGTTTTCACACCACCAGCAGATTCCTGTTGGGGGAGCAGATTATTTCAGGCTGTCCTGTGGTAGCCACCACTGTTACTTAGATGCAAGTAATTTAAAAACAAATTTGTATTCTCTTTAATTGGTATTAGAGAAAGTAGTTAAAGTTTGTAGAGCTTGGCAAGCTCTTGGGTGATGCTGACTTTTCCCCAAAGATCCTTGAGGGCTCTGAGCCCCAAGCAGGAGGGTCAGTGGATGGAGAAGTGAAATATTTTTGTGACAGCCTCTTTAAAGTTTTTTCTTAATCCAATAAAATCAGTTCGCAAAGGCTTTCAAAGGTTGCCTTATTGTGGAGACCTGGGAGCTTGATGACTTTTGTCTTTTTGAGTGAAAATTTTTAAAAAGCCAACAAAAATCAACAAGCCCAAAGCCTCCCTTGATTTTTTCAGACACTACCCCAAGGTTTCTGCTTGTCCTGTGAGAATTAACCACTGCCAAAACCTTTATTTTGTTTAGTTGTTCTCAGCTGAAGAACTGAACCGTTCTAAAAGGAATGATTGAAACTCTTCAGGGATGTTATTGCTTTGTTAGATGTGTTGGATAATTTGGGGATTCTTACTAGAAAAGTTTCAAGGGAATAGATCATCTTTTTTAATAGCATAGGATACTGTTTGCTTCCTCCCTTTTCTTGTTCAGAATAAAAGTGTTTTCACAAAAAACACTGAGATGGCATGGCAAAAAAAGGGTGTGAAAATGACTCTATTGTTAATTAATTGAAGAAGAATGGGTCTGTGGAGCAAAAGTACCTAGGACCCAAAATCTCTCTTTGTCCCAGCACAAATGCACTGTTGTTCTGTGCATGGACAGAAGACAAGATGAGCTTTTTGTTCCACTGCTCATTGATTTTATTTATTTATTTAAGCTATTAGGGCTAGTGTTCTCAAGGGGTGCTGGTGATAGTATGGGCAGCATATCCAAGATTTATTTAAGGGGTTTTTTTTCTTATGTTCTTTTCATTTCAGTCTGTACCATTTGTTAACTGCTTTTAATGTCTTCCATTCACAGGAAAAGTAGGAAGGTGGAGAGATGTTTTACAGTATATTTTTAGAGGCAGAAATGTTTAGGATCATGCTGTCCTTTAGATGTGCAGATCTCAATTAAACTTACATGATTCAAACTGAATAAAGTTTTAGTCATTTAAACTTATGCCAATAAATATTGACCTAATGTATGCTAAGCCTACAAGTGTTTGTAACACTTTGCTGTCTAGTTTAGAAGTGTGTTGAAAGTGCAGGGAAGTGCATGAAGCTGCTTTCTTGTTTCAAGATATGCATGTGAGTACAGGGTGCAGCTTTATTGATTTTAAAGTAAAGCAGGGTGATTGCCTGAGGAATTTTTAATTATTTTTATCTCTGAAAAGCAAGGACTGTAAACTGTTAAAATGGCAACAAAGTGCTTGACTTCTATAAGTGCAGATCTGATTTAATACTCCACTAATCCTATATTTGGGTGGATGTTTAATACACCCTTGAATTACCAGGTTTTGGAATGATCAGGACTTACACAGCCTATAGTATAGTTACTAATTCCAGTCCATTTGCCTCCAAACTTGTTTTTTAACGTGAAGGTGTTTATAAAACAAAGTTTCCAAACATCTGGCGCTACGAGAAAACTGAAGTGTTGATGTTTCAGCTCAAAGACTTTGGGGATACATAATGTTAACCAGTCTCTTTTCCTAAACATGCAAGTAGACATTTGTGTACCCTAAATGGCAGTAATTCAGATGGCAGCATAATGGGGAACGTGTTCTGCCCAGCTCACAGAAGTGTTGGGCACTTTTACATGAGCTTAATGGAGCCAAGCTGCACCAGCAGTGACTGCTGCAAAACCCTCCACTGGAATTTCATCTCGTTCAGCTTTGTGTGATACAAATGAGCTTACTTGACAAGAATTCTCAGATTTGAAGTTTAATATTTTTGTTTATAATTACGGAGACAGAGTTTAATAACATAAGGAGGAGTTTGCAAACAAGTCAATGTCAGAAGGAACATGTTGAAAGGATACAATTATTTTTGCTGTATTGTGTCCTCAGGCACTTCTTATTTCCTGCAAAACAGCTTAAAAAATTCAGTACATCTCTAGCTGTGTTTTCAGTGTCTTATTCCTACATTTGTTTAGTGTCCCTATTCTTGGATTCTTTCATCAAATTCTCATATTTATCATGGTCTCAGAGGAAGTGCATTGGAGCCCTGGGGCTTTCTCAGTTCAGGGTTTTTTTTTTTGGCAACTAATGTAGCTACAGCCTGGTTTTCAGTTTGGAGTGTTAAGAAAGAAGAGAGTCAAATATGTCCTGGGCTCTGGGGACAGCTCAGAGGGGCTCCAGGAGAGCTGGGGAGGGACTGGGGACAAGGGATGGAGGGACAGGACACAGGGAATGGCTTCTGCTGCCAGAGGGCAGGGATGGATGGGGTATTGGGCAGGAATTCTTTACTATGAGATTACCCAGAGCAGCTGTGGCTGCCCCTGGATCCCAGGGAGTTCCAGGACAGGTGGGACAGGGCTTGGAGCAGCCTGGGACTGTGGAGGTGTCCCTGTCCGTGGCAGGGGGTGGAATGAGCTGAGTTTTGAGGTCCCTCTCAACCCCAACCCCCTTCCATGGCTCTGTGATTCCAGGGTGGTGGGAAGCTGCTAGAGGCTGTGGTTGCAGTTCACATTCTGGGGCTGTTGCCTCTCACAGATGTGTTTGGGCTGGAGGTGGTTGTGATCCCACTTCAATCCCCACTTTTCCAGTCTGAGACACCATGAACCATCTCTTCTGGGGTGACAAAGCTGTCACGTTGTGGCACCCCAGGCTTTTGTGTGAGCCTGGTGCAGGGGTGGCTCCAGCTCAGCCCTGTGGCTGGAGCTGCAGTGCCAGGATGGTCCCAAGGTGCTGGGATGCTCTCCTGCTGGGAAGGGACTCCTGGCAGAACACAGAGGCTTTGTTTGCAAATTCCCCTCTCCCAGCAAACAAAGCAGGCTTGTTTAACGAGCGCTCCACAAACAAAACGGACCTAAAATTAGAATGCTTGTTTCATGAATGAAAACTTACTATGAAAATAAACATTTGTAGGGACAATAGAAGAAGCTTCTTTTAAAGCACACGTGTTTTGATGGAATTTTTGTACATATTCTCGTTGATCCTTTGTGCAGATAGCTGTTGCTTTGGTTGCTGTTAAGGTTTAAGTTCTAACACATGCTTGGAACACTGGTAAAACGAGCCTTTGTATTTATTTGTTCAGTTTTTAATCTGCAGATGTAAGGGAGACAAGTGGGCTTAGATTTTTTTGGCAGAGGTGCATTACTCCATCCTTGTAATACAAATTGTAGACACTGAAAGACAGATTTCCTTTTTTCCTCCTTTGGATTTTTAGTTTGAATAACATGCTAATGTGTGCATTGAGGATTCATCGCCATGAATTTCACAATATTATTTAGGATCCTGCAAAAATGAAGGTTTTACTAATGAACTTTGCTGTGCTGTTCTACCCCTTTGCCTTACAACTTCTATCCTAAAATTACTGCTAATATCTATTTGCCTGTATGTGCCACTGTTGTTGAGGTTGTTTCTTCAGTGCTGAGCCATGTGCATTTCAGTATTGAATGACTAAAGATAAATTACTTGGCTTTTACTCAATTTTTCATTGCTGGGCTTGTCTAGTGTACCATGTATTGGTAGAAAGCCTTGAAATTAAAAATCTTGTACTGTTCTGAATTACTGGCTTCAGGATATTATTTCTTGTTCTTAGATGTAGGAAAGCAGCTAGAAATGAAAAAAGCTGGACTGACAAATTTTAAAGTGACCTTGTTTTTCAACATGATCTAATTGTGTAAAGCTTGAAAAGCCCACATAGCATATCTTAATCTAAAGCCAACATCATGCATCTGAATTCTTAATTAGGAGTATATTTCTGCTTGTGAATATCAGTGTTTCACAATTTGCAAAGCTGTCAATTAGTCTGTTATTTATTATGTCTTGAAATATTCCACATGCTGAGTCGGTAGCTGGGCATGAGAAACATGAAATTGTTTATTCAGTATAAGGCTACCCAGACTTCCTTGGGAAGGTTTTATTTTCTTGCCCTCGTAGTCTGGATGGACTTTTGGCAAGTTGTGTGGCTTTGGCTGGGTTTGTAAAAACCCTGTTGCAGGCTGGATCAGGACTTTGGGGGAGTCCAGGGCAGGAGTGGTGTTCCCAGTGGGGTGTGATGGTCTGGGCATTCACTCAGGGAGAGCTGGAAAAGGGGCTCTGAGTGGGATCAAAACTTGAATTTTGGAGCTGGGAGAGGGAAGGCTTGGAGGCTCCAGGCACAACTCTGAAGAGTCATTGGAGAGACACGGAGAGCTGTGGAAGGATTGGGCACTGATGGACACTGGGGGAAACAGAAAGAGTATGGAAGTAAGCACAGAACACATAATCTCTGGAGATAGACATGCAGGCAAAGAAGAGTCAAAACTGCAGAGAAACTGGGCAGGTTTCCATGTGCCCTGTTGGTGCACAGTCCTGGCCAGTTTTATCCAGGAGCTGGGAATGTGGAGTTGCATGAAGTTGCAAGAGCAATGGATGTGTTGTGCATGGATAAAACAAGTACAGTAATTTCACGACTATAAGGCACACCCTTTTGACTAAAATTTTGATCGAAACACAGAAGTGCGCCTTATAATCTGGTGCATCTTATATATGGACAAAGTTCGGAAATCTGCCAGCCAGAAGTGCGAGCCACAGCGAGGGCAGCCGAGGCATGGGCAGCTGTGACTCTTCTTCACCCAAAGCTGGAGTGGCTGCCCTCAGCACAGCTCTCCATGGCCACCTGCCCCTCATCTGGGGCTGCTCCCTCTGCGCCGCTCCCCTGTGCAGAGCCGCCCTGGCCACTGCTCACCCACTTCCCCACATAGTTTGTGGCTCAGGCTCTCCTAGTAAAGCATGGGGACCCACAATGTGCGGAGCGAATGCTGGGGTCCGCGGCATGGGGAGGGCGCCTGGGGCTGCGTTTAAAGGCTGCGCCGATCCGTGAAAAATGTTTGCAAATTGAGCACCTGCCAGTAAACCCCGCGATCGTGCCATTCTGTTACCAATTCGTTACTTTGTGCACGCGGATCCTCGCTGCAAAAAAAAGTGCGCCTTATAGTCCGGTGTGCCTTATATGTGGACAAAGTTCGGAAAGTTGCTGGCAACCTGCAAGTGCGCCTTATAATCCAGTGTGCCTTATCGGCATGAATTACAGTAATTTGACAATTATAAGCTGCACCTGATTATAAGCCGCACGTCCCCGTAGCAGGATAAACCATGGGATCTGTCCATATATAAGCCGCACCTGAATATAGGCCGCACTTTTCTTTTTTTTAATAAAAGCGAGGATCCATGTGTAACAAAGTAACAAATTAATAACAGAATGGCGCCAGTGCAGGGTTTGGTGTCAGGTGCTCAAGTTGCAAACAGTTTTCATAGACCAGTGAAGCCTTTAAAGGCAGCCCCAGGTGCCCTCCCCGGCCGGCTCTCACTTCCAGGTTGGCATTTCACTGGGATTTTTCCATAGATAAGCCGCACCTGATGATTAGCCACACTGCTGGGGTAGGCTGGATTCTTCAATGAAAAAGGTGCAGCTTATAATCGTGAAATTACTGTACTGTAAATGAAGACTTCATAGATACCTGAAAAGTAAAAATATAGAATATATCTGCTTTCCTCCTGTGTCATCCTTTAGAATTGTTGCTTCAAAGGTTGAGAAAAGTCACTTTGGAGTTGAAGTGAATCTTATGTCATAAAATAATTTTTTGTTATCACAGAAGATTAAAAACTAATTTACGTTGGTTCACTGTTGGGCACATTGTAACCACAGCCAGAGTTTTTATAAAATGGAAATAAAAGATTGTGCACTCTGCCTCACGCCCATTTCTATCATGCTGGTGCTTTAATTCTATGGAATTTTAATTTTCTGCTTCCTGCTGTGCAGTTGTACAGAAAAAAACATTAAAACGTGCTCACTTTCATTTCAATTCTCTAAATTTAATTTTGTTTATCTACTTTTCCTCTTAAGTAAACACGGTGTGTGGTGTTTGTACTTCGATAACTAAATAGCAGAAGTCCCTGTGACAGGGAATTAATTTGGTTTTCCTGTGGCATATGTCCATAAGCTACAGAGGAAAGCTGTTCTTTTAGATGTGACTCCAGCTAGTGAGGCATTAATGAATGTTTAAAGCTATTTGATACCAGTGTGACAATTTTGTGCCTCTAAGGGTAAAGTATGGGTATGATCCATTAGGCTGTGCATATTTTTCCTGTGATTATTTCACCTCACATTAAATATAAGAAAACAAACTTTAACACTTAATTTTATACATTTGATTTAATGAACTCAACAAAAAAAAAAAAATACTCAGTTTATGGCAGCCCTTCCAGAGAAAGATATGGAATCCAAATGATTGAAACACTAATTT
The DNA here is from genome assembly GCA_009812075.1 of Sialia sialis. Classification (NCBI taxonomy): domain Eukaryota; kingdom Metazoa; phylum Chordata; class Aves; order Passeriformes; family Turdidae; genus Sialia; species Sialia sialis. The sequence continues at coordinate 4,722,874 of VRYO01002114.1, read as the reverse complement.
CTTTTTCTTGTTATTTTTTGGGGGTTCTGTTCTCTTCTTTTTCTTCTCCCAGCTGCCAAAATAAACTCCTTTTGAGATAGACCTAAGTCAACAGAGTTGGTGTGTCTCTAATGAAGCATTCTTCTTGAGGCCCCCACTTGGGTTTTATCTTTTTTTGTCATAGTTCTTTTTAATCTCCCTTTCCAAGTTTAATGCTAGGGTCTCAATAAGAATTCCTGCTGCAGATTCAAAGTAAACAATATCCGTTTCAGTAATCATATGATTTTTATTCCCTCAAACTCTTTGATTTTTTGCAGTAAAAAGGCAATTCATGTTACTCTTTTTTTTCTTTAAGTAATATACTTTAAAACTATCAAGTTGTTGAAGAAGTTGGCTAAAATTCAAGGAAGCTCATAGCCTTCAAATGTTGTACAAGCTTAACTCTTCTTTATTGTTGTTTTCCACTTAAGTTTCTCAGATTGTGCTGCTTTTTTTAGCATTCTTGAGTAGCCTCTCTATAGATAAGACAGATTCTGGCTTCCAGCTGCAGAACCATCTGTGTGGTGCTGTCTTTAATTAGCTGGTTCCCAATTGTATTTTGGATGGCAATTTCCAGTAAATGTTAGCTGGTTTTAGATATTTTATTTACAGTCACAAAATCATTTTTCCTGTAAAATGTTTTGAACACACAACCCTTTGAGTTCACAGGGAGTCTCAGTTTCTAGATGTGCACAAATACACCTTGAATTAGAAACACTCCTTGGAATCTCAGTCTCATGTGGAAGTCGCTGTTCTGCCAGTTTAGTGTCACTGATACTAAATATTAGTGCATGAGGGAGGTAAAATAGCAATATTTGAAGCTATGGAAAGTTTTCATATTCTTAATAATATTCTTTATTCTAATGTTCTTAATATTCAGGTGGCAGTCTCTGGAATTCCATCCTGGAGAGTTTTCCTATAAGTACCATCTCATATCAGACTCTTTTTTTTGTGTGTGCATCAAACACAAAGTTTATGTAACAACACTGAAATCTAAACTTTGTTTCAGTAATCTATTTTAATAAAATGCCATTGTGCACAGCACAGATTAGGAGATACAAACAAGAAAAAAGAGAAAGGAACGGTGGGAAATGTAAAGAATACAGAATTGACACATCATAGTTTGGTGATGTAAAATTACTGAGAAAAGAAGCTTTAAAAGTGGCCCTAACTTTATATAAGATCCATACTTGCAGTATTTCTCTTTGTTTCTCTTTTCAAGAGTTGTCTTCAAACTTGTCTGTGATTTGGACATTATTATTTCAGCTTTGGATAAACAGTCACCCTAGGGCAGTCCAGAATCCATAAATTTGCTGTTGCTGTCATCAGAGGTCTGGAACCAGGGTACAACAGCAGTGTTAGGGTAAATAATGCACTTTATTGCTCTTGAAGGGACCATTTTGGAATGTTTGTCCTGTGGTTCTGCCAGCTCCAGGGCAAATTCTGGTAGGTTTAATCTGAACTATGACTGCTACTGAAATCTTAAGAATCACAACTGTGTGTGTATATATTTGTATATATATTTGTGTGTGTATGTAGATCACAATTTGTGTGTGCATATCTGTCCATCTTTCTTACTGAGAGTAAGAGGAATAGAGTGGAGATAGGCACAGATATTTAATGTCCAGTGTCTGAGTTAGTAAAATTTACTAAGTCTCTTGAGTAAGTCTTGGACTGCAAAGAACAGGAATATAAAAGATTGACAGCTGCCCCCTGCAAGTCTTTAAATTATATTTTCAGAAGTAATCATGTAAATATGTGTGTGTCTATCTAGACATCAAATTTTTATGATGCAATTCCTGAACATACAGATTCTTTTTTTCCTTTTTGTGCAAGCCTAATCACAGGATTTTTTCCAGACACAGTGGCTTTGATACTGTGACTTCTAAGAGAGCGGCTTTGGTTGCTTGGAACAAAAGGAAAACTCTCACTTTATTGCTCTTTTTAAATGAGAAAGGACAAACTCTTAGCAAGAAGTCTTGGAGGAGAGAGCAGAGCTTCAAAGTGGCAGTGAGAGGATGCCCAGAGCTGTCTCTTATCTTCAACTCTGGCCAGTTGCATCCCAGCTGATAAGGCAGAGGTGATGCAGCAGCCCTCTCTAAGGCTCTCAGCCCTGCTAATTGCTGCTCACTTCTCAGCTTGAAACCAGAATTATCTCCTTGATGAATGTGGTGGTGTTAGAGAGGAGAGCTGTTGGAGCGTGGGCATGGATGTGCTTTATCTCAAGCAGCACTTTGTTGGCTTCTTGGATCCTGTGGATGGTGTGTTGGAATATTAATGTGCTGCAGGTCATAGCTTGGAGCTCAACATAAACACCCAGAGCTTCCCCTGGCATGTTCTACTCAGTGAGTGGAGGGAAAGATAATATTGCCATAAAAAAGGAGGAAGAAGAGCTGCACAGACTTTGGGACTAAAGGGGAAAGGAAAAAAAAAATCAAAACCTGTCCCAAATGTTCTGCTTTTGCCTCAGTGGAAAGCAATTTTTTCCCTCGCAGCCCATGAGCCTTTTCAGACACCTGTTGGATGTTTCCCAGTATCAAGAAGCTTGAAAGTGTTCAATATTTCAGATAATTTCTAGGAAAGAGGACAAGGGGAAAGCAGAATTTGGAGTGTACACTAAACTATGATGACAGCAAAATCCAAACAGTTCAGGGGATTGCAAGGAATAGCACAGGTTAGGAAAACAAAGAAACAGTTAAAAGTTTCTGAAGGCATTTTGAGGAGAAGGGGGAATATTTCTTTTAAAATACTTCTTTTCAGAGCACCTTAGGCAAGTAAAGTGCTGAGATTTACCTTCAATCTCAGTGAAATTTAAAATAATTTAATTGCACTTTTGTGGTGGGTTAAGAGCATGTAGGCAGTTAATGGCCAAATAATTGCATGATGATTGTAGATGCTGAATGTGAAACTGGGCTCCCTTCCTTTTTGACTTTTACTCATTATCTTAATCTGTTTCACACTTACCTGAACTATTTCATTTACCTGAGGGACACTATGAAAACCTTCTGAAATGCTGATTTTTTTTTAATATTTAGTGAAGTACAGCCAAGTATGAATATATAGTCAATAACTGTAGGAAATGATTTTGTTTGACATGTAGAAACAAATGTCAGAAATATTTTCGCTTTGGGTTTATCATCAGTTATTTCTCTTAATACTTTACATGGAGTAGAAACAGAAAATAGGTGCAAGTTGGCAAATTATATACAAATTTGCTTTGGACAGTCTATGGAAACATCATTGAGGAACATTTAGAAAGACAATCAAAAATAATAGTGACATAATTAACTGATCCAGATAAAGGAAGTAGATGACCTTAAAGGTCCTTTCCAGCCCACACCATTCTAAGATTCCATAATTCTGTTGAAAATATGACATCAAATTATATTTACATTTCACTCATGGGAAACCAAGGAATGTAGGAGAAGATGGGTGTTTGCTCTGAGTTTTATTTTTGAGGTGTCTTGGGAAGCACCTTACTGCCTGGCTGCCTGTAAAATTCCCATTCCACAGATTTTGGGGTGATGTGACTAAATGAAAATGAACACATCTTTCTGAGAGCAAGGATTGGCACTTCATGTCCTCGAGTTCTGTGAGCTGCAAAATAAAATTTGGCTGTTATTCCTATCATCTTTTAAGGATTATTCTTTAATGGAACAGAAAGGTGGTTAAGCTCTCAAGAATGCAGCTCTGGGATCCTAAAAATGTGGAGTCCATAATTATTTCAAAGTTTGCAGCTTGGACAAAAGCAGCTCGTTTGATGCTGGAGTTGCAGGCAGCCTGCTGAAATCCAGCTTGTTAATTGAGTTACCCAGTGATGTAACTCCTCTTTGATATCTGTTTTCTTGTCAGCTCAGTAGTTTTTGATGATCAAGGTGAAGTCTCCAGCCCTCTCTCCTGGATAAACAGAGCTGCTTGCTTCATTCTGTGCCTGTTGCTTGTTTTTGTTTGTTTAACAAGAGGTTTAAACCAGCGACCGCGAGGTGGGAGTGAATTTGTGGAGGTGCTTTTGGGACAAGGGGTGGATTTTGTTGTTTTCCTCAAGTCTCTTTGGCCTTGCACAACTGGATGCAACACAGGGGTTGGGATGTGCAGGGCTGGCACAGGTCGAGTTACTGACCAAGGGCTCTCCTGGGGATCCGTAAACTCTCATTTCTGTTTTGGAATGAAATCAGGGAGCAGGGGTCTGCTGCAGCACTCTGCTGGGGGATGCAGGGCTGTCTTTCAGGGAAAAGGCTGAATTCCATAAACCCATGGTCAGCCAGGCAGCACTGCCCAGCTCTAGTGGGTCACTGGTGATAATTTGGGGTTGCTTTGTTTGTGTAGCCAGAGCACTTCTTTCTAGGCAGCTGCCTGGAAATGGAGATGAAGGCAGTCTTAATTCACTTTTAATAAAAGATCAATGGCCTTATTGTGAAAAAATAGAATACAGATGTAAACTGCACTTGATAAAAGAATTAAATGTGAGTTTAACCTTCGTATTTTGTTTTTTCAGCGCTACTGGTGCTTGACCTTCGTTTTTGAGACTATTGTCTTTCTTGGTAGTTTTACATTTTAGGTTTTACTTAGACTACAAAAACAAACTCTGCTGGTGTTTTTCATCTCAAGTGCTTACCAAATCCCTTAGATTTTGCAAAATATTTAAAAAGTAATCTCCAGACTAAAGTCTCATTAAAACCTTTGCCCTTCCTGTGGAACAAAAGTTCAGAGAAGTTCTGTTTGATTGTAATTTGAAAACTGTAAAACAAAAACCATCATGGTGTGAAGTATTAATTTAGGCTTGGCAGTCTCTCTGTAAAATTTGTTTCCAGAAGCTTCCAATTAAAATGCAGCATGTCTAATTGTATAAGGGAAAGCACCTTGAAGGCTCTCTCTTTTATATTATATGGAAGGAAAAATTCCACAAACATTGGTGACAATTGTTGCAGGTATTTCTATTAATGTTAATTTCTATTTATGTTGCAATGAGTTGATTTGGAAACGGAACCATGTGCTCAGGAATTTTTTAGCCATACCAATTTTCAGTATTGCTTTTTATTCAAGCCATTTGATGGATGAGTCAGATATTTATCTTTTTGTATGTTAATCTAATCATTTTGTATCTTTAATTTAATTTATACCTTTAATTTAATTTGTACCTTTGTTTAAGCATTGGGTTGTTATGCTCCTTGAACAATGCAATTTAAATGGTTTCCCCTGTGGCTCTTTCCCGTTTCAAAGAAGAAAAAGCAAAATTGGGAAAAGGACAGGTTAACCAGGATGGTTAAAGTTATGAAATACCTTACCTCATAGTGCTGTAAATAATTTAATTCCCTTCAGTCTGATGGAGATGTCACAGAATGGTTTGGATTGGAAAAGACCTTGGACATCATCCAGTCCCATCCCCTGCCATGGGCAGGGACACCTCCCACTAGACCAGGGGATTTTTTTCTTTCCAAAAGCATTTCAAAAAAGCAAATTTTGCATCTTGGATATTTCTTGGCAAAATGTAGGTGCAGAGAGAGAAATCTGTGCAGTTGTTTTATATTGACAGAGTTCATTTCATCAGCAGGTGGTGTTGGGTTTGAGAAGCTGAAACCTGAGACAAGAGCCTAGGGATGCTCTGTAAGATGATACTTGTTGTTGAAAAGTCCTGTACTTAAATATTCCCAAGATGGTCTGGACAACTTAAACAGTTCTACTGTGCAAGAGCTTGTGTATAATGAGATAAAAGAAAGCAAAATATTTTCAGTTGTGAGCTCTTACCGTAGACAGAATCACTTCTGAAATGAATGCTGATCTAATTTGAAGGCAAAGAGAAATGATTTTTAAAATCAGTTTTGCAAATCTGATTGAGTTCTACTGTGATAAATCCCTCTGCAGCACTTCCTTTTAGGAGAGCCCCTTTATGTTTTGGATTTATGTTGGGTGTATGATGCAAATCAACATTAAGAATAAGCAGGAATATAAATAGTATGCTCAGAGGCAATTTATTTAGATGATGTAATCATTTTAGAATGAGTAATGAAATCTGAACATTTTTCTTGAGGTACAGATGCTCATGTACATGAGGCAGGATCTGTGTGGGTTCTCATGTTTAGGTGGTTTTGCAGTCCAGGAATGAAGGGAGAGAGGAAGAAGGTAGGAGGTGGATTTGTGGTGATTTATTTTCAAATTTAAAAAAAAAATACATTGGTTTTAAATGTAAGGAAATATGAGGTTTTAAGTATTCTGAGGAAAGTAAGTAAATTGAGAGTGAGTGCTTATGGAAAGGGTGGAGGAGGGAGGCAAACCCCTTAGAAATAATTTCATTTGATGTAATGAAGTCCTGTGGGTTCCCTTTTTAATTCCCTCAATATAATCACAGTGCAAACCCTGTTCACTGGGAGCTCACCTGGTACATCCTGTGCTCCCCTTCCTCTGTGGAATGACTCATGGGATGTGGCTTTGACCAGCAGAGCAAATAAAACATCTTCACAGGAGAGCCCTCTTCCTTCTGGGGTGTTTGGGATCACTTATGGGAAGGGAGGATATCAAAGAGAACCAAGGGCTTCTTTCATTTTTACCTGATTTACTGAGTGTCCTGGGTCAGTGATGTGTCATCCCCACAACTCCTGTGCCTGCAGGGAACTTTATTAGCAAGCTCCTCAATTTTGGGGTAAGAGCATCTAAAGGAAGGCACCTCAGAATTAATTTTTCCCTTTCCTCTCCAAATTATGGTATTTTTGATGCCTAGAATAAATATTGAATCTACAGTGATGGGTTGGATAATCACCTTTTCCTGTTACTGTGCTGCTCAGTGCTAAAGAAGGTTTTTTAGAATTATAACCAAAGCAGAAATGCTGCAATGCAGTTAATTTTATACATCCCATTTGTGATAGACTGTAATGTTACAGAAGTAAATGGGAAATTTAGAATAGTGATTTTCACGTGTGGGATTCACAAATGTGGTAAATTTCAAGATGTGGGAGCAGGGTCTTCTAGAGAAGCTGAGTGCCTGGGCTGTTTTTCCTTAGAGCCATGAGTTAAACTCACACTACTAGGAAAGATTAATTTGCCACTTGTAATTTCTGTGTTCAAGCAACTGCTCTGACAGACAGTTCCTTGGCTATTTCTGCCTTCTTGGCCAGTTGAGAAAATGTCTTTAAATCAACAAGTAATTATGTTCTAATTTTTTAAAAATACGACTGAAGAGGCATATTTTTTACCCCAAGTCCTTAAACTGTTTCATCTGAGTAACGATGATTAAAAGTTCTTTAAGCACTACCTTCACTTAGCTTTCAACTATTTCTGTTTAGAGAGCATAACATTTCAAAGTGGTTTATTTAAAAATGTCACTTCCATTCTCTGGCTTTAGAGGATTTTCTAGGGCCTTGAGGTTTAAGTTTCTGAATGGAATTGGAGGAATATTGTTTGAATTTAATATTAAAAAATTGCCTTTAGTTAAAAAAGAAACAAACCCAACAGTAGTAGTTACAAGTCAATCCTGGGTGTTTTTCAAATGAGATAATCAGTCATACAGACCTTTTCAGAAACCTACCTCAGGTATTTAACAAGGCTTGGCATGAAGCTTGGTTATTTTTATGATTTTTGCACAGACAATGATGACTTTTTATCAGAGATAATTCTTGTATTTCCTACTCAACAATTTAAATTAAAGTTATTTTTTCTTTAAATGTCATGAAGAGTTGAGCAGTAAGAGTACAAAAAGAATTGGGAATTTCTGGTGGTTCTGATTCTCCAGAACTGGGTGTTACTGCCTAAGGCTGTCCCTAAGGAATGTCTTCACCTCTAGGCTGCAGTCACAGAAATTTTGTGTTGTCCCTTCCCAAACCTTGCTCAGCTTCATGGGAGGCTTCTTTGCCTTTTTTTCAGGCAGTAAATCAACTTCATCTCAAGATGATAATCTTAATTATCCATTTAATGTAATTGGTGTGAAGAACTCTGAATGGCATCAACTGCAGGGTGACTTCTGATAATGCCCAGTCTTTTAATTTTTAATTTTTATCCTTAAACGTTTTTGTTCTCATTAATCTATGGCTGTTTTTTGAGCTGTGTAATGAATTTGCAAGTTAAAAATTAATTTTCTATTGCCACCATATGGCTCTGAATGTTGACAGTGTGTGGATTGCATGAGTAATGGCTCAAAGATAGAATTGTGAACTTAAGTTATAGGCCTCTGAATAATCTTATTTTAAATCAAATGAAGATCTGATTAGGGGAGGTTATTATTGCTGAGGTGGTGATTTTCTGTGTAGCTGGAAGGAAAATAATTAAGGCTGTTTAGTTTCTAGAAATGTCTGCAAAGAATATCTTCTTAATAAATCAGCCAAAAAATAGTAGAATTTCACTAATCATTACCTGTAAGCTAATCCAGGAAAAGCTCCATGAATTAAAGTGTTACTATTTAAATAGCAATGAACAAAATGCTCCATCACTAATGTAATAAAAATAGTGTCCTGCTTACTGTTCAGTGGGGTTTTTCTATTCGATTTTTTTTTTCTTTTTGGTCTCCATTATTTGCTAGAATTACCAACACTTGAGATGAGCTGCCTTTGGAGGTGCTGAGTTTTTTAGTGTTAGCCTCAGCTCAGCAGAGCTCCAGAGGATAACTTAAATACAGAGTTCCAGCAAGCAAAGCCAAAACTTTCCTAGTTCATCTTGGATATCGTGGAAGTGTGTTTTGTTAATTTTACATTTTCATCACGTGCCAAGGTTGAGTTTGTGCTCCTGAGATGGTGCTGAAATGCCTAAAGCCTATGATTTCACTGAACACTCACTTGGTGTAGATTAGATTAAAAACTATTCCTTTCTCTGTGGAAAATCAAGCTGCAGCCAGAGTTCTTGTGCAACTGACTGCTCTCTTTTTGTTGGTTTTTTTTTCCCCTTGCAGGGTCAGTACAGACCCTCTGACCTGCTGTGTCCTGAGACCTACATGTGGAGACCCATTGAGCAGTGCCTGCCCCTGCTCGAGCACTCCAAGTACTCCCGCCTGATCCAGGATGGAAAAGCAGGTGAGAACACCAAGGGTGAAATACCTGTGATTTGTCTGCCTGTTTCTAATGCAGCAGAATCATCTGCTGAAGCAGCCTGGAAATCTTACCTGTAAAGGATGAAAAGTGTACAATTCACAGCTCCTGCAGCAAACATTAGGAAATAGAGAATTTTCTTTTAGGCAATCATTTGTAAATAGAGAATTTTCTTTTAGGCAATGCACATTTTAAGTACAGTAATTTCACGATTATAAGCCGCACCTTTTTCATTGAAGAATCCAGCCTAACACAGTAGTGCGGTTTATATTCAGATGCGGTTTATTTATGGACAAATCCCAGTGAAATGCCAACTTGGAAGTGAGAGCTGGCCGGGGAGGGTGCCTGGGGCTGCCTTTAAAGGCTTGGCTGGTCTATGAAAACTGTTTGCAACTTGAGCACCTGACACCAAACCCTGCCCTGCCACGATTCTGTTACTAACTCGTTACTTTGTCGCACATGGATCCTCTCTTTAAAAAAAAAAAGTGCGGCTTATATTCGGGTGCAGCTTATAATTGTGAAATTACAGTACATTCTGTCCTGTAGATTATAAGTAGTTCAAAATTGACACATATGGCTGCCTTTCAGATTATTTTTCAAATTATATTTGCTTTTCTGGGCATGAACAAAACCAACAAAATAATTGTTCCTCACATTCCTGTTGGGTGAATGAATAAGGGAGTTAAAGTGGAATCAATACAGGAAAGTGGAAAGGCTGGAGAAGCTTAAAGGCATCAGGTGCTTTTGTTAAGAAACAGAGTGGCAGATTTAGTTTAACAATCAATTAAACCTTCAGTTTAACAGTCAGTGGATGTGAAGAGCACAATAAACAGCAGAAGCACCTTAAACATCTTGATGTAATGTGACCTAGTTTTACACGTTGGGTTAAATAGGTACTTAGTGATTTCCCAGCATTGAAATTGTTCCTGACCAGAGCACAATACAATGATGCCACTGTAAAGCAAGGCAATCAAATGGAAAAAAAATGCACAAATTTGCTTTAGTTTCTGACTCTCTTGACCAATGGCAGCCCCCAAGGGAGCTGTGTTAGAACCTGCTTGGTGTGCTGCTTGGGGAGAAGGGGAATAATTTAACTTTTGTTAACTGCAATTTGTTGAATATCCTCTTTCTGAAGTTTTCTTTCTCCTGTGAGTAACAAGTGAGTGTGACTGTGATATTATTCAGAGATGTGTGGCATTATTCAGCTCAAGAGCATGTAACACTGTGCTGTGTTTCTAGACACCAAAACACAGATTCACCTGAGTCCCAGCAGTCTTCAGCAGCTACTTCTTTCTTTTAATATTTTTTCTTTTTACTCTTTTTGCCTTTTTTTTTTGTTTGTTTGTTTGATCCTTTTACTTTTTACTGTAATTTAGTAGGATTCCCTAGGCAGTTAACTGTTCAAAGGGCAGGATATAGATAAATTAGAGGAATTTGAAGACTGCTTAAGCTGGACTGTGACGTTCTGGAAATGCTGTTGAGTTCCTTGCTTTTCCTCACTCTCTGCCTGTTACTTGTTTACTCAACAAGTTAGAAAGAACTACAGTAGCAGGGTTCAAATAAATCCATCGTTGTTAGATTGGTGAGTGGAAATTAGAAAAAAATTTCAAAACTAGGAGGAAGAAGGGAGTGATTTTGGAGGCCAGTGGTGTTTGGGGTACTTTTGGTATTCAGAAAGTAGAGAGTGCTAAACTGGTGCCTGTGAAGGTGTTAATAACCCCGTGCAAGCAGAGGGGCAGCATCTTGTGGATGGTGTGAAATCCCTGTGGCATAGCAGGCATTTGGAAACCACAGGAAACAAAGCTTTGCATCATTATCAGCACAGAATATCTCACTCCAGACACTGCTGGAGCTGGGACTCGTGTCCTGTGGTTTAAGGAAATTAAAACATAGCTGCACATTGGGATGCTCTGGCACTGGGGGTTTGGGTTGCTGCTCACAGGAAGCCATTTCTCACCAGAGAAATCAGTTCCCTTCCTCATCCTTTACTCTCTCCAGCAGTCACTAATACGAGTTTAATGAAGTTACAGTGAATTTTTAAAGAGCAATACGAATGGTCATGTGCTTCATTCCTCTAGAATCAGCTTTCTGTAGCACTGTCTGTAATTCTCTTGGTTAGGTAGGACATGATTTATCAGGAGTGGCACTTCCAGCATCATAAACAACCAGATCCAGTAAACAGCTGGGAGAAATGCTGTGACTGTCATTGCTGCCTGGGGCAGTGGAGCAGTCCCTGGCAATGGTCATCTCCTATTGCTGTCTGTAATGGCAGAAGGTTTGGGAAATATTATCTCATACTAATTTGTTCATAATTAGCATGAGGCATAATTCATGTGGTTATCATTTTTCTGAATTTTTGAATGTGTTTTCCCTCCTTTAAAAAAAAAACATAAAAATTTACATGGTGAATAACCAATTGCAGGTTCAGGACAGTGTGTTATGTGCTTTGATCTTTCAAGCCTCTGGAATATGAAAAATATTTTTTAGTATTCATACACATTACATTGCAGAGCTCCTTTCTAAAAAAGATATACTTTTACTTTTCTGAAATAAAAATTAAAGGATACTCATAAAGAGTGGCACTTTTTTGACCATAAGAAAATATTAATTTATGTAACTCATGCCTTGGAACAGATTGTTCATTTTTGTTGTCTTTTTTTCACTTTGAAAAATTTAGAAGACCTGGCATCCTCTAATAAATGAGATCTATGAAGATTCTGATATTAATAACCAGTGGCCAGGCATTTATTCAGAACTGGTTTGTGAGGTGGTGCAGTGTTAGAGGGTTTGGATACTGATGCAGTCTGGAAATGGAGATAGTGCTGAGCTTCATTTAACAAGCATGATCTGTAAGTACAGATGAAGATGTGCTAAAGAAAGAAGTTAATTAAAAGGTTGCTCTGCAGTCAGTGACTTTGCTAACACATCCAACTGATGAGCAGAAGTCAATCACATGGCAGCATTTCTGAAATATTCCTGGGCATGGTCTGCCTGCCACACCCAGGGACTTCCTCCCAAAACTGCTCCTCATGGTTTTGTTTCATTGATGTCTTCCCTAGCAGCTTTACACATGAAACAAGAGCAGTGTGGAAAGAAATAGAAATCATTTCTTTGCTATCCTGGCAATATTTTTATCCTTCCACTTTCCATTTTCTACACTAACTTAGTATCATGTTTTCTCTCTTTCTAATATCTACTGAGGTTTTCAGTTAGTTGCTCCTGGGAGAAGTCTGTGAAAAATATCTTCATGAAGGAAAGAATCTACTTTTGGGATAGTAATTAAATTAGTAGAGAACTTCAAATCTGTGTTCCCATCAGTGCTGGACTGTCAAAATGTTTAAAAAGCACCTTCAGATGAGGACAGATACAATCCCAGTTTGAGAGTGGTGGCTTCAAGGCCCTCATAGTTACATGACTGTGTCACATAATGTGGGATGTACTTGATGGCAGTCAGGGTGAGCATGGGGCTGTTAAAAAAGTTTTATCCAAATTTTTAGGCCTGGCCCACAGCAATCCCAGTGGTGGAAGCTGCTTCCCACCTTCCTGTGCCTGCAGAAGCTGTGTGAGCAGAGCTTTGAGAGCTGCACTTCAAAAGGACTTCAGTGCTTTTTCTGTCTTAACCATTTTGTTTGCTGAAGTTGATAAATTGGCTAAGCTGATACACATCTGTTCGACTTCCTGCAGATCTAATAATAGAGTGAAATCAAAATGGCATAGAATGGAATACATTAATTAAAATGAAAGTATTTTCTTGAGCACATTAAAAAAAAAAAATGCACATAACAAAGGCATAACACAGGCTCCTCTGCCTTTGTGTGTTCTTGGAGACAAGACACTCTGCTCCAGAGGGTATGGTTAGCAGAAATCATGATGGATGCAAAATGTGGGATAAAGGGGGAGAGAGGCACTTCTGGGTTTCCTGGTCAATTATAGTAGTAGACTAAATTATAGTCTATTAATAGACTAAATACATTAGACTAAACTGACCTTTTTGTAAACATCACAGTGAAGGAGAGTTTCAAAGAGAGGGATGTAAGGAAGTTTCTTACTTGTCTTTCAGGGTTTATGCAGAAATCTTCTGCAGCTGGAGAGTTGTAGAAGAAATTAGGAATATGGAGACACAAAGCAGTTTCTTTCAAAACATAAATTTGTCTGGGATAGGATTCTGTGGTCAGAGGTAGAACTGAGATTGCTGCCTGCAGGGGCTAGGAATGGAGTGAAGCAGAGTGAGGGAAGCTCTAGGAGTGAGGATCTCTGATGTGATCAGAGTGTGGGTAGCTGGCAGAGACATGGATAGAAAATGGGAATAACTTTGCAGTAGCTCGTAGAGATAGAACAATGAGAAGAAGGCCTTGACAAGAGCAAGAAATAAGTGATGGTAGGATTCAAACTTGAGCATGTTGAGAGGTACTTGTGGAGGTGAGCAAGGGAGGCTGTTATTTGGATACACCATCTAAAGAGGTTACAAAGCCAAATGGTTCAGCAAACACCTTGCAGTCCTTGCATCTGCCTTTGCATCTGCCACCTCTGCACAGCAGTGAAACCTTTCTTCTTGCAGCAGAGTGGAAGTCCTTAGAAGAACTCAGCTGTTTGCAGCTGCTGTGAGCCAAAGTGATGATAGGCAGTGGAATCCAGAGGAGAGGATTTCTCTGTTCTGTGCTTTCCAGTGATAAAGCTGTGGCTGCACAAAGGACAGATGTTGAAATCCAGAAAGTCTTTGAAATCGCCTTGTGTTCACTTGCAAGCCTTAACTATCAGCATAAAGCAAAACTGAAACCCAAACCAACACTAAAATCAGTGCCTGAGCTCCCCTTCTTGGGAGAAAGTCCTGAACACTACACAAAGCTGTGGAGAGGTCAGAAAATCCTCACTGCACAAAAAATCACTCTTTAAAA
>VRYO01002114.1:4683123-4708691 GCA_009812075.1 Sialia sialis | reverse complement strand
AATTGTGAAATTACTGTACATCTTTCTATGTTTTATCTATTCTGTTGCTCATAGCAAGCTAGAGTAGTAAAATGCAAATAAAAATCCCAGTATTTCACAACTTCTGAACCCTCTTAGTGGTGATTTCATTACGTATCTTAATGCTTCTTGCAAGCAACTGTGTGTTATTAGTTCTAGTAAATAAAACTTAAATAAAACCAGAAATCTACAGGCGTGTGCAGTTATACAAAACTGTTTAAATATGTTTTTGTGCATAATGCTTCCACTAGAAAAATAATTTGTCATAACTATTTCAATAACTATAATTTCTAGTGTTGTGTTTTTAAAACATTTTATTTTATGTACAATTTTCCGTGCACTTTGTTATCAAAGAGCATTTCAAACGTTTTATATTTAGTGTGTATGTGAACACAAGTATTTTGTTGACTTTTTTTTTCCCCCATCCAGTACAGAGACTGTTTAATTTTACAATATATTTAACAATTTTAGTATATTAACGTGATACTGGTGTTGTTCCTTCTCTCCACAGAAAAGCCACGATGACATATTTGTGTTCTGGAAGGGAACTGTGGCTGCCTTTGGTCACGTCTCAGGGTTCAGGTCCCTGGCAAAGGGCTGGATCCTGTGGGATGGATGAGGCAGAGGGATTTGGGTTAGGCAGAGAGATTTGGGTTAGGCAGAGGGATTCATGCAAGGGCCAGGATCTGTTCATGTTTATCAGGGTGGTGTGATGCAGATTAATGTTTACAAGGATAAATGCACTGAACTTCTCGACATGATGAAAGTGTGGCCGCAGAACTATCACAGATGGAAAACATTTCACCAATTGTTTAGAGCTCTGCAATCATCTGATTTGGGAGAAATTGCTGCCTTGCTCTAAAAGAACTGCTGCTTATAATTTATTTTTTTTTAAGATAGAGTTGTGTACTTCAGAGAGCTGGGAAGCAGTTTAAATGAACTCTGATAGATCACGAACTAAAGTCTTCTAAAGAAGTAACTTTCCACTATTATCACAGATATAGGTAATAAATTTGAATTCTGTTACCAAGAAAAAGACAGATATCAGTTCTTTCTAGCAGCTTCTCTGGAACAGACACATCTTACAATTTCCTATCTGTTTCTAATTAAGTTAATGAACACTTAGAGCCATCAGAATGAATCTTTCTAAATCCAGTGTGATCCTTGAGTGTACAAGATGTTTAAACAATGAAGATAATGCCAATAAGGTGTAGCCAGACACATTTTCCCTTCACTTTTTACATGACTAGCATGGAATTTTAGCCTCATATGCAGTGCTTCTGTAATGCAAAGGAAATGTTATTCTCTTAATTTGTGGGTCCTAAGCAACTGCCATGACATAAATTGGTGTGTGGATTAGAAAATGCAAACTTTAATAAGTATTTGTGATTTAAAAATTTGGATTTATTGATATTCTAAATATATCTTCTTTTAACATATGTGTAGCAGATTGAACCAGTGTCCCTTGAGCAGCACAATTGTCTGTCTTCTGGTGTGGTTCATAAAACCTTTGGCTTGGACTGCAAAATTCTCAAAAATGTCTTAATCCAAGCTGACCATCATAGAGATTGTGAAACAAATGAATGTCTTTTTGAAATTTCTTTTCTTTTTTTTTTTTTTTTTAAGGACTTGCCTTGAAAAAGAAAGATATCTTGGCATACTTCACTTCTCCTTGCATTGAAAAGATGATTCTTAGATAGGTTTATGCTCAAGATACTCTTGCACCTTTTGAACGTTTTGATATTTGATTTTCCAGCAGAATAATTCTGCTTTTTTTTTTTTTTTTTGTGGGGGGGGGCTGCAGGGGAAGATTCAGAGGAATATGGGGAAGGACAAGGAGTGCCAAATCCCGTAAGAATCATTTTCCATACGCCGAAGGTGTTAGGAGCACAAGAGCAGGAATTAAAAGTTCAATAACGTGGGACAAGTCGAGCGATGGTGCAGATTTATTTCGTGCTAAAGACAATGAGCATGTGGGACTGGTTTCCAAATGTGATAAAAGTTAACAGCTGTAATTAGGCCCAGGCACAGAGCAGCCATGGAAGGGACACCACAGGCATGTGCTGAGCCACACTCCAACATCCACCAGGGAAACCTGTGCCAGGGTCAGACCTTCTGGAATGATCCTTGCTCCCTCCCTGCTCTGGTGACATCATCCCAGCTCCTCACGTGGAATGTAATTGATTCCATGTTTTAATTAATTTAGCCAGCACATTGATTGCTGTAATCTGATTTATTTAGCTGATAAGCTACTGCCAATTGCTTCAATTTTTCCTATTTCATGGAAATGTTTGCATTTGTAATTCTCAACTTGACTCTTGTCTCTGTTTTTTTTCTCCTCACATATGAGTCTTAATGAGGACTTTGCCTTTCTTTTTGAAAGATCCTCGTGCTGCTTTCTGCCATGTTCACTTCTATGCAGTTCAGATATTTTAATAAATAGTATTTAACTCTTTTGCTCCTTCAGATTTTTTCACTGTTTTCTTTCCATTGTTCTGGAGCAGTAACTCCTTAAAGCATAATCTCTAACTTTTATCTTTGTTCTGGCTTTTCATAGAAGAATGGTATCATGGAATGCTTTGGGTTGGAAGGGACCTTAAATCCCATCCAGTCCCATTCTCTGCTATGGGCAGAGACACCTTCCACTATTCCAGACTGCCCTAAGCTCTGTCCAGCCTGGTTTTGGACACTTCCATGGATCCAGGGCAGCCACAGCTTCTCTGGGAACTCTGTGCCAGGGCCTCATCCCCCTCACAAAGAACAATTCCTTCCCAAAATCCCATCTACATCCAACTCTCCTGCAGCTTTAAGCCATTCCCCTTGTCCTATCACCTCCACCATCATCACCATCTAATATTTCCTATTTAAGATGCATTCCTATTCTCAACCATTAATTCACAGTTTTAATAATGTGTTTGATGTGTCTCCCCCACCAGTAACAGAGTCACTTTTGATTATGTTCTTGAGATGACAGGTCCCTTGCTAAAGTCTCTGTAAAGATATCTGTGCAGTTTTCATTCCCTTCTAGCCAGTGACTTAGAGTTCCTTTCATGTGCTGTTTCCAAGTGCTTGTTGGATTTTAACTGTGATTGCCCCTTCTGTCTCTGAAGAGAAATTAATAACTCAAAATGTAGAACATTCATGTGTTCTTCTAAATAACTTGGATACTTCAAGGAAAGCTCAGCTAACAAAGGTTCTGAGAAATGTGGAGGACACACATCTGATGCAGCAGAAAGCTTGGACAGGTTCCCCAGTGCTGACTCAGAGCAAATAAAACTCCTTAGAATCAGAGATAGAAATGCATGTGGGGTGCATCAAAAATGGGTCAGGCCATGAATGAACCTCTAAAGCTTGGACTTTGCTAGTTCTGATCTGCAAAACTGCCTTGTGCAGGCTGCTGAGGGCCTGGAGCTGCAGTCAGGAAACCTGGGTTAGGGAGAGCATGCACAGGAATGAGAGAATCACAGGAATGTGAGAACATCTCACAGTCCCCCTGCCTTCTAAACTGTGGTCGTACTTTGGCCCTTGAGTGCACAGTGCACTTAAACTGAAGGCTGGAAGTTGATTAGATAACCAAAATGTACAGTTAAAATAGAAAAAAAAACCCCAAAAACCTCAAAGTGCCCTGGGTGTGCAATTAATATTCTTCATTGGCAGTTCACATTCTCATTTCTCGTATTTGAAGTCATCAAGAACTTCTTTTGAAGTGACTATTTCATGTTGTCCTCTGGAAGAACATCTAAAAGTTAAAAAGTTATCTTTGTCACCTTGCCATTGACTAGATTATATTCCTTTTTGTTGTTGTCATAGTATCTTGACTTTGGAGGCACTGGATGCTGTTTTCAGATGGGAAGTGGTCAGTCCCATTTAACTAACAGTTTCCCAGGTACTACTAGGTTTTTTTGCACTGCATTCCTGAAAAATTAAATCCTTGGAGAAATATCAGTATCAGTCCTTGGTAGGACAAGAGGAAACAGCACCAAGTTGTACCAGTGAAGGTTTAGGTTGGATATTAGAAGGAATTTCTTCATGGAAAGAGTTGTCCAGCCCTGGAACAACAGCCCAGGACAGTGTTGGAGTCACAGTCCCTGGAGGGTTTTAAAAGCTGTGTGGATGTGGCACTTGAGGACATGGATTTGGGTTTGGCAGTGCTGGGTTAATGAATGGACTTGATGGCATTATAGGGCTTTTCCAACCTGAATGATTCTGCGATTCTATGATTTAAATCTTGCCCTTCAGTGCACGTTTTCCAGTCACCATTTTCAGGTTAATATCTTGAGGTAGGCTAGAATACAGTAATTTCACGACTATAAGGCGCTCCCTTTTGACTAAAATTTTGATTGAAACCCGGAAGTGCGCCTTATAATCCGGTGCGCCTTATATGTGGACAAAGTTTGGAAATTTGCCAACCCGGAAGTGCGAGCTACAAGAGCTGCGGCAGCCGGCGCTGAGTGGGAGTGCCGGGGCCCACGGCACAGGGAGGGCACCTGGGGCTGCGTTTAAAGGCTGCGCCGATCCGTGAAAAATGTTTGCAAATTGAGCAGCTGCCAGTAAACCCCGCGATGGCACCATTCCGTTATTAATTCGTTACTTTGTTGTGCGCGGATCCTCGCTTAAAAAAAAAATAAGTGCGCCTTATAGTCTAGTGCGCCTTATTGTGAAATTCCTGTGATTGTATTACGTGAGAGCTTCTCAAATAAAGCAGGAGGTTTACACACACTGTTTTATGTGCATCTCCTCCAAGCTCATCCAGTTGGATTTTAGTGGCGTGGGCAGGGATTGTGTCCAGGTAAGGCAGAAGCTGTGAATCACAGCAGAGCCCCCGAGCTGCTGTGAGTTGCTGCATTGACAGGAAATGTTTTCCCCTGGTCCCTGCTGGTGTTTTCTCCAGGAATAAAGGGAATCCCAGCACAATGAGTTCTTGTTTCTGCAGTTCTGCTGCTCCTCATGGAGCTCCACATCCTAAACCAGTTGTAGGAGTTGAGGCACAAAGCCCCAAAGTTTGGGTTGGAAGATGCCTTCAGGATTTCCCCTCATTGCAACTTCCCAGTCTTTGCCCATTTTGAGGATCCCTGTAACTGTAAAACTGAAATTCCCCTGTTTTGAGGAACATCGGTAGCATTTTGATAAAGGTGCATTTTTCCACTTACAAATGTTCGTTTGGAGCAGTGGTTTCAAAAGTTGCTATTTTTTCTTCGAGTAACTGCAAAGATTTGGCTGATTAAGAATATCCTGAGCATTTTACTGTACTTCCTTTGTGACTTGTGCTTTCTGGTTTTAATTAAGAATTCTTTTCATTGAGTTTTTGTGTGTTGTTGTTTATGCTTCAATGTAACTGTGCTCTTATTTTGGTTTGAGTTAGTATTTTTGTACCCCAAGGCAGAGGGGTCTTTAATATTCCTTCATGTAAGAGTCTAGCTTGAAAGAAGCAATATGAGAAAAAGCACATTTCAGTTCACTGTTTTATATAAATATGGCTACTAATGGGTATTGCTGATTGGCCTTTTTGTTTTTGAGGATGATATCCTATACCTTGCTGGTGAACAAAATAAATTATGCTTTAAATTGGGTAAAAATGAGCTTAAATTCAAAGGTCACAAAGATTTGGCTTCTGACTGTGGTGGAGGAATCATTTTCTATTTCCAGTAATTAATATCTCCTATGTTTCAGTCATAAAATTTGAAAAGTTATTGTGTTTCTTCCTTTTGCAGTTTCTTTGTTTTAAAATCATTGATCATTAACTGTGACAGGGTCATGTAAACCAGATGTAGCTTTTCTTAAAAAAAAAAAAAAAAAATTTAGCAAGGCTGTAGTGTTTCTTAAATAAATTAACATCACCATAGTGTAACCAACAAGGGATGGTGCTTCTTTTCATCATTTTTACACCTAAGTTGAAAGTTTGAATATCATGAAACTTTTAATCTCCCTGTAAATTGAATTTTTAATTTTTTTTCTTTGATGATTGTAAAAATGGGAACATTCTGTTCATCTTTAAAGACTATGCGAATCAAAAGTGCTTCAAAAAGATGAAAAACCACAAGCAACATGAAACATAATCAAAACCCCAGCACATCCATGGGCTGGAAATGCAGCAGTTGTCAAGTGTTTATCTTCATACTTTTTGTTCTGTGGATTTAATGCTTAGAGGTAAAAATAATTCCTTTAAGATTGCATTTTTAAGCAAAATGGAAATTTAATTTATAGTGTGAGTTTCAATGTCTGCTTTCAAAGTGAATCACAAGTTTCAGCAATGACAGAGGTCTAAATATTTTTGAATTAGGGTTGGTTTTTTGCCTTTTCCTTTCTTTCACTGTTTTATCCTGCTGTGATGGGAGGAAAAAATCCATGTTCTCTATGTAGTATGGATGCAGAATTACAAAGGGATGGTGGCCAAATACTTCCATGATTCCAGGGAGTTGAAGGAGCATTTAAAGAAAATTAAACATATGTTGAAAACCAGAGTTTCAGAGTTTAGCAGGAGTACCACATTTCTTTTTTTTTGTGAGTTAGAAATGCCAGTCCTCAGTTAGGCTTCTTACTAATTCTGAGTCCATTCTGTACAGAAAATATGAGAAATATTTTTCTGTGACTAGTGTGGGTTGTTTTGGAAATTGGCAATTGTCCTTTCTCCTATTTAGAAAATAGGAAAATCAATAAGTTTGTCACTTAAATTATTTCTTCACTTTTAAGTGGAAAAAAAGCACTTTAAATGAAAGTTAGATTGCTTCCATCTCTAGATTATACCCCTGAGAAATGAAAAAAATGTCATTTTTGTGAGGGGAGGAGGGAAGAGGTGAATGGCTCTGAAGAGGAGCAGCACAGGATGCTGCAGCTCAGGCTGCCCTTCCACATCAGTGCTGCTCAAAACCAGCCAAAAAGCTGATTTAATAATAGTTTTCTACAGAACCTTTGAGCCGTCACTCTTTTTTCAGCGTGGTGTTGGCTCAGGCTCTTGCAGAGCTCACTCTCCACTCCAAGTCTCACTTGTCCAGCTTTGCACATGCTTACCCAGCTCTCTGACCACATGGAGCTGCTTTTCACTTCAGCTTGTATTAGGGAGAAAATAATAAAGGGTAATGCATGTGAAGAATAAAAATTTTTGGATATGAGCTCCCCCAAATAACGTTAGGAAAATGCCGATCCACCCCTGAGCTGTGAGGAAAAGATCCTGACCATGAAATTCTGGATTTCTTTAAAAACCACACTGCTGTCCAGCTTTCTGCTGCTGTGAGTAAAAAAGGTGAAATCACTCTTTATTTCATGCTGGTATGGCAGCAGGAATTCTTATCAGCATTTGAAAATTACATTTTGGCTTGGGAGGGAGCTTGTAGTTGATTTGGGTTGTGCTGGTGCTCAGCAACCCATCTGATGCACTTTGTGTTTCCAGAAAGGAAATCCTCCATGTGTGGATTCCATTTAATGTGCTGCAGGGCTGGGAACAGAACATTTTAACAGCTCTGTGCAGTCTTTATGGCAAGGTGGAATTAGAAGTGAAATCTCTCCTATATTCAGATTTCAATAGGCAACTGCAGCATAAATAATTCACTGCTTTAGGAGTATAGGGGAGAAAAGAAAGAAGTGGCAGGTAATTTATTCAACAAGAATTCACATGTATTTTTAGCTCTGAGACTTACTATATTTCTATTCTAAGTTGACAGCTGCAGTTGCCCAGTTTCCTAAAATTACAGGAACTTTCAATCTGCATAACTGATTGCTCTGTATTTTGTGTATCTACTATGCAGACTATATTGATAGATGTAACTGAATTAAGGGATGAAGCCTTGTATATCTTTTATGTCAAATGACAGTGTCTCTTCTGTAGACTACAATAAATCAACAGCTCAGGAGGTGAAAAATGGAAAGTGTGAGGAGGAAAATATAAGTACTTTTAAGAAACTTTTTAGTGGTAACAGTACTGTATTCAGTAATTACAGTAATGATTAAAATTGCCCTAATATACTGTTCCACTATCTGATCAGTCAGGGTCTTTCCAGAAATGGAAGTCACTAAATAAAATTTCTTCATTAAAGCTTGGAAAGAAAAGGATGTTTTTTTCCTATTTTCATCAAGGAAGTTTTTTTTTAATAAAGCATTTGCTCTCATTTTGAATTGTGGTTGTATCCCAGCGTCAGCCACACAGGGAAGGCCTGTTAGAATTCAATTGACATCACCTTGAATAGAAAGCAAATTTTTTCACTCAACAGGAGCAGGTATTTAATTATTCTTATTGGGAAAATAACTTCTTTGTTAAAGTGTGCCAGAGCCTAATCTGCTTTCATTTTCCATTAAATTATCTTAAATTTATTCTGCTTATATTTAAACTGTGTTTAAAGGGAATAATTTCCTGAATTCCTGTGATGCTGCCTCCAGAGCAGCAAAAACTAAAGGTGTCTGAATTTTAACTTTCAGATTTCTTCTGATGGTGACACAAGTTCCTATTTGCCATCTCTAAATCTTAACTATGTACCTGAGATTATTTTACTCTATACTTAACATCTCAGTAAAAGGTTTGTTTTACAGATGGAGCTGAAATACATTTATGGAGTTTACATACTTTTAAGTACTTTTACAGAAGGTGATTTTTGTTATTAAAGCTTTGATTTTGAGAGGAGTCAGTGGAAGAGCAGGTAATCATTGTAGAAATTTGGAATGTTATTTTTCATTTCAAGAAGCAATGAGTAAAAGTGGAGGAAGGGCACAAATGCTGAGCAGCAAGAACAGAGTTCAGCTGAACCAGGAAGGCTGCAGTGAAACCAAGGGTACAGAAGCTTTAGTCTCTCAAAGAAATCAAATCTGCAAGCCGGAAGATGAACTCACCCACAATATCAGGCTTGGGGAGTATTTGAAATCAATGAGTATCAAACAGTGAGTAGGGACCAGCTCTAAAGTGCTTTTGGAGCTGTGAGGGCTCAGCTTGGCTTAAATCCATCTCAGGGCACAGACTGGGAGTCACTCTAGAGGTGCAGTAAATATAAACTTTCCAATTTAAGAAGTTAAAATAACTTTACACTTGTGTCACCTCCAGCAGCTAAACTTGCACATTTTTTCCTTGGTGAGCTCTCAGGAAGGAGGAGGATGTGAGAGAGGAGGCAGAAGGGCTGGTAGTAAAACCAACCTATTGGGATATCAGTGTGTTGGCCACACATCAAAAACCTGATGGATTTCAAAGAGGGAGAGAAAGCCACAAAGTGTTTTTGACTTGGTGTTTATCTAAAGCAATTGCCAACAATAATTAGTGGGGAGCACAATCTAAGCAAGTGCTACTCAGATTTTCTTCCTTCCAACCATGTTTTCCCAGTTAAGTCTTAAGAAACACATTGTGCTTTCATGTCAGGAATCAAAACACAGATAAAAGTAATGAAGTAATTTCAAACTTGGTAAAGCAGCCTTCATTAAGTTTCACATACTAAATTCAGGCAATCAGCAGAAAAAAAAGTTTATAGGCCATTTTTGTGCATGAACAGGGCAGGTTCTTCAGCTCTTCAGAATGTCTTGCACAGAAAAGCATTTCATGGCCTCCTTTAAAGCATAAAAAAAGCATTAATTAGAAGCAGAAAGAAAGTCCAAAAGGAAGTCTTTGCCTAGTTCATATCCTAAAATATTGACATTCCAGTAAGCATCTCTATTATTGCTGGAATTTATATGGTTCTATTCTCAAACTTATCTTTCAGCTTTTGGATTTGCTCTTCTTGGTGACTTTTTGAAACTAAAGTTCAGAAAAGTCCAAGATTTCTTTTCCCACTATTTTGTAATAATTTTACTAATTTATCCTGCAGTGGGCTCAGATGTGTGGCACGTTCTCTGAGTTCCTTTAAAGAGTTTTCTAGCACTGTAGTGCAAATTTTTCTGACACACAGCAGCTATATAACATTTTTATTCAGCAGTAGGAGCATCAATGGGATTCATTAAAATAAGGAAGGTTTAACTTGTTTAGTGACACTTTTATGTGCATGATTCTGGATAAATTAACTCACAAGAGGTCTGTATGTGAAGGAAATAAGATTTAACTGTAATATGTGTGTCTTTGAAGAGGAATTGTGTTGTACCCAGGAATTACTTGCACTGCTCACCCTGTTGATCTACAGAGCTCAGGGATCAGACTTAAGTAAGAACTTGTAACCCCTAGAATGAATCTCAGAAACCAGTATAACTGAGGGAAAAACAGCTTGGGGCTGGAGGCCAGGGAGTTTCACCTGGGAAGGTGGTTTATTGCCTGATGCATACTCAAGGAATCAGCCTGGAGGCTCCTTGCTGGTTATAATACCCTTGTCCCAGCTGGTGTTGTGGGTTTACAGGGGGCTCTGTAATGACAAGTCTCTCCTGGTCAGTTCTGAGTTTTTCCCAGGTAGAGTTTGACTTCTGGCTCCAGGAGCACTGAACGGATGTGACTTTTTAAATACAACAGCAGAGTTATTTTCAGAAATGCCCTCCCGTCACCATTAGAAACGTGTGATGCAGGATTTACCTTCCCACACGTTGCAGACACACTTCCTTTGCAGGCTGGGCTTTGTTTCCAGCCATGATTCAAGAGTCCTCTGCAGCTCAGCTCAGCTTTCACCTGCAGATTCCTCACTTCATGCGGTTTTCATGATGCATAAACGGAGGTGCTGTCACTGTAAATAACTGGCTTTGTGTTCTCTGCTTGCTCTGCAGTGGATGAAGGTGGCCTGAAGGAGCTGGGCAGGGTGAGGGTGCTCCACAAGAGAACCGTGATGCCTTACAGCGTGTACAAGAAGAGGAGGAAGGGGCCGAGCGACGAGGCCAGCGTCCAGCAATATGCCAGCCTGGTGGGACAGAGCTGCTCAGAGAGAATGCTGCTCTTCAGGAGCTGAATCCCCCCAGGATGGCATTTCAATGGTTCCACATTTCACTGCACTGCCACTGGATGCTCTGTACCATAGCTGTGTGCTGGTGTGCCCACTCAGGCTGGAGCACAGCTGTATAGCACAGCTGTATAGCCAGGCTTGTGTCAGTACAAGGTGCCCAGCTCCAATAAATCTTACAGTGCAGCAAGGCTTTAGCAATAGAGGTTTAGAAAAACACGCTTGCAGAGTATTTTAATTAAGTAGTTCTAGCCTTTCTATGCATTATGAATAATTCTAAGTATCTAAGCAAAATGCACAACAGGTGTCTCTTTTTTGGGTTTTATTTTGTAGAGACAAAGGTTGACTGAATCTAGGTTAAGAATCATTAAATTACAGATGTTTTCAAATAGCACCTTGTATATCTGTCATTAAAAATTGCTGTGAAATTTGTGCTTGCATTTATATGCTCCTAAAATCTTGCAAGAGGACTGAAACATGCTATGACTTTCTGGCATGCTACAATTTTATTTCAGCAGTATGTTCAAAAAACAGGAAGGAATTCTTTTCACTGCACATTCTTCATTTGTTTAAAGCAGTAAACTGGTGTCAGAGGTCCCAGTGAGTGTAGGAGTTGGTCGTAGGTTCTCAGTGGCAGGGGATGCAGTGCTTTGGAAAACCTTCCCCTTCAGAGAAGAAGCAGAACAGTTGCACTATAAATATACCAAAGATATGCAGCCAAGTGGCAGAGTGGTTTTTGGTATAAGCCTTATCCTTTGTCTAACAAGAGTGGGTATTTCAATGCACATGGCTAATGTGGAGCTCAGGAGCTTCATCCTGCAGCTCTCAGTGCACATTTAGAACTATGCTAACAAAAAAAAAAAAAAAAAGACATAAGGTACCACTGCTGGGTTTTGTTGCAGGTGCTTTTTTTTTTTCTGCAGAATTGTACAGGAATACTTAAATACCATATTCCTGCTTTTTTACTGACTGTTTTGTTTCTGGTGCAGCAGCTCATGGGTTAACATCTTTAATAACATTTTAGCAAATACTTCTGTTGGAAACACAGGAAGTTGTGATCCTTTATGAAAGCACTTTATTATCTCATAGATGAACATTGTCTGTGTCCCTATTAAGTCATATAAGTTGGAGGAATTTGGGGAAATAACACTGTTGTATAATTCAGTAATGTATTACAACATTGTAACATTACCAATGCATTTGTGTTTCTTATCTTCTTGGATAACAGGGGCTGGTATTTACCTTGTATCAACTTGGAGTTTCCTGTTAGCCTTTGAACAAAGATTCTTATTCAAGGATATGTGGGTGGTTTTCCCCCAGAAAGGAAACAAATTCAGTTTTACCCTCTGAGGGTTACATCTCCTGTCATTCATGGATTCATTGATGTAATTTTAAACACTTGGCCAATATTATTAACCATTAATTTTTATGTGGAGCAGACGTAAGAACTTGGGGAATCAAGTGCAATGCAGATGCAACTTTGTTTTTCATATCTGTTTGATATGAAATTGGTGTAATATTGTAATATCATTGATTGTACAGCTTCAATAGCAACTTTAAAAAGCCATTTTATGTTCTGTTAATTGGGCTGTGTAGTATTGATCTGATCCAAGTGCAGCAGAAGTGGTCATTCACGTCAGCCCCATACCTGGTGTGTGTTTATCTGTTGCCTGGTACTGAGAAGTTTCTTTGCACTCTACCTTCTATTTATCCATGCCTTACCTCAGCCTCCTGCCGTGGGGAGAGCCACTAACTAATCCTCATGAAGATTATTATGAAGAATTCCTTTCTGTGGAGAAAACCCTTTTACCACTCTGTCAAACAGTGTAACGTGTTCTGCCTACACAGTGTGCTGAGAAGTGGTGATGCCCATATGGCTTGCAACCAAAATAAATGAGAAAACCTTTTTATGAGATGTAAAATCAGTTAGCAGGCACTGAGGAATTTCACTATGAATTGCAAAATCTTAAAGGTTATCAAAGCCATTTAATGACAGCCTGGCTGGGCTCCTGGAGAAGTTAAAGTTTCTGCTAAATTTCAAGGGAGCAGACTTAATGTCCCCACTGAGAGTTCCTGGAGAGCTCCATCTCTTTGTGCCCCTATTTGTTACTGATATGCCTTGGATTAGACTTTTATCTGATGCTCTCTTTCTCTTGGGGAGCTCTTAAGGACTGCAGTTAAAGGAAAGTGAGAGAAGTATAAAGCTGAAAGCTGAGCACAGCTTGAAGTTGTCCTCAGTGTGAGCACTGGGGGTAAATGACCATTTCCTGCCAGCTTGAAATGGTGCTTTCACTTTCTGACCTCCTCTGGGACTGCAGCACCACGGCAGCCTGGCCTCCTGGCTCCTGCTCAACTCAAATATGGATTTATATTAAAAAGCAAAACCAGGCGACACCGGGATTAGCTCAGAAACTGAGTTCATCCCCTGTGGTTTGCTGAGGTCTGACTCACTTCAGTGTTATTTTGGAAGGAA
This sequence comes from Sialia sialis, assembly GCA_009812075.1. Lineage (NCBI taxonomy): Eukaryota > Metazoa > Chordata > Aves > Passeriformes > Turdidae > Sialia > Sialia sialis. Next base: position 4,695,377 of record VRYO01002114.1, on the reverse strand, counting down.
ACTGGGGCAGGATTTTTGAGGACTGATACCTCTATCCCTGTTTTTGGAAGGGGAACAGAGGCTGAGCATGAAGTTCTGTAAATTTTGCCTGTGACTTCAGTGGAGCTGAAAATTCGCCACTATTACAATATTATTTAATATATTGTAATTGACAATTATTGAATTTAGAGATATTTAACCTAGCACAAACTATTTTATAAAAGTTTTTTTGTGTGTAGCCAGTTTGTGAGAGTCAATCCCCAATGTAAGGTTGCCTTGTTCTGTCATCTGTTGATAAATGAGCATAAAAGGTGGTAAGAAAATGCAGAGTTGTTACCAGTGCTAAAAAATGTCATTTTTTGTTTTAATTGGAAAGAAGTGGGAAGCTTACACATGTCCAGCATTGACACGTGTCAGTAAATTCAAGAATCTGCATGTTGAGTTTGTAATTGCTTTTTAGCAGGCCTGTTTCACTTGCAAGTGTAGAAAATAAAGTTATTTCCAGTCTCTGTGAATTATTATAAGAAATAATTGCTCTGAATATGATTTCTGCACTAGTTTATAGGAATTTCATTATCCTGGAGAGTAGCAAAATCAAAGAATCTATCAAAGGCTATCAGTCTTTAGAAGAGATACCTGCAAGTTTAAAATCATGTTCAAAACACATGGAACTAAGTTTTAGTTTCAACCAGCCTGATTAATGAAGAGATTGCATGAAATATAAGTGGTACTTCTTTTCTGAGAAGAATAAAATAAAATAAAGAGACTTTTCACAAAAGGATTCTAGACAGGACTAGCTATTAGTTTGAGTTCAGCTTGGTTGAACAAAAACATATCTCTGAATTCAGGAGCCAAACCAGCAAGAGAGAAATTTGTGTGCATAAATATAACCAAACAGTGTTTCATTTCTGAATGAATGAGGCATAATTCCAGCTAACTCTGGATTCCTGAAGGGCACTTTCCTCAAATCCCAGCACCCTCATGGCTTGAAATGTTGGTGGCACTTTGTGTGTTCTGTCACTCCTGCGGAGTCGACATCCATCAAGCTTTTTGGATTTCTTTGCCAGGTGATCACTCTGAAGCTCCAGCCTGATTTTCCACGTCTTTCTGAATTCCTTCTCATCCTGGTTGTCCCAGCTAATCCTCCAGACATGTTTTAAGTGCTGTCCTGATCCAGCTCTCCATCTCCACTCCAACCTTGGTGTCTCTTCTTGCTCATTCTGTCCCAGCCCTGCTGCAGGAGGAGTTTGCGTTTGGAAGGGTGGGGACAATTTTCAGGGCAGAGATCATCACTTTTCAGGGAGTCATCAATGTTTCCCAAAGCATTGGAGCCACATCTTGTACCAACACTTTATAAAACTGCACCTTCAGTCACACAGACTGAGTGTAAAATGCTGAATTACTTTTGCACTTGCCAAATGGTTTGGGGTTTTTAAAGTTAGTCAAAGTGATGGATCATAGGAGCAGATGTGCAATAGTAACTCATCCTAAATGTAGCTAATTGTGGTGAGTGGGTTTCTAAATAAAAGTGTTCTAGAAATTAATCTACAAGGTGCATTTTATAGTACATTTATAGCTCATCTCGTGAGAGCCTTGTTTCTAACAGCATTAAAATAAGAATGGAATTTAATTAAATTAACGTATAAACCTAAGCACAGCATATATTAATGCTCTCTTTATTAATACAGAACAATCTTAACTCATCTCAGACAAGTAGCAGCTCAGAAGCTTTCTGGCTGTAGGACTGTATTTTCTTTCTGTTTTACTGTTTTGATGTTTATTCATTTCCTTATTATAACTATTCCCATCAGATTTTTGTGCTTCCCATCAGTTCTTTCCACTTCAGCTTTGACACACAATACATGTGTCTGCCAAAAGTCCTGCTGAGAGATTGCTATCAGGACAAAAGAAAGTGTTGGAAAGTCTGTTAAGGAGTGAGGAGAGAGCAGAGTCCACAGGGACAGTCAGTCTGCAACCTTTGTGCTGCAGAAAAAGCAGGATTTATTTATAATTTAGTCCGCTGCAGGCTTAAATAAATGTGTCAGATTTCATTCATTTCCCTCGGTCTGTGACATCTGATTGTCATTGTCCAGGAAGAATCAATGGGGCATTGTGGAAGAGAAAAATAAATGAAGGGCACTGCGGTGCATTTATGGCAGAGAGATGAGTTAAGGGATGAAATCCAACATGAATCCTGTTGGAATCCTCACTCCATGTCTGCACAGGAGCACTTTCAGAGAGTGTGTGTTGTTCTCCCCTGTCTCCTCCAGGCTGGAGCAGAGCAGGGACACATCCACCCCCTGAGAGGATCCCTCGCTGTGCATTCATCTCTGACAGAGCTCCTTGGACTCATTCTGTGCAGTAAATACTGAGATACTGGAACTTTTTAAAACCCTTTATTTGATTTTCATCCTTCTGGTTGCACATTGGTTGCTCCTGCCCATGCTGGGCCATCACTGAGGTTCCTCTTTGCAGCAGCACCAAACTTTTTTGGGAACTGCTGCCAGCTCAACCTGCTGTGTTTTTGTTTTTTCTAAACTAACAAATCCCAGTCACCTTTCCAAAATTTGAGGGTTTAAGATAATTTATTGAGTATTGTCCCACTAATCATACTAGCTGCTCCAGTAATTGAAGCAATAGTTCAGTGTTTTACATTGGCAAATAAATGTTACTTTTTCAAAATTATAATCACCATTCAAACTGATTTTTCTGTTTAACATAGCTCTTTAACATAACTCTTTGCTGTTTTTTCACCACACTTCAGTAAAATATGGTGGAGATCCAACCGTCAGTGTCCCAGCAAACAGAATTTTTCTCTCCTTAGCTGCTCTGAACCACCAGATGGCATTTCCAGCCTGCGCAGGTCATTGCAGCATTAAAGTCACTTCTTGTCTGAGTATCCACATTTTCTGAGTCTCTTTTATTAACATCTTGCTATGAGTTTAAGTTTTTATTCTCCTTTTAATTGGGGTCTACCAGAAAAAAAAAATTAAAATTGTTGGGGGAGGTTGACAAAGTCCAGGGGTGTTTTAACTGAACGAAACGCAAATTTGTTGAAAATCAGGATTAAAAGCTGTTTAAAGACAAATAATCTCGATTTTATAGTACTGATTTTATTAGATAGATTACCAGTAAATTACAGAAATCAAGATCTGTAGGACAACTGCAGAGGGGTCACCTTGCAGATTTACCTGTGCCCAAATGCTTTTGGGGCTGCTCCTTCCCATGTTCCATCCAAACCATGTGCAGCATCCATGATGTGCATTCTGTTTCTGCTCTCCCCATATTCCTCTTTCATTTTGAACAGTGTTTTGATACCAGGATTTCTTTCTCACCTCTGCAGGGAGTTAAATGAGGTCAAAATTAGGTTTTAACAGTGAAATAAGAGGTCAGGAGACTGCAACATCTCACAGTGCCAAGGGCACTGCCACCCATTTGTTTTGTGACTCTATTTGTCTCTGTTGCTCAAGGTGAAAGCAAAGACACATCAGCTGGAAAAGCAAGGTTCCCAACTATAAATTAATGATTATTTTTCATAAAAATACAGTATTGCAGTGCCCAGAAACCTGGAGGAGGCCTGGCTGCAGCAGCTGCTGATGCATCCTCAAACTGAGATTGTCCTCATCCCTGAAAGTTTTGCAGTCCATGAAATCCCAGATGTGTTGAACATTCTGGTTAAGCTGGATGTGGTAAAGGGAGTGAAAAGTGCTTTTCCTGGGCAGGGATTCTGACACAAGACCAGGATGCTCAAAGCCCCATCCAGGATCATTCCTGACACCCCTCACCTCAAATCAACCCAGGGGATCCTCTCAAAGCTCCTGTGCTCAGGAAGTTTTCATCCTGGATTCATCCTCTTTAACAGGATGGAGGCAATCTAGGAATCCAGTGCAGGATGATGGAATGGGAGCTTCTGCACCTCCTTTGTGGCAGATTTTAATACATTAAATCTATATTTTATTGCCTTGTATTGTAAAATAAAAATAGTATTTACACCATGGGGGGAAAGCAGAACAATTAAATAGAAAAATGAGATTTGCTAAAATAAAAAATGGAAATTCCTGAAAAGACAGAAGTCTCCTAAAAAAAACCCAAACCCAATCAGTCCAGAGGAGTGAAGCTGTCAAAATTCACCTCCCATATCCAGAGAGAACTGTATGCCTGAAGATTCTGATTCTTTTAAACTGCTGCTTCTCCATCCACACTTTGTGGTTCTATTTTGTTGTTGTGCCCTCAGCTTTCCTCCTGCATACAGGAGCCTCTTTCAGTTCTTTACACTTTGGAACAGGAGACATTTACCTGTGACAGGAGCTCAGGAGCAGGTTTAGCCCGGTGCTGTGAGCCTTGCAGAGTGACCTGAGAGCAGAACACGCTGACATTTGCAGTGGATAATCTATTGATTGGTGGCACAGAGCAAAGGCAATCAGCAGCAGGGCTGGGATTGTTTCATTAAGCCCCATGAGCAGCGCTCTGTACATTGATCCAAAAATGCCTGGGAGCTGCAGCTTCTCAATGTCATGACTCTCCCCACGGGCACCTTGTTTTTTAATTTGCTGCTTCTGGAAAGTGCTTTGAAGTCTCCCAACATCCCTGAGCTGCTCTCCCTGAGTGTCACCCTGTGCCAGGTAAGAGATTAAAATCCAGGCTGAGTGGGAGTGGTTTCCTCCCCTTCTGTTTTTGTTGAGGCCTTTAGAAGTGACTCCACTTTTCTTAAAAGTGAGGTCAGGGAAGTCAAATACACCCGAATCTGGACTTCACCAAGCTCCTCATGATCAGGCTCCGCTGAGCATGTTAATTTTTTCTTACTCTGCATCAAGCAGAGGTGAAATGGTGGCTTTAAAAGCCAGCAGTCTGTGCTCTTTAGATGCCCTGGAGTCACTGGTGATGTGTAGAAATAGCTGGGTATTTAGTAAAAAGTTCAGTTCTGTCCTCTTTAGAAGCCCTGCAGTCACTGGTGATGTGTAGAAATAGCTGGGTATTTAATAAAAAGTTCAGTTCTGTCCTCTTTAGAAGCCCTGCAGTCACTGGTGATGTGTAGAAATAGCTGGGTATTTAATAAAAAGTTCAGTTCAGTCCTCTTTAGAAGCTCTGCAGTCACTGGTGATGTGTAGAAATAGCTGGGTATTTAATAAAAAAGTTCATTTCTGACATTAATAAGAAGTTTGACTCTCACATAAGAAGAAAGCTGTTCCCCGGTTCCTCTTCCAGCCAACATCTGGGATTCGTCCCAAACCTCTCTGTACCAATGTTCATTATTGTATTTTATAGTAAGTAAAATCAGGTTTACAATCTCCTGAACCTTCTGGTGATACTAAAAATACAGCTAATAATTGTCTATACATCTTGTTTTTACTGGAAATAAAAATCCTCTGGACTGAGACATAGCCACGTACTGTAGCCAAACTGTAAACACTTGTCCTCCAAAAAAATGCTGAAAGTAGGGTGGAATATAAATTTATAAGCTCAATTGTTTGCCTTAATTGTGTTACCTCTGACCTCACAGGCTCAGTAGAATAATCCCAGCTCTTGTGAGAGTTTTGTCCCTTGTCCTGCTGCACACCTGCACTGCTCCCTTTGGAGTGTCAGCTCCGTCAAGATCTCATGCTTGGCACTCTGATCAACGATCCTGCCCATGGAAATGTGTGAATAAAGATGGTATCTGGCCATCAGATGCATTATCTGAGATTTCACAATGTTCTCACCGAGTTAATCCTCCTATTTTTCAAGGATTGTAGCAGTAAGGAGGGCCATAAATTACCTGCAGTGTTGTTTTTGTTGTTAAATTGAACTAGGAAAAATGGAGAGCTTTTTATGTGCCAACTGTTTCCTTAGCTGCCTGCAGTTCTGTGCAAGTCTCCTCTTTTGGGTGACGAGGTTTTTCACCCTCAAGTGTGGTTGTGTTTGAAATAGAAAATGGTAAAATCCAGAGCTTGTTGGAGTTGGTAGAAACCTTCACCAAGTTTCTGATGGTTCCGATGTTTGTAGCTTGGAATATTTTACACACATGTTCCAACTTTGCATTCACAACATTTGTAAAACCAACAAGTCTGTAGCAGACACGAGAGCTACCATCAGGAAACTTGTTTGACAGTTTAAACAGGCAGCATCTGTGTTTCCTACATTTCATAGTACACAAAAAAGAACGAGGATTGCCCATAGCTCAATTCATTCAAGATGTTGTCGCATGGTGGAACTCTGTTTTGGAGATGTTAAAAAAAAAAATCTAATTGAAAAAAGGGATTTTGCCCTCGTATTTGGCTGAGTTTCATCAATATCACCTCCTCAGTGGAATAATACTGGGAGCAGTTGGTTTGAATTTGGAGAATTAAGATTAATTGGTGGCCATCAGGGCTGTCCTCCTGTGCTTCCAGCTACATCTCTGTTAGAAGTGAATTTGGGATTTTCAAATTTCAAGAGATTTGAATTGGGGGCCACTTAAGCTTCTTTTTAAAAAAGCACTGAAATTGTCACCATTATCAACAAAAAGAGCAGCTGCCTTGCAGGGCTTGGGCTCAGCAGAACACATAAACAGATGCTTAAGGCAAAGCCCACGAGGAATGTTTTGATGAGGTGGAGTCCACGAGAGCCAGGACACCACAGTGTGGTCCAGCCTTGCAGCAGAGGACGTAAAACATTACAACATTTTGGTTATAATTAAAAGCACCGCGTTCTGGCATCTGCTTCCAGATTTTTGTTGCTACGAAGAAATAATATAAAATAAAACTCATATAAAATTTGCTCTTCTGTGACAAAGCGCCTTCAGCTCACCTCGAAATTGGCTGGGTGGGAGAAGTGGGAACATTTTCCCAGAAGCTGTAATCGTGGATCAGGTTGCGATAGCGGTGGTGAATGATATCTGAGCCCGTGATTTCAGCTCTTGGCTCAGGGAGGCTCTTTGCAGGGTAGGAGATTATTCCATGTGTTGTGTCTGAGCCTCTGCCTCTGGTGGCATGAAGTACTTCTGCTACAGGAGCAGGTTCCACGCAGGCTGTGCCATGGCAATGGCCGGTGAATTAGCCCAGAAATAAAACCAGTTTTGTGTCAGTGTCTTTACTCAGAAATCCTTCCCCACACATCTTTCTGGCTTTTTGAACATGCAGCGAAAATCATGCGCACTTACTTGAAAATTTATGTGCTGACCTGAGTATTATCTCTGGGGAGGACTCCTTGGGTCGGTGAAAGAGAATTAAAACCAAATGCATCTGTTTTTCGTGTTTACTCTTTCCATAAACACAGCCACATATGCAGTGTGCAGCTGCTGTCCTGAAAGGTTTTCTTCCCCTGCTGTTTGGGGGATCTGTGCTCTCAGAGCATGTTCTGTTGAGAGAGCTGCAGAAGGAAGAAGTGATGCTGGACCACTTCACAAATCATTGATCAAACTGGAAGAATTTCAAGTGAGGTAAGATGAATTCAGGGCTGAGACAGTCGGTACACAGAGCATTTCAGTAAATGAAAGTAACAGAAGTCAATGCCTTTCCCCTCTGCTTAGATCAGCTGCAGACAAAATGAGATTGAAAGGTACAGAACATTTCCTTGGGGGAAGATTAACATTTATTTTTATTGATTAGGGCTCTCAGGCTGTGACCTCAAGCACTCCTTGCAGTTCCTTCTCCCTGCTTTGGTCCCTGCTCGCTGCTGTGTTTGCTCTGATGAAGCAGCTTGGATTCCCCTTTGGCAGAGAAGGCTCCTCAGAGCTGTTCTGATGCTCCATTTCACTGTGTCCAGGCCAAGCCTGACACCAGGAATGTGCTGAGCCACTTAATCCTTTGGATGCACCATTCCTCCTCCTGAAAAACACAGGATGGTATTTAATCAGCCCCACCAGCAACTCTGACATCCTCAGGCAAGGACACTGAGGGGCTGGAGTGACTAGGGAAGGGAACAGAGCTGGAAAGGGGCTGGAGAATTCCCGAGGGAGCTGGAAAGGGGCTCAGCCTGGAGAAAAGGAGTATCAGGGGGAACCTTGTGGCTCTGCCCCAGGGACAAGAGGAGAGGGAATGGCCTCAGGCTGGGCAGTGGGGATGTAGATTGGATATTAGGAAAAATCTCTTCACAGACAGGTTTGTTCAGCTCTAAGACATCTGCCCAGGGCAGTGGTGGAGTCCCCATCCCTGGAGGGATTTAAAATCCAGGTGGATGTGGCTCTTGGGGGCGTGGGGCAGTGCTGGCCCTGGCTGGGTTGATGGATGGACTCGATGATCTCGAGGACTTCTGCAACCTCAGTGATTCTGTGATTCCATAAAGGGATTGTAAGTGCAAAGAACCAGGGTGGGGTAAAGCCCAGCAAGGAGTTGCTCTATCAAGAAAATGACAGATAAGGTGAAGCTCAAGGATAAATTGCAATAGAATGTTTATGAATGAAAAACAGAAGAGTGGAAATGTTTGGATAACAGGGAGCTGGAGCAGCTGACCTCTGAATTTCCCACCTCAATTATTCTCCAGTTCTATTATTGAGATTCTCAGATGGATTCTTCCTGTCCCATCCCTGGCTGTGGCTGAAGGGGAACACGTGATGGGAGCCACCAACCTGGGGAAGAGCACGCAGTGAAACCCTTTCCTGGTTGAATAGGCTTGCAGAATGTCAACCAATTTCCCCAGCAGCCAGGACCTTTTGGACTCATTCTACATCCTTTTATTGCTGTTGCCATAGTGAAAGACACTAATTCACCTTTGTGGGAAACTTAATAAAAATCAGTCCATGGATCATTAGAAATGCTTGTGGTGAATTTTAGAGACAGGCTTTTCACAATCTGCTAATCCACTGGCTGAAGAGTTGGTTATCCCATTCTCTTGTGTGGGATCTTTACAGGGCACGGAGTGGCTGTACTGGCTTTGAGTACAGTTGTCTGGAAATAGGCAAAAAAAAGGCTCTCAGCTACTGTGTGGTTTAATTTAAATGCCAAAATTACCTTGGGGGTGACTGTTTGCTCTTCAGAGAATGGAGCTGCCTGGGAAACCCTTGCAAAGTACTGAGAGCACTGAGCTGGGCTGGCATGAATCAGAAATTGTCATTTAGGGGCTGCTCCCCACATCCTGAGGATGTGTCTGGGCTGTCAGATGGGGGTGGCAGATTGTGCAGAGCCAGATATCAGGTGACACCCTGGGCCAGTCTACCTGGGTTACAAAGACAAAATGCACCCAGCTCCCCCTGCAAGATCTGCCTTTGGGTTTGGAGGTGTGTGGATGCTGATTTTAAACTCTTGTTTTCCAGTGTTCTCCAAAAAGGCAGGAGGAAGGCAAAGGGCAGAAACAAACCAGCGTGAGCACGGGGATACTTGCTCAGTAGGGTTTTTCTGGCATTTCATTTCACAGCAAACATTTTTTTGCTTACAAGCGAACGTTTCTCACATCCAAACTCACGCAGCGGCTCCGCCGTCCGCAGCCAGACTTGGATCCTGCTCTTCCTGCCCCCCCAAACCCCAAACCCAGGCCGTGGCAGGGGATCCCTGCTTTGTGCTGGGGATGGATTGTGCTCTCAATGGGATTAGGCTGGGCAAGGGGTGAAAGGCTGTGGGAAAACCTGCGTGTGTCGCATTTCCCCCGCCGCCTGTGGCAGCTGAGCGTCGCCACCCTGCCCACAATGGGGTTAAAAAAGTTAAGGGCGGCTGTTGTGGTAGCTCGATTTTGAATTATGTATTCATGGATCTGCATAATGGCCTTTCAGATGGGGTATTGTTGTTCGAAGCACAATCTGGGAATTGTGGAAGGGGTGGAGGAGGGAGAGAGGGATGGAGAAGCACAGAGGGTGAAAAACGTGGAAAACTTAAGACTTAATCAAAGCAGAGTGACAAATTGTATGAAATGAGATTTTCTCCCGTGCTTACACTGTGCCTACTGGACAAGTTTTCACTTGGAAATGCTGACTCCTCTCCCAGCCTGATAATACTTGTGTTTTCTTTCTTGGCTAAGCTCTGAGAGCCCTGAGAGGGAATGCAGCAGAGCTGGGAATGCAGATCCCGCTCTGCTCATCCCTGCTTGCCCAGGTCCTTCTGGATTTTTCTGTCTCCAGCACAGGTGAGATGAGCAGTGGGAGCTCCTCTGGTTTGCTCAATTGCTCTGCAGCCCATCAGACATCCAGGAGAGGAAGAGAGATTTGAAAAGGGGTGAAGATGGGAAGGGAACAGGATCAGCTCTAAGGAGAGCCCAATACAGAGCTCCCCATGCACCTTTAGTGTCACAATCACCTTTTATCCACAGCTGGAAGAGAGGGCAGTGACAGGAACCCTCTTCCCTGCTTCCTTAATGGACACAACACAACACTGGGCTCCAAACACATATTCTTGTGAATAAAAATTGTTATTTCTATTATTTACCCCTCCCCACCATTATATAGGAAATACAACAGAAAAAACATTTTCTCCCCCCAAGAGTCCATTCCAAAATGCAGGGCACTCTAATCATGCTGTAGTAGACCCTCCTGAAAGCCTTCAAGACCCTTGCTCAGTGTGCCAAATGTGCTCCTTGACTGGGAGAACACATCCCCTTTATTCCACAGCACTGGAAAAGTGAAGAATTTCCTCTCTGCTCCAAGTCCACGCACAATCTGCAGGAATGTGCCCGAATAAACTCGCTGATTTGGCATGGCCAGCATTAAATTCATTAGTAAAACATACATTATAATGTCCCCAATCAGATGTGCTGCTGCTGAACAAACGTGCACATTGTCAGTTGTGACAGCCTCTGGATTTTGGCCCAAAGCTGCAGTGCCTTAAAGCACAGGGATTTTCCACAGCATCTATTTTTAGTAATTATATAGAGCCTGCTTAGGGTAATACCTGGACTCCTCTTGATGTTCAATGTATTTATTCTCCCTGTGAGGTCGGCAGGAATGAACACAAGCCAGCTCAGCCCTGCTGTGGCTCTTTTCTGCAGAAGAGCTGGGAACTGGGGAGGTTTGTGCCTCTTTATAGGGGAGGCCCAGCCACAAAGCACAACAAGCTCGAGGCCTTTTTAATGCATGAGGTGCAATTAAAGGTATTTCCAGAAATGTCAGGTGGCCACCTGCTATTGGTAGAGTGAGGACAATATGTTTTTCTCACTTCTTGGGTTTTTTTTTCTTGACATTTTGTATGTAAAATACCACAGTTATGTAGATATAAACACAGTCCATTTTATGACAACACTGTTTTCATCTCCCAGAATTTACCAGCCAAGGAGGAGATGCACTTGCTTTAACTGAGTTGTGAAGGGACTTTTTGGAAGTGGATTGAAAGTGACTGTTGGTTTTTTTTTAAGGTCTTTAACACTTTAGCATCTTCTGGAGAGCTGTCTGTGCCCAGTTTGCTTGCCCATCACGTAGGTGCATTCCCTGTGGAGCTGCAGCTCACTGTGTGAGCTCTACCTCCCTCCTGTGCCACCTGGGCTGGGTTTTTCCCTCCTGCCATCTTTTGGCCAGCCTTGGCAGGTTTTTGTGGTTTGGTGTCTGTCCCTGTGCCTCATGTTCCAGCTGGTTCCCCTGTGCCATGAACAGAGTGCATGAACAGGCTCCATCCCAACCAACAGGATTTTCCTGGGGCTGTGTTGTTCCCACTGCCCAGACTCGTCCTCCTGTCAGAACTGGTGCCCTTTGCACATCCTCTTTCTGCTTGACCAACCAGCAGGAAAATCCCTGCTTCTCCTCAGGTCTGAGTGCTGTCAGCTCTCTCTGAGCTTGCTGTAAAACCCCTCAAACACATCTGGGTTTGCATGTGCAGCTGCTCCTCGTGCCCTCATGGCCCTTGATGGATTTTGGCCGGTTCCAGAGTGTGTTTTACTCTCCTGTTCTCAGTGGGAAGTGCTGCTGGGCTGTCTGGATCCTCCCTGAGATGTGCAGATATGGGAATAGGTGGCCAGTCCCTCATTGGCACGTCACCCTCTCCCTGCTCTCCCAGCCTCTGGAAAAGCTCCCTGAGCACATCCCTGTTTTCCTCCCCTGCTCCCACAGCCCTGGGGATGTCTCCTGTTTGCTTTGGCTGCACCCCACGTGTTTTCCTCACTCCCAGCCTGTCTGTCCCTGCTGGTGCTTCCCCCCAGCACTGAATCTGCCTTTGCTGTGCCCTGGAGCTCTGTTCAGAGCCCTGCTGGTGCCAGTGAGCTCACTGTGACCCACGCCAGGCTCTTTGTGTCTGCTCAGCTCTGGCACTGCAGCTCTGCCCAGCAGAGTCACCTCTCTCCTCAGTGCTGCTCCCACTGTGAAATGAAATTTTCAGCTCCAAGGGCTGGAGCCTGTCTGCTCTGGGAGAGCTGGGGGTGCTCATTTGGACAGGAGAAGCTCCAGGGAGAGCTCAGAGCCCCTTCCA
>VRYO01002114.1:4599866-4673302 GCA_009812075.1 Sialia sialis | reverse complement strand
GGAAGGGAGATGTGGTGTTGACTTTCGCAAGGAATTAGGATCCATTTACCCTCTACCCTCTGCTTTGCCAAGTGGTCCATGCAGGTTACAGGTATATGCTTATATTGATTTCTCTTGGAAAGGTCTTGTTGATATTGATGGGAAAAGTGACTTATGGATAATTTGTCCATCCTACTGAGCACTTTGAGGGGTAGAAATACCAATTCTTGTATCTTTTGGCAGTATCTACTTAGTGCAAAATTTGTTATCCTCAAAAGCATTCTGCCCACTATAAGTCCCAGATGGTGTTGCTGTACCTGCAAAGCAATTATAAGTAAAAGGAGCTTCCACATATGCCTATTTTGTTATTTGATTTTGTGAAGAGTAAAATGAATCAAATAAGGTTAGGTCTCAACTCTTGGTTTTTTTTGTTTCTGCTCACATCCCTGTCTGATTCCCTGCTACAGCAGGTTTTCCCTGAGCAAAGTACAGCCAAGGTGGAGCCTTAGAGATGATCATAAATCAGCTCAGATACAATGGCTCTGCTCCTGACACCTCCTGTAAGCCCCTTGTGAATTCCACTGGGCTAATTTGCAATGCACTATAGCTTAAAAACCAAAATCCTCATTTGGAGGGCAACGTTGCTCAAGAGTTATTCACAAAGACCAGTCACCCAGAAAAAAACACACATCAAAGGGAAATCTTTACACAGGACCTATATTAGTATCAATTATAAAGTAAATGCATGATGCTTTTTTTTATCAAGGAAACTTCATGAACTTTATCAGGGCATGGGAAGGCAGTGCAAGCAACTGCAGTGCCAGATCTCCTTCCAGGAATGGTTGTGATCATGAGGTTAGAGATTCAGTAATAGATTCATCTGACCTCTGGTCTCTCTTTGGCTCAGCAGAAATACTTTCAGTTCTCTACCTCCCATTTCTTTGTATTTTATTAACATCCTATTAAAGGGAGCCATGAGACACAGCAATTTTTGTTGCTGAGCATGCAAACCCCACCTTATCAAAGAGATTTATGTTTATCTTGTAGACTATGCCTAAATTCTCTTTATTTGAGGTTTCAGTAGATCAAGAGCCTCTAAAGCCAGGTAGCCAAGGAGGAACATGGAATGTGAGTATGAAGGTGTGCAAAAGGAAAAGGATCAACAAATGAAGATGCAATGTGTCCCTTACAAAGCTGCTGAAATCTGTGATTGTTTGGTCCTGTCAGATTTTGCCTAGGCTTTGAAGGGCTTGCTTAGAAAATGAACTTCTCTACTTCTCATTGAACGCAATTAATGGCAGTGAATAAATATGAATGCATGAATAAAGCTTTGTCCACTCCTTTATTTTTAAAGCTTTGTCTGTGGCAAGGTCTCTGTGCCTTGAGAGAGAAAACGAACCACTCTGCCTCTTTTTTTTAATGTTTTCCTGCAGGGTATGACAGCTAAACTAACATTTCTGCCTGCCAGCATCTCTTGGAGCGTGAAATGAATCAAGGGCAAGAAAGAATAGCAGAAACTCTGAAAAGCCAGATTTTTAGGTGTGTGGAAAGACCTGTTTCTGTTTGCCTTACGCAAGGCTCGTGGGGAGGGCTCTGCAAACTCCCCCTTCCCTGTTTGCTTTGGCGCATTCAGCAGGAAAGTTGTGGAGCATCTCCCACCAGCCTTGGACTCCCCTTGGGCTGGGGGGCTTGGGGGAGAAAATTCGGAGATGCTGAGGGTTAAGCTTGGATATAGCCAGCTGTTTGACTTTTAATTTATAATTTTTTTCATGTATTGGTTGAAGAAATGTTGTTTGATCAGCTCCTGGGGCCAGGGCTGGATGTCAGCCCTGGGTGGGAGCAGGGCTGGAGCCTGCGTGGCGGCCGTGTCTCCTCTCCCAGCACTTGCAGAGAGGCAGAAAAGCTTTTCCCTCGCACACACAACCTCCTGCCTCCTCCGTGCCAGTAAAAATAAGAGAACAGCATGGCTTGAATAGCAGACCTCCCTCAAAATAACTCTGTGGTCATGGGCTGAGGGCAGAAATCGCTCCTTCTCTGCAGCACATGTGAGATAAATGGTTTGCGTGATTACTTCTTTCCCCCTCTCCCCGAATTTAAAAGAAAGGGTTCAGATTTTTGAGTGGTTTCCTTCAAGGAAGTGCATGAGAGCTATTAAATACATATTTCTCTTGGAAATATCACCAGAGCCTTCTTTTCCTTGCACTGCAGAAAAGAAGTGTATTAAAATATTTTCACTGAGGGGAACTTCATCGTAGTATTTTATTGTGTTATTTTACTCAATCTTATCTATTCTTTGTCATTTTTAGATGAAGTGATTCCTCTGGCAACAAATAATTTCTCCTAATCGCACACCCCAGCCTGGGAATTTTCCTAATTTACTCCACAACATGCTTCAGCAGATGGAGGAATAAGGAAAGCTGAGGAATTCTGAGGCCCTTTTGCTCACTCCCACTTTCTGGCACCCGAGATTAAAGTTCTTTTTCTCACCACCAACCCCTGACCCCTTCTCTTTCTGGTAGCTCAGCATCCTCTAGATGGCCCTTAGGCACAGCTTACAGCAGGATAGGCACAGGGGGAGCAAGAATGGGGTTTCCTGCTGGGAAGGTCTTAGGGATTCTGTGAAATCCCAGAGAGATTGGGGGAAATCTGCATCATAATGCAATGTTTGGTGCAGGTCCGTGCGCTGAGCGGGCACACAAAAGGTAACGGAAACTAAATGTGTCAGGCATCATCTTTCTAATCCAATGTGGGTCTGTTTAATCTCTTTCAAAAGATGTCTTAAGAACTCCCAGTGTCTTCATTGAGAGCTGGGCTTTCACTGCTGCCCATGTGGGGGCTGGGCTGTGGGGTGCTGGGGCTCTGAGTGCTCCTCATCCCCCAGGCTGGGGCTTAATTAACACATAGAGATTTCAGCCCGGGCAGCAGGGCATGGCAGTGGGGCTGCAGGAAGAGCCTGTCATCCTAGAAACAGCTCCTTGAGGGGCAGGAGCAGGGAACTGGGGATTCCTGCTCCTTCTGTCTCAAACTGGAGCAGCAGAAAATCCCACAGATGCGGCTCAGGCAGGGCAGAAAGTGCCAGCTCATTCCAGCTTCTAAACTCCTCCACCTGGATCCTCCTGTCCTTCCACTGCCTTTTCATCTTTGCTTTGCCCCCTGGCTCAGACTCTGAGTTCTAGACTCAAAATTCTGCTTTCTCCCCGTGCAAATATCATTCTCCTAAGCCAGCTCTGGAAAGCTGAATGCTGTGGGAAAGAGGAGCAGTGTTTGGAACTGTGGAAGGGAAATCTGTGTTGAATATGAATAAAGTCTTATGGCCACAAAAGCTATAGCTCCACTGGATTTTGTTAGTTTACCATGGAATCACAGGATGGTTTGGGTTGGAAGGGACATTTTAAAGATCACCTTGTTCAGAGACACCTTCAACTATCCCAGGCTGCTCCAAGCCCCATCCAGCCTGGCCTTGGACAATTCCAGGGATGGGGCAGCTTCTCTGGGCAATCTCAAGTTATCTTAAATGTTATGTTATATGTTATTTATGTTGTTATATGTTATATATGTTATATGTTATGTTAGTTATGTCATGTTGGAACAAGGAGAAAAGTCTGGATTCTTGTAAGACAATGGGCCATTAATCAAACAGCAAAGTAGGAGTAATGTGCCAGGAAAAAATGGTTGCATTGACCAAGAAAATAATGGATGAGAAATGAAAAATTGGTACAGGCTAAGCTTTTATCAATATTGATCTTTGCCTGCTTGTGCAGTTTCACAATAGTAACTTTTGGCTACTTTGGGCAGCATAAAGTATGCAAGTAGAGCATGAAAGTAAGGACCACAGGAGCAGGTAATGAGTAAATCAAGCAGTCTTTTATTTCTCAGTACTCATAGATCATCTTTATTACAAAATTCTGAGTGAGCTTAAGAAGACAGTCAGAATGGTTAAAATGTTAAAAATCAGGAAACAAGACAGCATTCAGAGAAATGCACACATGCTGCACTGAGCTGTGCTCTGTGCACAGAGCTGGCTGCACTGGTTGTGACTGCACTGTGACTGTATAAAATGTTATTGGCTTTGCAAAGACACAAAAGAAAGGGAGAGGTAGAAGAAAATCACAGAATCCCTTTCTTTTAATCCACCTTTCAATGTTTGGCTTAGCCACAGAGCAATAACAAAAGAACAGTATGTATTTATTAACTGAACACTGAAACTTGGGTTGAAATGTCTGTGGAAAGAAGAAAAGCTTAACACCTGTGCAACCAGTCCAGCTCTTGGCACTGGGATCTCCAGCTTTCCAAATGGAGAGGTTTTCAGCTGTTCCTGGGACAGAGGAGCTGAGTTTCCCAGGGCACTCCCCACCACCACTCCACGCACAGAAAATGGCATTTCAGGTGGTCACAGTGTGAAATCCTGGAAGGATTTCAGGGATGTCAACCCCCCTGTGGGCCTTGGTGTTCCAAAATCCCAGCTGAAGCCATAAGTCAGCTTTTCAAGTGTTGCTTGAGTGATGCTGTGGTGGTGGATACCCCAGGAATGCCCAGCTGGAAGAGGCTGAGGCTGCTCCTGTCTGAACCAGTTTGTCAATAAAGCCATATATCAATAACAATTTACAGATTGACATCCTGGGGCAAATTCTGGGTTTTATTTTGTCAATGCATTGGTCTTCACCACTCGAGGGCAGAGGCCCCAGGGGTTCCTAGCAGGGTTTTTAATTACCTTAATATATTCTCAATTGATGACAAGCAACTGCAGCACACAACATATTGCCCTTCTATAGCTCCTCTGGCATTTTCTGGTGGTATTGTGTGGTTGGAGCTGGTGGAAAGGATTCAATTGCAAAACAAAATGTGAAAATACATTGAATTTTTTTTTTTTAAATTCCAGACTTCCATGAAAATGTAGCTATCTCTTCATTTATTTGTTTTAAATAGCTCTTTCATGTGTTGGGACAAAGGGACATTGTATTAATAGTGAAGTGTGAAATGTTTTTCTTGTTTGCTTGGGACAACAACTGGGAATACATGGATTTGCCTATTCACGCTTTATTGTTATGACAACATTTTTTTCACAAAGTATTTGAAAGCCAGTGCTATGAAAGGAATAAAAGTTGGCTATAAAGCTGGAGGAGTTTCATGCTTTTGTTTTAAGCTTGTGTGTGTTAGCTTTGTCAAAATTGTGAGTCTTTCATCTGTGGTGTCTGCCTGATTCAAGGGTTCTTTTCTTGTTCAAATACCCTTTAGTAAAACCCATTTGACTGAAAGGCTGTGCAAACACGAGCTGGCTATAAGAGTTCTACATGAAATCTTTAACATGCTTTGTCAGCATGAGGTTTTTTCAGCTGTGGTGCCCTAGTAAATATCCCCCCCCCAAACTAAGTTCATTTTCTTGAAGTGCATTTCTCATTTATAATTGCTGTAATTTTGTGATGGATTTATGACAATAAGCCTTTATGCCTTAGGTGAAATGTTAATCCACTCTGGATTAGAAAAACAGTGCCTTATTTCAATAGTTGCTTGAAAAACAGTGCCCTGGCCCAAGCTGCGCTACTAAAACAAGCAGCACCAGAACAGTCAGGTCCCAGCCATGCCTGAGTTTGCACTGGATCTATTTTTTATGTTTCTCTTTCCTAAATGAGATGCCTGTCAAGCTTTCTTTAGCACCACTAAAAGGCATCGTAAGGAACCTCATCTTGTGGCTTTGGTAGAGGAGGATGCATTAAAAACTTCATCAAAGTCAAAATACATGATTTTTCTTTCAATTGTGGTTGTCACATGTGAGCACATCATAGCAAGGGGTTCATCTAAACCCTGTCCCAGCTCTCCAAAATCCAAGAGAGTTTGTGAAAAAAGAGCTGTTTGTTCTTAATAAACTGTTCATATCATGCACCACACAACCTATTTTCTCTCTCGGGTTTGGTTCTGAAATGGGTTTTTATGAGGGACAAGGAGCAAAACTTTTCTTTGAAAACCTCTTTGTTTCAGTGCTGTGCATTCCTGTGTTGCTGTTTTAAAGCCTGAGCTTTTCCAGCCCCTATTCATACCCACTCACCTTTGCTTTTCTTGGTAAAAGTCTGCATTGGCACACAGCTCTTAGACAGGAAAATGGAGACATTTTACCACATGCCTCTGCTAAACACAACTAATAACACGCTGGAGATTTTCCACTCCACCCAAGCTGCATAATTGTTCACCGTATGAAATGAAGTTAATTCTGTGTAATGTTTTGATGAGTAATTTTAATCAGGGCTGTGAAGAAACTGTTCTCAGGTCTGGAAACGTAAGTGCTTCCTGTAGTAAACAAATCCTGTGGTTTTAGCATTTCACTTAATTTGGTTTTTCAGATGACAGAACATGTTCCTTCTCTTTCCCTATGGTCTCCAAGGCTTAGGAGCAATTTTGTAGCTCAAGTTAATTTGTTCCTCTCTTAAACCAGTTAGAGGGGAGAGGGAAAATGTAGTTCTCACCTTTTCCTTTGACAAGGGAAGTCTTGACCTTGACTTCTGTGCTTTCATCTGTCCTTCCAACAGCAAGATGCTGCCGTGATGGTCCTGACAATGAGCAGCTCCTGTGCAGGGTGGCCACTGGACCAGTGTCCTGTAGGAAGAGCACCTGGAAAATGGGGGAGTGTGAGTGGATTTGACACATTTCAGCACAAGGCAGTGACTGCAGGCACCTGGAGCCAAACAGATCCACCAAGGAAATCTGATTTGTGGCAGGAGCTGCCAGGGTCAATTTGGTCTGTGGGTCTTAAACAATCTTACCTAAGCTCTCAGGTACTTTCAAAGCTCTTAAATACACAAGGTTTGCTTCAATCCAACCTTTGAAAGCAGAAGGAAGCTGCAAAAGAAGTGGAAAAAATACTTTTTTTGCATTGTAGTGCACAAGGAATTGTTTGTATTTGGGATGGAAGAGGCTGATCTGACTCTTGGGCTGTCCCAGAAATCTGTGGCTAAAAAGGCCAAGATTGTCCAGAGCAGGTACAAAACAGAAATTCAAGACTGAAATTTTCAGTTGCTATGTATGTTATCCATAGGCAAATTTAATATATATCATAACTTTTGCAAGAATATATAAGGGAAAACAAATCCCTAGGTTGGCTGGCTGTTTATTTATTATATCAATCTTAGACTTTCAAACTCCCCTTCCCTGCAGGCTCCTGTGTGCTGCCAGGCAATGGATCACTGTGGATATATCAGGTATTTGTGTGAACACCCAACACTGGTCACAAAGGCAGCTGTTGGGAGCAGATTTCCTGAGAAAAAGGGAATGCTTATGAGTCAGGAATTCACATTTTAAAAATGCCCTCCGATATTTCCGTGTGATTCCTTGGTTTTATGGATTTTCCATTAATAATCTTGTTTCCCCAGAATGTTTCCATCAAGAAAGCACAAACAGGGAAGTTGTGGCCATTTTAATATATATGTAAATAGGAGGACAGTGGTGTGATGCAGAGGATATTAACATTTAGCAGTGCTCTACCATTTACTATTGGTAAGCACCATTTCACACTGCACTTGGAAGTTAAAAGTAATGGTCCCATGAGCTATCCTGTCTCCCTCTTTTATTAAATTCTTTGTCATGGATTTGTCCTTTGCCAAACACATCACCTGCTCTTTCAAAACTGAGAATCTCCAGATGTTAATTTTTTACTAAAGCAGATTCAGTGCTCCCCCTGAAAAATACCATGGCAAACAAAAGATGCATGCTGTTACAGAAATGACAGGCTTCTTTTCTTGGCAGGTTTTCAGCAGGCTGAGAGTGCAGGGAGTGCCTGCTGAAGTTCACGGTTCCTGAAGTGCAAGAAATATCTTTTAATTCCACACTGCAGAGAACAGGGATGTGCAGCTTTTGCTGCTCTGCAGCATCTGTGGTGCAGGCTCTACCCTGATGAGAGAAATGGGTGAGAAAATGTCCTACTTACAAACAGTTCTAGAAAATACTGCATTAAATTTCCTTAAGTCTTAAATGTGTCTCAACCTTCATTTGCTAAGGAAGCTTTAAAGGGCTTCAACTTAAAGCACTTCCCTGTAGCAGTCATTGTGCCCATTTGCTGTTGCATCTCCCTCCATTTGGGAGGAGGAATCCCACTGCTCCTCCTTTACAGAGAAAACCTGAAAAGCAGAATTACAGTAATTTCACAATTATAAGCCTCACCTGATTATAAGCCGTATGTCGGGGTAGCTGGGTAGACCACGGGATCTGTCCATGTATAAGCCACACCTGAATATAAGCCGCACTTTTTTTTTTTTTAAAAGCAAGGATCCATGTGCAACAAAGTAACGAGTTAGTAACAGAATCACTGCCAGTGGGGTTTGGTGTCAGGTGCTCAAGTTGCAAACAGTTTTCATAGACCAGTGAAGCCTTTAAAGGCAGCCCCAGGTGCCCTCCCCGGCCGGTTCTCACTTCCAGGTTGACATTTCACTGGGATTTGTCCATAAATAAACCGCACCTGATGATTAGCCGCACTACTGGGGTAGGCTGGATTCTTCAATGAAAAAGGTGCGGCTTATAATCGTGAAATTACTGTAACTGTTTGTGCTGTGTCTCAGTGGGGCAGAGATGAATTCTGAACTTTGGTCTTAGCAGACCCTCACCAGCATCATGATTCTTTTCCCTTGCTCCAAAGGTTTCTGCTAAATGAGCCCAAATGGACAGCACCATCCTGAGAGTGTGCAGTTCTGCTTGGCCCAGGAAATGCTCCTGCCTGGTTGGGAAAGGTTTCCCAAAGGATTCCTGCCCATGCAGTGCTGAATAGGGATTTATGTCACATCTAAAGTGACATAAATGTCAAATGCTCACCACAACTGGGGATATGGAGATTTCAAAAAGAGTGATTGGTCTGAAAGGGAGCCCAAGGCATGAATACTGCCAAGGTGAGTTGTATGTACAAGATGTATTTAACAGAAGTGTAAAATATTGATTTTCTGTGGCCTGGATGATTTCACAAATCATTTTGGCACTGTATTTTTTTCCCTAAGCTGTTCAAGGAGATACTATATATCCATGTGAAAAGCCCTCTTAGCTCAGCCTTGTCCTTCAGTGCAGAAGCACACCTGAGCTGTATCCATCTCCTCTCACAAGCATTGTCCAACACTGCCCTTCCCTGGGTGTTAACCTGATTTATTTGTTGCTCCTTGAAAGACTGGTTTCTTCATTCAGCCTGTCTTTTATCACCAGCCTTCTCTGTTGATAATACAGTTAAAGCCAAATAGAGGATTCAATAATATTTTAATATACTGAGTTTTCAGACATTAACTATCTCAACTTCCATTTCCTGCAGGCAGAGCAGGTTTTGATTCTGGCTGCACTGAGGGGTTTCAGGTTTGCTGAAGATTCAGGATGGACACGAATGGAACCCTTTTATCTTCTTTTCCTTTGTAAGTAACCTTCAGAGCCAGTCTGGCTGGAGGATGTGAGTCTGGCTGCTTCCTTTCTGTGCAGAGACCCTGGATCAACACCTGTGACACACAACTAGGGATGGATTCCACATATTGCAGCACTCATTCCCCTGCTGACACGGGGACAGAACAGATTGTGGCTTCTGCTGCAGCCATCCAATAAGCCACCATCTGCTTTCCATTTTTAGTTTAGACACCAGCAATAGACCTGAATCAAAACTGTGCTTCCAGACCCCGTGAGGATTGCTAGAAATTCTTCAGAGTTTAATAATTAAATAAATAACGACAACAACCACAAAAATGGTTTAATCTCTCAGCAGAAATCCACGGAGCTGTGCACGTGCCTGCAGACTCGTTACCTCATTCACTCCAGCCCCCGCACTGTCAGGGCTTGTTCCTTGTCACATCTCAAGTCTCCACCAAAATTTCTGCAGGGCAGGGACTGTGTATGTTTGCCTGGTCATGTATCTATGGGAATAACGTAAAGTGCTAATGGTATTAACAGCAAGTGTGAAAGGCAATTTGGAAACCAGAGTTAATTTGGAAATTTGGCTCTTTAGTTCACCGTGAGTAACCAGGCAGAAAGCAGAGGGAAAGAAGAAACCTGTCATTAAATGTAATTAAAATTAAGATTTGAAATGAGAGCTGTTATCCAAGTCATAATGGCTATCAAGGAAATGGCCAGTGAAACCATCAGCCATGGGCCAGCTCAGTGCCACCCCAGTGTGACCACAAGGACCCCTCCTTCCCTCTGGGCTACAAGCAAAGGGGATGTGACCATGTGGGCATGGCACAGGGCTTGGGCACTAAAGGAGGAGAGGCTGTGCTGGGCTGCAGTGCCGTCTTTGGAGCCTGTCTGGGATAAATCCATCCAGCCAGAGGGGAGCAGTGACTCAGAGGGACCTCTCCTCCTCCTGGTTCCTGTCCTGGTGTGGTTCTCTCCCCCCAGCCTCAGTCACTGCCTTCTCCTCCCCAGCCTGCTGGCAGCCCAGGAGAGGTGTCCACCTGGAAAACTGAAGGAGCATTGATATAAGAGAATAATATTATCAAAATGCAGGATTTGAGGGTCAGGCTTTCCAGGGACTGTCTCAAGCTCCTGAGGACTGAAGAGTCATCAGGGTTAAACTCCAAAAAGGAGCTGGTTCCCAAAAGACCTTGGTCTTTGTCTGAAGTGATGTCAACCTTTGGCCTTTGCCAAGGGGTAAAAGTCTATTCTCCTGGTGTTCCTCACTTGGAGACAAAAATAACTCCCCATGGCAGGGATCTGGAACTGGATGGGCTTTAATTTCCCTCCCAGTCCAAGCCACTCTGTGGTTCGATGAATGGATGAGGGCTTCATTGGTGATGTCAGAGGGTTGGAAAGCATTTATGGAGTGAGCAGGTGATTCTCTCCACAAGAAAGTCAGTGACTGGGCCAGTCCTTTGCTGCCCAAACATTAGGAATTTCCTGACTGTGCTGGGTCTGTGGCACCCAGCTTTTATTGTTCTGTTTCCAGTCTGTGGAGCCAAATGCTACCTTTTGGGATTTTCAGCATCACCTCAGACAGTCCTCAGCAATGGAGCAGACCTTGCAGAGGACAGTGTCCCCAACAAGGCTGCAGGGACCTCTGCCAGGTGCTCCCAATCTCCTGGGGAGAGCACACAGGGCAGAAGCCCTATTCCATGGAATCCCCAGGTTACAGGGAGGAGGCACAGCTGGATTTGCTGCAGTGGAGGCTGCTGGTGGGAGAAGTCTGGCAGAGCTGCATGGCTTGCTACTGGCAAAGGGGTGAGAGATGTTTCCTCTCCTTCTGGCACAATGTTTGATCTGGTTTGGTTTCCCCTGACAAGCTGACAGCACTCGTCCAGAGTGAGTGCCAGCAGAGGAGGGGAGAGGAGCAGCAGAGCTGCTGAGAGTCACAAGGATATTACTGGAACTGGAGCAGGCTTCCCTCTTGGTTCTTTCTTATGTTTTAAACCTGGATGTGGCTGTGGAGTTGGTTAGAGAGAGTTCCTACCTTCCCCCACCTCCAGCTCATGAGACAGGATCTGAGCTGCTGAGCTGAGGAACCATTGCCATCCCAGAGCTCTGGAGTCTTCCCCTCCCAGGAAAACGAGCTTGTGGCTCTCTGCAGGGTGAGAGAGCATCTGGGCACTGCATTCAGGCCTGGAGCTCGCAATGGAAACACTGAGCTCTGCACAGCACTGAGCAAAGCTCCTCACAGCCCTGCCCAGAAGCTGAGTCTCCTCTGCCAGCCTTCAGCCGTGCCCAGCCTTCCCAGAATGTCATCCAAAGCCATCCTGCCTTCTGCTCCCCACTGCAAGGAGCTCAGAATTAGGATCAGGATGGATGGGTGTTGTCCTGGTTGGGTTTTGGACAGCCTGGTTAACAGGAGTTCAGCACTGACAGTACCTGCTATGGAGATGACCCTGCAGAGCTCATCCAATGAAAGGGAAATTGTTTTTGTCTGAGTCTCCCAAGCCAAGAACAAAAAGTGACTTTTTAATTTTTTTAAAAAGATGTTTCAGCTTCTGCCTGACTGTTGCAACCTTCCTGTTATTTGCTACATCATTGTTCATCCTGGCTGGGGAGGCGCAGGGAGGGCAGCCCTGCTGTTTAATCACTTGCCTTCCCTGCTCACTTGTGGTTAATTCTTGCTCCTCAGCACAAGTGGAATGCAGTAGTGCTGCTTTGCATTACCGCCCCGGAGCTGAGAACCAGGCCAATATCATCAAAATTCAAGGCATTCCTTTCCCAAACCCACTTTACATGGAAAAGTACCCTTAACTCTCTCTAGCCCCGAATACCAGGCTTGAGGGCCTCTTTACCTGCCAATGATGCTGGGCTAGCTTTCAGCCCAGATAAATCACAGGCAGCTGGGGAATGGGTGGAGGCTCTTGTTTCACCACTTGAAAGGCAACTTTTAAAAGTTGGTTGGAATTCAGCCTTTAATTTTGCACCCACAGATTTGAGGCCATGATCAGATGAGAGCTGGGATCTGCAGATCTCATCTGCTGCAGCCCCAGCTCTTGCTCACTGCCTGCCTAATCCCAGGGAACAGTTAGGTAATTAAAGGTCTGAATGTCTTCAGCTTTTCCCACCCCTGGCTGTGGCCAGAGCGTTAAAAGGCTTTGGGTGCTCTGCACACATCCTGGGTGAGCAGATTCCTGTCCTCCTTATCTCATTCCTTTGGGATCTCTAAGTGCTCCCTGTAGCTTTCCCATTTATCACAGGCTGCTTTCCTAATTAAGTCCTCTGATATGCTGCTCCAAATGAAATTACTATTATTGTTGGTATTATAATTTTTTGTTTTTTTGTTATTCAAAACCCCTAAACCCACACACTTCCAAAAATGAGACTTCATTTAGTGAGGATTCTTTAAAAAATATTTATTTTATTTTCCAAATCCAAACTTCAGGAAAATTTTGTATGCAGCATACATGGCTCAGGGCTGTGCCTGTGGGCAGCCAGAGCTCAACATTGCTTCCAGGGGAATATTGCTCCACACAGCCCAGCAGAAAATTGTTATTTTTACTGGCATTTGTGCTGCAGCAGAATTTGGAAGAGGGTATGGAGGAGCTTTTTGGCATGGTCTGCTTGTTCTTGCTGTCACTGATGGAAAAATAAAACAGATAAATTTTATAACTGCAGCCTCTGTTCTCTGCATGATAATGGGGGAAATGGCGCTCTGGTCTGCTGCCTTACCTGAAATGTCACTGCACATCTCGAAGTAAAAGTCAGGGAAGTAAAATAAAAAGAAGAAATATGGGATTTTTTTCCTAAGTGTATGCAATAAGTATGGAAGGAGAAGGGATGTTTTTGCCGGGTTACTCCTTGAAGAGATCACTGATATTTGTGTTTACTGCTGGATCCCATCATATTAGGTATACTTCATTCACACAATGATGGATTTAACTCATAGAACAAAGTGGACTTTCTTTGAAGTATGTGACTTTCACAAGTGCTATCTTAATTTATTTATTTTTAAATGAAGTCTCTGCACAGAAGCAACTGATGCTTCATCAGGCTTTGGATGTGCTCTCCCCTCTCCTGCAGGACTGTGATCCCAGATCTGATTCCCAGCTGGAAGGGAGTGTTGTTGGGAGTGATCCCAAACCATGGCTGGTGGCAGGAGACTGCCCCAGAGAAGCCACCCCATGCCAGGAAAGCATCACTTACAGTCAGGCACGGGAGGGGACATGCATTTTGCTCTGGGGCTGTGCTCTCAGCAGCAATTCTCAGCCTAGATCATGATTAATGCTGTGTCCAGTCTAAACATTCAGGTTTTTTTAATATAACCAGGCATTGAATTTGCTTTTTTTTTTCTTTGTTTTCTGACTCATTTGAATGTATCAGACAAAGTCTTTTTCCTCCATGAAAAACTCTGTAAATCTCTTATCATGATTCCATCTTGGTATGCTTCTGGTTCTCTTTCCATCTTGCCCTTCATCCTGGAACCTGCATCACGTGTACATTTGCCATAATCACATTTGTATTTCTATGTCTTGAGATTCATTTTCATAATCGTATTTTATTTGTCTGCCTTGAGATTAATTTTCTTCTTTCCATCCTTTTGCTTTCATTACCTTGCCTTGTTGCAATTTAGATTGTAAAGCCTGTGGGGCAGAAATTTTACCTCTACCAAAACACACCCACGGTGATAAGCAAACCACGGTGCAGAGGGCACGTTGTGTATTCTCATGGGCTGCTGCTGTGCTCACTGGGAGAAGTTCTTTCTTGCAGATGAATGCAGAGCATGGAAGTGGAGTGGAATTTGTATTTCACAGAAACCTTTAGGTTGGAAAAGGCCTCGTTACACGCCATGTAATATTTATTCCACGTTTGCTGGCCTGAGCCATGGAGCAGTGCTGCTGGGGGCTGGATGTGGTGGGGGGTTTGTGAGGCTGTGCAGGCTCCTTCCAGATGCAAAACCCTGTCTTAGGAATATCCTGTTTTATTATTTATTTAAAGGATGTTTTCATGACACTGCAATTTCTAACCCAGCATGGCGAGACCATAAAATAATAGCGGGTCTGTTTGGGAGGACGTGTTTTATTTGGCACATTTTGGGGAAGAGCAGTACAAAGGAAGAAAATAAAGTTGCAATGTTTATGGCAGCTGGGCTCTCTGTCCATTGGTAACCACTCACCACAAATAACTGCTTGCTGCTGCCCACACGTGATATTTTAAGGCCTGAGCTCTTAAAAAGAAGCTCTTAAACATCAGCAATTTTTAGTGCCATGCAGCCTCCTGGCCATACATAATGACTGCAGTGTTTTTTATGAAAATGAAACTCATCACATTCTGGGCTTTGCTTTAAGACCTCACATCAATCACTCAACCCCAAGCCGTGCCTCACACCTTTTCAATTCCCACAGCCTTGCTCTTTCCGTTATGCTGCTCTCAATGTCTCTTTTTTTCTGCCTTCTTCCTTGCTGCCTACTCCTTGAGGAAATATCCTCTCCCCAAAGCTGTTTGCTGAACAATCCTCCTACTGATCTGGAGGAGCGGGGAAAACCTGATCAGGTCCATGAGGCAGATGCAATTAGAGCCCAGTTATTGACTGTTACAATAAAAACAAACATAAGTAGTACAAAGATCAAGCAGCATGTAAGACAAGTCAGGGAAAAAAATATTTTTGCCCACCACAAAATTAATGGTGAGACTCACTTCCACAGGATATTGTGAAGGACAGAAATAGAAATAATTTTTTTAAATTAACTAAGAAAATGAATGAAGGCTGGATTCATCACTTGCTGTGAAATGCAATGGCTCAGGTGAAAAAGCTGCTGAGAAAGCTCCCAGGCAGTTGGTAGGAGCTGGGAGGACCAGGAATCCACTGCTGGTCCTGTGGGATAGATCTGGCTCAGCCACTCTTACGTGCTTTTGGATCATGCCACCCATCAGGAATAAAACAATTACAAAACGTAATTACAAACTGCTACAGACTGCATAAATGCAGTTAATTCAAGGGATGGATTTGCCTTACTGATGAAATGACCCACTTCTTCAACCTTTTCATTTCTTCCTTTCTGTCTAATACTATCTTTCTCCTGCCCTGATAATGGTAAGTTTTGTTTTACTGCTCCTCAGGGCTATGCCTGTGGCTTTCTGACTGTAAAGCTGTCTCAACTAAAAGTAAAGCAGTTTATTCCTTTGCTTTTTCTTTCTCCCATTCCTTGACAACCCCAAATGCTCTGGCTCTCCCTTGCACTGCACAAAACCTTTCCACCAAGCAGGAAAGGTTGGTAGGACATTTCCAAAGTGCTTGGTCCCTTATCACAGACCCTTGTGGTGAAACTGGAGAAACCAGCATCTGAGTGTCTGGAAACTCTTCCCACCTCTCTGAATTTGACCTCCCCAACCAGAGGTGAATGAAGGTTTTGGTCTGGGATCACAGAATTACATGACATGAGAATACATATTGCCAACAGAGCACAGTGCTGTTGCTTGGCTGAGCATCCCTGCATCTCTTGTGGCTGGGGGAGTGCAGGATGCAGGCAGCTGAAATTCTTGCACTGTGACATCACCTCCCTCTCTAAGGCTATGATATCATGAAGGAAATGCAAGATAAGCCACAGCTTCAGCATCCTGAGGTGCTGGTGCACAGAGACACAGCTGGGCTTTGTTGGGTGCCCTGCCGAGGATGCTGGGCAGCAGGACAATGCCCAGTGCCACAAGTCACCAGCTGGCCCACAGCGAATGCACCCACAGTAAACAACCAGGGACAATGGGGGCTCTGGGGAGGGAGAGTGGCTTTGTACCAGGGCTGGTGACTGTACCTGAAGTGACAAAGGGACAATTCAGCTCTTTGGGACGGCGTGCGGCGGCACGGCGCAGAGAGAATGAGTGAGGAGAGATTAGCAAGGCTTGGCTTGTGCAGGCTGGCACATGATAACATTATTGCTTCTGTCATTTGGTGCCGGGTGAAGAATGCAGTAAGAAAGTGCTTTTAGCCAGCTAAAGTAGCATATAATGCTGGTAAGGTTATTTTATGGCATTTTCTGCTCCGCTCCCTTTTTCTGTCCCCTGCAGTCTGGTGGAAGATCACTCCTTTCATCTGCTGATATTCCTGCTTATCAGGCAGCACCAGGATGCTGGAATTCCTGCAAAACCAGCATCAGTGCTGGCCCAGGTAGCTGGTAACTGCAATTGCCTAGGGATCATTGCACCCAGAAATTTTCAATGTGGCTCATGTTGGGCAGGCTTTGAAAGTATCAAAAACTGAATGCCTGGACTAAACATGCAGAATGGAGGAAAGGTAACTCACACCTGAGGGAAAAAAAAATGTTCTGGTGAGGATTTATAGCTCTGGATAGCTCTGCACAGCAAACAGTGAGAAACCCAGCAATAGGCACCTGGGCTTGAAGATATTGGTTTGTGCTCTCCGTGACACACTTTGTAAAACCAAAATCTGAGTGTAAACAGCAGCAGATAAAGAATTTTTTTTTTTTTTTTTTTTTTAAATGGCCTGTTGTCATGAAGAAATGGAGCTGGGCAAGCAAACAAGCAAAGGCAGCTGAGAGAATGAAGGTCCCATAACTCACAGTGCAATTGTTTACTTACTTTGGCAGGAGACGCAGGTGTGAGCTCGGCCTTTGTTTCTTTCTGCAGGCTGGAAGGAAGCCTGCCTGCTCCTTGCCATGCAGGTAGCATAACTCTAGTACCAAAGAATATTCTTTAGCCACCTTTTTAATGAAGGGACGTACGCCTTTTGGAAAAAAAAGTAGTCCAAGGACCAGCTAAAGTTGAATAAATAAAACTTGCAAACTGTTTCATGCAAGGCTCTAAGGATGGTTTTCATTTATTCACCTCACCTCACCTCCCCTGAAATAACCTAAACTGAATGTTCATGGATTACTCTCCCCAGTTTTGCTTCCTGGAATAGATCTTTGCACATTTTCACCTCTCAGGTGTTGCAAGTCCCCACGGGCTCCCCCCGAGTGCAGTCTCTGTATACACTCTCTTCTTGGTTCTGTTAGTCTTTTGTATTTTAAACTTTGTAAGGATTTTTTTTAATATGCACTTTTGAATTTCAGACCATTTTAGTGCAAGTTTAATGGAATCACAGAGAATTTGGGAGAGGGCAAAGGGTAAGAGCAGTAGTGAGGATGGCTGAGTGAGCCCAGGTCGGAGCTGCTGGATACAGAGCAACTGTTTTTGGGGAATAGTGGCCACATCCAGCCTCAGGAAAGGGAGTTCAGTTTTCAGAACTGTGGGGAAGCCCCTCTGGAGCTCCAGGTGGAGGAGGTGTGTGTGCAGGAGCAGGAGGCAGGCATCCAGGCCAGCTGTGTAACCTGAACACCATTCCTACGGGATGGATAACAGGGAGAAAAGCAGCACGTGGGGAAAATAACCTGGGTGGACTGACAGCGTTATCTTGTGTGTGAGGATGCAGAGGCTGGAGAGCAGAGAGCAGGAGAAAGAGGAAGAGCAGGCAGCTGCTCTGTGGATGCTCAGTGTTTTGGCTAATGATGGTAATAAAACAGGATTAGCTGCCAGCCCTGGATTGATGGCCATGGCAATTGCCAGACACTCTGCTTCTCTTCTGTGAGCAAAGGAAGGTGGCTGCATGTGGGAATTACTTTTAAAAGCTCATTAGCTGGGTGTTAAGTCTCATCAAACAGTTAACATTTCAAACAAGTACAACCTAGGTATAATTGCAGCCTCTCTAAGTTTGTTTACCCCATTAATACCTGCCACTATCAATTATTTAATTCCTCCTCAGCTGTTTGAATGCTTGTTTCAAACTGAGCCTTACATGGACTTGTTTGTTTGTTTCTGACCAGAAGATAGTAGGAGCTTTTTAAACCAGAAGATGTGTTTTCTGCTCCATGAGCCCTGTAATTTGAAGGTAAGAGATGAAGTGGGAGACAATGAGGATGGTGAGCTTTGGTTTGATGCTGCAAAATCCGTGGGGAAATTTCTAGGCAGAAGGCAAGCCCAGGTTTGAGAAGATTTGGGTTTGGAGGACCTGGTTTGGGTCTCCCAGATGTGCCAAGGAATTCCCACCAAAGCAAATGGAGACTGAGTCATGCAGGAGACTTCTGCTCGTGTTTATTCCAGCAACGGGAGAACCATAGCAGCAGGAAAACAAACTTTGGGAGAGAGGACAGATAAATGAGACATTCCTGGGCAGCAGGAATGAGTTCCACAGGCATGCCAGAGGGGGGAGAGGGTCGCCTGCCCTGGGGGAGTGTAAGAGGGGTGAATTGTCCCTGCCAGGCTGATAAGGAAAATAATAACCAGGAAAAGTCTTTACTAGTGCTGACCCAAACATTTTTTGCCATTTCTTACCTTGGAATGTTTTATTGGTGTTGATTCTTTCTTTTTCTGGCTGCTGCATCTCTGCTGAAAGTTTTGTGGCACAGATGGCTCTCTGGTAATTTCTCCGTATGTCCTCCAGGACAGCTACTTAAATTTTACATTTTTTAAAAGTGACACCTGTTGTGCATGGGTATTTATTGGAAAGGGCAATAAAGTGGGCTGGCAGGTGAAAACCCTCCTCTTCATCTCCCTGTGCTAGTCTTTAATGCTTTTGAGCACAGAGAATCAAAATAATTAATTAAGGTGGCATTTCTGTGGTCAAAGGGAGAGCTTTGCTTTGGCTCCCAGCTCCCCACAGCGGCTCAGCTGCCACGTGAGCAGGCATTTCTGTGCAGTGCATATGTGGCACTCTGTGCTCCTGGAGACCAAGAAGAGGGGTTTATTTTGGAAACTGCTAATGGCTTTGTTTGCACATTTATTCCCTTTGCTGAGAGAGGCTGCAGACTGCTACTGTGACCTTTTGTGTTTCTGTGATAAGAAGCTGTTCTGGAGAAAAGCAGTTCTGATGCTTTGGGCATCCAGGGGCCTTTGGAAAAGCCTCCAAACCATCCAGGCAGAGGGAGGCAGGATGCTGATTGCAGCTGGAATCCATAGGCTGGGTAATGTTTGCTAGGGTAAATATTTGGAATGTAGGCGTAGGAATTCAGAAGGAAAGAGGTCAATGTATGCACTTCTTCAGGGCTGCTGGTTTTGAGAGTCCAGTTCTGGAGGCATCTCCAGCCATGCAGGGCTGCTTCCAGTTTGTTTCCTAAAGAGCAGAGGGATGCACAGGGAGGGGAATGTGCTTTCTTCCCATCTTTAGCCAGGAACGCTGCAAAGCTGTCAGACACCAGCTGAAAAGGAGATTTTGGTTCCTAGAAAGGGAAATGGCAAACCACCCCTAAAGACAGAGCAGCAGCATTCTCAGTGTGCTTCTGTCTCCAGACCATCTCTTAAATATAGCTGCAAAATGATTCAAGTTTAAGTGTTAATTTTTATATTAGAAGCAAACTAGAAATTGTTCTTGCTCTTTATTTTGGCACTAGAGTTGCAAACAACAAGGCATGTCATATTGCCTTTATAAATTAAAAGCCCAAAAGTGGCTCTAATTTACTTTCAAGTTTTGGTATTATTGGTTTCCATATATGTTCCCAGTTTCTAGTAGTAAAAAAGGTTTGCTTTCATGAACCATAATTTATGACCGGGAAAACTGAAATATGAAGACATCCATGCTGAAAGTACGATGTGCTTTTTTTTTTATTTTATTATTGTTCTTGGTTAAATAAGTAACTTGGATCTGGTCATTTAAAGAAGAAAAACAATGCTGGTTGCTTTTTCAGTGGCCTTTTCAGCTCGTGCATGTAATAGTATATAAAATGAGGCATATTTCCATAGCTGCCATTCTGGAGTGAACAAAGCTTGTTATTAGCTTGTCTAGCCTGGTTTGTTTGATTTGAACTTCAGTCAGGGGATGAGTGCATGCTTGACATTTCTTCTGCACTAAAATGTCTAAAGCAATGCCAGCCTGGGCTCCATTATGGGAAACGAGCAAAATCCATCCAGTGTGTTCATGAGCAACTATTCTGACTTTTAATATACTTACAAAGTATATAACCACTTTTGGCTGCTTATGCAGCCAAATGTTTTTGATGTTTCAAAGAAAAAAAAACAACCACCTAGTGTAGGTTTTCTTAGATATGGAAAAAGGACCAGCAAAACCCATATTTGTTTTATGTGACTGTGCCTGTTTATATTGCCCATGCTGAGGATTAAATGCCCTAAAACAGGAGAGGAATCTTGTCCACAGCTGTTGTGGGGAGCTTTATTATAAAAGATGACACAGAAAAAGTGAAGAATTTTTCTTAGTGAGTATGTTAGTAATGAGAGTAGAAGACAGATCTGTGATTTTACTCAATTCCTTGGACCCTGGAAGTACTTTAACTACATCCCTGACGTGGTACCTGTTGAACAAATAAAGTGAGTGTATCTTTGAGGTTATTAGTGTCAGTGGGGCTCACATGTGTGTTCAATAACTATGTATGATAAAAGCTCTGCTGAATTTGGGCTCAAGGTTTGCCTTTCAGGTCAAGAAGAATGGCATTTGTCCAGCTTGTCCTGAGAGCTACAGATAAAACCACTGTGCCTGTTCAAAGTAGTGTTCTCCAGGCTTAAAAATGTTAAAGAAATAGACAAAGTGTGTTTCTTCCTCTCAGATTCCCTGGAGATGTCTGGTTTGGCTGATGGCTTGCCATCAATAGATATCATCAGCATCCTCAGGTAATCCCAGAATGAAAACATCATTAAGGTTGGAAAAAGCCTCCAAGGTCAGTGAGCTCAATATTAACTGAGCATGGCCAAGGCCACCCATGTTCCCAGGTGCCACATCCACACATGTTTTAAATCTTCCAGGAACTATGACTCCACCACTCCCTTGGGCTGCCTGTACAAATGCTTGACCACGCTTTAGAGAAGAAACTTTTCTTAATATCCAGTCTAGTGTCCCCTGGCACAACTTGAAGCCATTCCTTCTTGTCCTGTTGTTTGTTACTTGGGAGAAGAGGCTGATCTCCAGGGATATTCATCCATTTAGGCAACTCTTTTAATTAATGGCGTTATTTATGTCTCCCTAAGCATGCCCAAACTTTTTTTTTTAATTTTGCCACTGCAATAATTAACCTAAGGGCTGATATAAATGGCATTATGACCAGAAATCAGTGTGCAGAAGTGGCCTCTACCACACACCTTCATGCTGGCTCTGCTGGAGCCCTGTCAGGGCTCGTTCCCACAAGATGTGTCTGAACAGGAGGCATCCAGGCTCTGCCCTTTTCCAGCAGCAGCAGGAAGCGGTTTCAGAGCTCCTCCTTTGGGTTCATGCCACCCAAACATGGATTTTTTTTTTGGTAAATACAGCATGCATGCAACCTGCTTGACCTCAGTAAACACTGCACGAGCATGTGTGTAAACTTGAGGCCAGAGCACAGTTGGTGACTTGGAGAGGCTGCTCTGGCAGCAGGGACCTGCCATCAATCACAACCTGCTCTTAGGGTGCCAGCCCTCGCAAGCAGAGCGGCCTCTGTCAGTAAAAACTCCAGATGAGGAGGAGCTTGCTGGTAACAAAGCAGCACTGCTGTGTGATGTAATTCATCTGTGGCACTGTAATGAGTGCACAATAACAACAAATCCATGTCTTTCCGCAAATTAGTCACTGACAGGGTTTTGGTTTTTTTCCTGTTGGCTAGCAGGTATCACTTGAATCTTCCTAATTAGATTGAGTCCCAAAAAGTTCCAAATTGCCCCTGGTCAGTTTGTTATGGAGAAGAGACTGAACTCTCCATTCAAAAACTCTGTAAATTTGAGTTTCCTTCATGAAATCCCTACTTTGGAATGTCCATGATGTCTTTAAACTCTCTGTCTCCAAATCTTCATAAAAGTCAAGGCTGGCACCTAGCAGTTGTTGTTTTCCTTAATACTTCACATCAGACAGTGTAACTAACATTGTACTATTTATTGTTTTGCTCTCTGGGGAAATCTTGATTTTTTTCTTTTTTTCTGAAGATTAACCCAACCACCCAAACCACACACTATTGTGATGGTTCCTGTCAGAACATTTTCAGTAGTGGCCCAGTAGTGTTAAATACAGAGATGAAGCAAGACAACATGGCTCCAACTCAGCTAATTGGAAAAACTCCCATGGACTTCAGCAGAATCAGGATTTAATCCCTGCTATTGTACAGTTAAGAAAAGCTACATGAGAGAGAAGTCTTTAAAAAAATTATTAGAGAACAGTTATGATCTCACATGTCAAATGTATTTAATTAGAAGAATTTTTCCAGTACCTCTAGAGATTTAGGGACATGCAGTGGGACCTCTTCTGTTTGGAAAATACTTTGCCCATTGTGGGCACTAGGAGAGGGAAAATATTGAAATAATCTGTATCCAAATGCAGTTTGAAATGTAATACAATGGGATAGGGCTGAGACCCACAGGGAAGCAGTGGCAGCACTCCCACTGACCTTAATGGGAGCTGGACCACATCCCACACGGCCTCAGAGACGTTTGTGGGGGGAAAAAATGTCTACTGCAAAGCTGAAAGATGAGAACGAAGAAACGCATGGATTTCAAAACTCTGTGGCTCAAGTGGGGCCAGAGCCAGAACCTGCTGAAGCAAACAGAGTCAACGGTCAGGCAGGCTTGGTTTGACTCACTCTGTTGGCTCTTCTGTTTTGCAGAGAGTTTTGTTTAGAAAATAGCAAATAATGCACACTGGCAGCTCCTCTGTATAACTGATACACTGGGTTTTATCCAAAATCACGGGTTTTATCCAAAATTGGTGTGTTCTCACTAAGGAAGTCCAGCAGTTCCATTCCCAAAGGGGGATGTCTCCCATGGGATCCCCATGGGATCTCCCATGTGGGCAAGGGCTAGAAAAGGCTGGCAAAAAGGGGTCTTACAGTGGTGGGGTTTCTGTTGCTGCAAGTTGAGGTAGATCATGGTGATAAAAATGCTGCTTTCTCACTGGCTCTGAAGACAGCAGGAAAATGACAAGGGGGTAAAATTTGCTAGAGGTAAAATATTTTCTGGGTTTGAAATGCAGCTGAGGAAAGGCTGGATGGCGAAAAGGCATTTCCTTCATGTAGAGAAAAAGGAGCACTCAAAGGGCAGCAGAAAGGGAATGAAAATTCAACCTCAACAAGGCCAGCAAAGGCCAGAGAGCTCCCAAGCTTCTCTTGCATCTTTGCCATTTTGTGAACTTATGGAAAGAGGTCTCCACCATGGTTCAGTTCAAAGCAGTCGGGTTTCTGATGTACAAATGTGTAGAGCTAAGGCAGGACAAACACAAAGCTTCTTCTGGACACCAGGATGAGCTTTGCTCTGTGTCTCTGTCCAAGTGCATCAATTCTCCAAACTACATGGAAAAGTTTCCAGAACTTTTAGCAAACCAACATCAGCTTCACAGAGAATTAGGAGGGTGCTCACTCCTAAAGAGCTCTCAGAGAGGGAACACACAGGAGGAGCCCAGCTCCTGAGCAAAGGGCTGCCTGTGCTTCCAGAAGAACTTGCTAGAAGCCACAATGCATCTTGGAAGGAGCGGGGATCATATTTCAGCCCTGGATTTTAGGCACACGTTGTGACAGCCCGCGGCAGACATGCCAGGAACTTCATTCCGTAAATCACATTTCTTGCAAAGGAGGCCTCTGTGCTCAGTAGTAGTAGCATTTGTTTCTTCTTTTTCTTGGCTGCTTTGCTTGGAAGTAGTGTAAAGACTTAACCCTGGTGAGAAGGACCTGCAGAGAAATAATGGAGTATGTGAGAGCTCCGGCTTTTGCCTTGTTAAATGAAACTTGGTCTATATAAACACCCTTGAAAAAACCCACTGGTAACACTGCAAACATGGGATTCAGCAGCGGGCTGGTTTCATTTAGCCTCTTGGCAGCATTTTTAACAAGAATATGTTTTTTTGTGACTTTCAAACCAGACACATCATCTTGGATGAGCTGTAATGGTAATAAAAGCATTGCAAATATCTCTATTTCTAACCCAGGTTTTGCTGGAAACATCTTACTGCTCAGAGGAGAAATAGTCTTCATGTACTGAGTGTAAATTGCCTAGAATTGAGCATATTTCTGTCTTTACTTACACCCCAGCTCCACTCTTAGTGTTCTTTGGTTGGCTCAGTATC
The DNA here is from genome assembly GCA_009812075.1 of Sialia sialis. Classification (NCBI taxonomy): domain Eukaryota; kingdom Metazoa; phylum Chordata; class Aves; order Passeriformes; family Turdidae; genus Sialia; species Sialia sialis. The sequence goes on along the minus strand of VRYO01002114.1, from coordinate 4,648,965 downwards.
ACCTCCCTTGTTAAGGGTGGCTTTACTTTCATCCAGCTGTGCTGCAGCAACTTCAGAAGCTGCTGACCTGATGTACTTTGCCTTTTCCCTCTGAAGTGTGTGATGTGTTTAATGCAACAGTATTTTGTATACACAAAGGCTATCGTCACCCCAAATTACCTGTTTGTAGACAAATGTTTCCTTCAGTCAGTTGCTGAGGGTGAGGAAGATTTCTGCTGTCAGGTAAGAAAAGGCCTCAGTCTGGTGCAAGGTCTGCTTTGAACATTTCTGAACGAGTGTTTTGCAAAGAAATGTATATATGGAGACATGGTGTTCAGCTTGATTATAGTGGTGACCCTAAAAAATGTAAAAAATGACGGTGGAGATAGTAATCACAAAAAGGGTTTAATTAGGAAATTACCCACTGATTTGTGGAGCAGACATGAGCAGCTTCAATTCAAAGTTAATGCTTCTACCTGAGATGCTGAACCCCATCATCAGCTCATTATAAACTCGTGTGATCCTCTGTGTATCCACTGTCAGCCTAAGGTTAGGTAGGAATTTTCCCTCGCTACCATCTAGAAAGTTATTCCAGAATCTCTCTCAATAGCTCAAAACTTTCTAACTTCCATGTGTTCTACATTTTCTTGCCATTGCCAGCTGGTAAAGTTTGGCATAACTGTCACTGTTAATCCTGAGCAGCACAGCTCTATTCATTATACCAGTGAATTCAGTCTTTTTTTTTATTCTTGTCTGTTCTGATCCCATTCCCCTTGAACAGACATTCCCATCTTCCTGTGTCTGACAGTCCTTTCCAGTCTTATGCTATCAACAAAATTCAACATGCTCCTATTTCCTGTGCCAAAAATATTAATGAAAATATCTGTCTACTATTACTACTAAGCTAATTGTCTAATAGCCCAACACTCGGTGTCTGGGATATCTCCTGTTCAACTCTCTATGTTGATGCTCCTCCTTTCAGTTTATTATGACACCTCCAGTTTCCCTAAAGATTTCCTTCTAACTCTCTGCTGAAAGAGTTGCTGGAAATGCTGGGTTTTTCCCATTCTTCTGCTCAAAAGTTGGATGAAGACCAAAAAGCACATTTCTTTAAGATGTACTGGTCATAGAACCATGGAATGGTTTGGGTTGGAAGGGACCTTAAATCCCATCCAATGCCACCCCCTGCCATGGGCAGGGACATCTTCCAGTGTCCCAGATTGCTCCAAGCCCCAGTGTCCAACCTGGCCTTGGGCACTTCCAGGGATCCAGGGACAGCCACAGCTTCTCTGGGCACCCTGTGCCAGGGCCTCACCACCCTCACAGTGAATAATTTTTTCCTAATATCTCATCTGAACCTGCCCTCTGTCAATTTGAAGCCATGCCCTGTTGTCTTGTCACTACATGCTCTTATAAAAAGAAAAAAAAAGCAACAAAACCAGCAGAACTCTTGAATCTGTCTCTGAGCCAAAACACATCTTAATAATAAAAAAGTTGAGTGAGAAGAAGAATTGTGCCTTCTGCAAAATTGCTGGGTTAATAAGAATCGTAGGCAATGAGATGCTTATCACCAAGAGCCCCCAGTACCTCATTGCTTTGACTGAACAATTCATGCTGTCCATGAAGGTGTAGATTTGGTGTGTTGTCACACAGCTGCTGTTTACCAGTGCAGTTTAATTCCTTGAAGCTGTGGCCTCTGCACTGAGGAGATTCTCCTGTTTTGGAGCAGAGTTTTCTTTGGGAGCGCCGATCGCAGCTGCAACGCCACCACCACTGACCAGAGCAGAGAACATTGCCTCCAAACATGTCCACCAGTGGAAAACCACGTTCACCATGTGGAAAAACAGAGCCCTTGATGTTCCCAGGGGCGTTTTCTCTTTCACTGTGTCCCTCTTCAGCCAGTGAAGTGACCACCAGTGAACCACAGCCCGCTGAGGTGTGCTTGTTTCTCACCAGAGGAAGGAGCAGCACCATGGCCGTGCTGAGCCTCACCAGAGCAAGGAGCAGCACTGCAGCTGTACAGGTCATTCTCCCAGCCCATGTGGGGCTCTAAGAGGCAGGCAGGGAGCAGACCTCGTGCTCTGCCATCACTCAGAGTTACAAGCCACCCTCTGAGGGAGGAGCGCGGCCCAGTGCCGGAGCTGTCAGGCCCCGACACGCCGCAGCCATGGCGGCACTCCGGCACAGCTCGGCCTCGCCCGCGCTGCTCCTCCTGCAGCTCCCAAAGGCCAGTGGAAAATAACCATCAACCATCAGCTGCTGCATTGTTTGCCTTCAAACCTGCTGTGCCAAACACAACAGAAATTCCCTGTGCTGGGAGGTGCAGGGAGGCACAGGAGAAGCCCGCTCGCGGTGTGTGCTGCTGCTGGTTTGTGGCTCTGCAGCCTGGAGCTCTTTGCACTTTTGGGGTTCTGGGGACAGCAGCAGTCAGGTTTGTGTAGATATTGGCGTTTTATGGAGTTACAGAATGTGCTGTGTTGGAAAAGATTCATCAGGACCTTCAAATCCAACTCTTGGCCCTGTGCGGGGCATCTCAACGATCTCACCCTGTGCCCAAGGGTATTGTCCAAACACTTCCTGAGCTCTTCAGGCTTGGTGCTCTGAGCACTGCTCCTGTTCCAGTGCTCAGCCACCCTCTGGGTGAAAAACCTTTTATTGGTACCCAACCTAAACCTAACCGTTTCCATAAATATCCAACTTTAATGACGTTTGATGCAGTGCTGTTCCTGCTGTCGGTGCATGCTGAAAGCATAACTGACCAATCTATTTTTTAATTATTATTTTTTTAATGTTTAATTGGCCTAAATAAAAGGCTGGATAACTGGCATTGATTTAGGTTACTCAGGAAATTCCTGTAAATGTGGCAAATTTACATATTTTACTGGCTATTGCATGCAGTGTCTCCCTGACAGTATGTGCATCACCCCATGCTTCTGTGTGACAAACCATTAGTGCAAAAGGGTTCTGCTGTGGGGAAACGGCTCTTTAATGAAGCAAAATTATAATGAGGTTTTGTGGCTGAAAGCTGAAGCTGAAGAATTCAGACCAGTAATAAGGTGTGCATTCTTGGCCACTGGAGAATTTAATATCTGAAACAATTTGCCTAGGGATATGACGAATTCTCTCTTTGAAAACTTAAATTAAGATGAGCTTATTTTTTTCTAAACAATCTGGTTCAACCAGAAGTTATGGTCTTAATGCTGGAGGTTCTGGTAGCAAGTACCTGACCCAGGTGATGGAGGAGTTCAGACAAAACGCTGCAAGTCTCCACTTGGGTGAAATAAAATGTTTTAAATGCTGTACTAAAGCATTGCTTACCTTCATGTTTTAAGTCTTAACTCAGTCTTTCCTGCATTAAAAAGTGGGGGGAAAGTGAAAACAAATGGCATTTTTTTAATTTTTCTGTGATGTACTTTTACTTCTATTGCTCCAATAGCTTCTCACTGATATTAAATAAATCTTGGGTTAAAGGGAATTGTCTCACCCTTACAGAGCCTCCTGATCCCTTTTCTTGTCCTGAGGAATGGGTTACTGCTTGCTTGCCTGATGGAACACCAGTGCTGAGGGATAATTCACCAGGAAATACCCCAGGCCAAGCAATGAACTGCACAGCAGTCGTCTTTCTACTCATTTTCCTGCAAAAACAATCCTTGTGTGCTTAGATATTTAAGGAATGCAAAATACAGTGGTGGTAGTGACTTTTGGAGCTACTAAGTATATTTTTCTTCTCTTCCCTTAGCGTAGAGGGGAATTTTCCAAAAGCCCCTCTAGTGGGCAGGGCACAGACCTCCCTGGCTGGAGCAGGATTTCTCCTTCTCCTGGCCTCTTGTGGAGGATCTGTGGCTCAACTTCAGTGACATCCAAACTGCTGCTACCTGCACAAGTGCCTCCTGAACCCTTGAGCCCCTGCAGAGGAGCTGGGGAGGGTATGGGCATGGAAAATTTTTTACATCCCTGGGAATACCTGGGCTGGCAGAAGTTGTCAGGGCTGTCACCACAGCAGTGCTGAACAGTCAGTGACAGGTTTGTGATGAGAGAGGAAAAAAAGGCAAGTAAGAAGACGACCTTAGATATCATCCCATAGAAACCACCCCTAAAACCCAACAAACTCTTCCAGCATTGTATAAATCTACTAAATTAATCCAGTGTTTGTGATCTAGATGAACCCTTGTACTCATTTCAGCTGTTTCTGTGCAAGGACCTCGAAGGAAAATGAAGATAAAGGCCTGGATGTGAGGTCTACTTGACTTTTCTGTCTCTATGATAGTGGTGAATGAATGTCTTCAGGGAATGCCAAACTCAATTGTGATTAATGATTTCTTAATATTCTGGAATTAGTAGGTAAACAAGAAAGTGTTTCTTGGGGACATAGATGTAGTGATTCCAGTATTACTCATGATTTTACACTTAGATTTATTCAGTCAGTGTTTGATGAGCCCTCAGACCATGTCCCCACAGTGACACCAGTCAGACTCCCCCTCTTGTGCTTTGGGAGCTCATTCTAATAAATGTTAGTTTTTTTAACCTGTGAGCAAAGCAGGGTTAGAGGAGAACTGAAATACCAATTTACTTCATGTGAAAAGCAGGCAATGTCCAAGGGATAAAATACTGGAAAATTATTCTTTCATTTGTCAGCATGCTAAAGTCAGGATCCATCCTTTTGCCAATGCTAAATTATTCTTCATTGTGTACAACATAGCTTCACAAATTATTGCTTTTTCAACCTTACTGCCCAGTAGCTACTGAAATGAACAGAAAAATTCATGCTTTCATCTAGAAAGTTGCTCGCTTTGAGAAACAAATTTATTTACCAGCGAGAATTTTACTTTTTGAAGCAAAACCAGTACTTTGCTGAAGAGTGTTTTGGGGAAAACTGCATATGGTAATCTCCTGGTGTTTACTGAAAATAGACAGAAAAATCTTCCTTACAGAGGTTCTCTTTTCTGGTGGTGTGGCACACACCTGAAAAGCTCCGGTGGGTTGTGAGCTGGCAGTTGTGGAAGTTCTTATATTCTTCTGCTTTTGTGGCTTTCGTCAGCAGAGATGCACTTTCAAAAGTGGCATTTTGAAATTGTAGCTCACCAGGAGAGTGGGAATAACACCCTCTGGATAGGCAAGGAGATGAGATTTATACAAGGAATTTTAAAGCCTGCAGTTGAGGACTATATGTAGGTAAATTCTGCTGGGCAGATCTTTCTTTATTGGCTGACACACAAACACTTTACAATGCTTTGTGTTTGGCCAGTGAATTATTTAATGGAACAAACAGTTAATCTTCAGTCCCAGCCTTGACTCTGGCTCTGCTTTTCAAGCTCGTACTCACTCCAGACCAAATGTTCCTGCTGACAAATCCACAGTGATTTTTCATGTTGTTGGCATGGTCTGGCACATTTCTTCAAGGAAAATAAATCTTGATATCACATAGGGAATATTCACCTAAGGAGGAGCTGAGTAAAGGTTGCCTATTGGTTATTTGGGTGTACCTTCCTTCAGGGGAAGAAACTCATCCTTCTTTTTAACTCTTGAAAGATGTTATTGACTTTAAATAGAAAGAAAAAACATCGAGGGCACACTGCAATCTCCTGACAAATATGTAAAATCCTGTCTGTTTGTAGTTACAGAGCAGAGCTGGGATTAAACAATGAGTAAAGATCATCAGTAAACTTCCAGCAGAGGAGGCAATGTGCAATGGGCCAGAATGCATGCGATGAGATTTTCAGCAGGGCTGAAAAAGGGAGGGAGGTTTTAAACTAAAAGAAGGTTGATATAAGAATTTTTTTTACAATGAGTGTGTGAAACTCTAGCACAGGTAGCCCAGAGAAGCTGCCCCATCCCTGGAAATGTTCAAGGCCGGGTTGGTTGGGGTTGGAGCAACCTGGTCTAGTGGAACCTGTCCATGGCTGGGATTTGGAATGAGATTATCTTTCATGTCCCTTCCAACCCAAACTATTTTAGGACTCTGTAATTCTAAAAAGAATAAAGGAAGATGTGGCCCTGAGGTGCTCTGTAGCAATAATAAATTCAATAATAAATTTCTAGGACTGGACAGGTATACAACTGAGGCTTACCCCAGCACAATGATACCCTGGATGGAAAACTGCTCTAAGGGAGATTTGTCATATGGAAGTGGTACCCAGCCCTCACAAGGAAATAATTTCTGCTGCTTATCTACAAGCTCTTCTGCAATGTTGGGTGAACTGAAGTCAAATACTGCACTTTAAAAGACAATTACGTGTCTTTCACTTCCTCAAGTCCCTCTAAAGCCAAATAGTGCTATCTAATCTAAACCACCCCAGCTCTTCTCCATCCCCTCAAACACATGCTGTGCATTACATTTCTGCAGAAATCCACTGCAGTCTGCTTCAGCAATCCCTTTGAAGTCCTTGGGAGCTTATCTGTACTGCAGCAAGCAAGGGTGTGTCTCCCGGCCAGCTTGCAGGCGACCATAAAGCAGAAATTTATCCCAGAGGCCACAGGTGGCTCTCTGGGGATTTGTTTTCTCTGAGTAGAAAGAAATCTCCAGAAGTTACCCCAGAATAAAGGGCTTCTGAGGCTGTCAGTGCTGCTGTGAGTGGGAATGTAGTGTGGGCATAGCCCACCAGGACTTAAAATCTTCAAGAAAGCATTGAAAGTGGTCCCAGCTGCCTCGTGGCAAAACTGAGCTGGCAAAACCAAAGTGGGGGTGGCAGGAGGCATCTGCCTGTCTCCTCTCCAAAGCCCAGCAAATCCCCCAGGTGCACCCACCAGCATCAGCCTTTCCCTGCCCAGCTCCATTCCCACTCTCCAGAAGGTGTTGGACCCCACTCCCCCTGCCCCATCACCATCCTCATCCTCCTTTCCTAGTAACCACAAATACTTCGCTTTAAAAAAAATCAAAAAAAAACCCTGGAAAATAATTTTAATGCCACAGGAGAAAAGAACAACAAAAAAAAGGAAAATCTGACATTAATCCTGAGACGAAAATGGTTGAGCAAGTATTTATGTTGATTTAGGGCTGTTCTTGTTACATTCTTGAAACTACTGAGGTTATCTTGTAATCCATCTGAATTGCAGCTTGCGGCATTTTGAGCTAATTTTCAATTGTGCTGCATTTAACTATTCTTTACCTCCTTCTGCCTCCCAGCATTTGTGGAAAAACACTCATCAGGGTTAGGAAACCTAAGCCTATAGCCTCTGAGGTGTCTCTGCATCAGAAAATGGAGACAGTTTTTCTTAAAAAGATAAATTTGGGGGTCTGATGAGCTTTTGGACTCTGTTGAGGGGCGACACTTTTGCAGGGCTGGGTTTTGGTTGGAGGGGGGTTCACTGAGCAGCTCCCTTTCTGTTTATTTTCTGAATGTTTTGAGCGAATGCACGTCTCTACAGATGTTTAGAGAGCAGCAGCACTGGAGATGAGGTTTATTTATTCACAAGATATGTATCATGCAAACAGCTGTGCACTGCTTCTCCTCACTGCTCTGGTGATGAGATTCAGCTCCCAGATCCCAGATCCCACAGGGACAGGCAGCACAGCCCCCAGGAGTGGGGTCTGCACTGCTTGGGGGCTCCTGCCTCTCCTCCAGCATCAGCCCATCGGGCTTTTCCCTCCCTGGAGCTGGAAAAGGGGAGGAAAACTGCATGTGACCCAGAGCTGTGGCTGCCCCTGGATCCCTGATGTGTTCAAAGCCAGGCTGGACAGGGTTTGGAGGAACCTGGGACACTGGAAGGTGCCCATGGAAGGGGAAGTTTGACTAGATGGCCTTTAAATATTCTTCCAACTCAAGCCATTCCATGATTCTAGCATGGATGTGAGGATTTTGGAAGAATTTTGCTCTCTGGTGAAGTTAATTGCCTTTTCCCACCTTCTCTCTATTAACAGAAGAGTCCAAATGGGTGGCAAATCTGTTAGTTTTGGATGTGAGGGCATTAGGAGGTACATTTTGCTGGGCCAGTTTGGTGATCATCTCAGCATCCAAGAAAAGGAAGCCTCAGTACTAAACTCAGCTTTTAACATATCCAATGATCAGACAGATTTTCCTGGAGTACAAAGCAACTGGATGTCTCTAAGCACATGGGGTCACAGCACGATTTTCCTCTGGGATCTTTTGCAAGTTGCTCCCTGAGGAAAGTGGGGGTTAACCCCATTTTTTACACGCCTCTGGAAAACACTCCTGGTCTGCTCCTTACCCTTAAAACCATCAGAAGCTGGGGGTTCGAGGCAGGAATGAAGGAAGAAAAGAAACCTTGTATTCCCCAAAGAAAACCTTGGATTTCCCCACCATGTCCTGGCTCCATGACAGTTTTAGTGAGAGCACCATATGAGCACCTTCCTCTCCTCCTTCAGCTTTTTTTCCCTTTTTTCCCTTGTCTTGACCCCTGGGCACCCCTGTGGCGCAGAAATAGACCCCTTGTTTGCAGAGACAGGGTTAAACCTGCCTTATTCCTTATGTGTAAATGATGTTTTTTCTTGTTGAACACAATTACAAACGCAGCTCATTTGCTCTCAGCTCAATTTTTCACCACTTGTTCCTCCCCCCCTCCCCACCCTTGGTTGTACTCTGGCGATCACAGCAGTTTCTGTTTAAAATGTTTCAGTTTCTCTGTTTTCTAGAATTAAACAGGAGCTTGTTTCTACATGTGGAGCAGGGTGGGACTGCTGATGCTTTTTTTTTTTTTTTTTCCGCTCAGAAAGTAGATTGCTGAATGTAAGGCTTCAGGGAATAAAATTTACAGGAGAGAAATTGCCTTGTATGTTTTAAGGCAGAGCTACCTCGCTGGCCAACTCAGGATTTCACCCTTTGCATGCCATGAAAAACTCTTTTTAGAGCTAATGCTTTCTGTAAATCTGGGATCAGCATTTCTCCAGTTCCTAACTCCTTACTATTCTTTTCTTGTCCTCTGTGGCCAAAACTGAATTTGTTGCTTTCAGATGCGTTGCTGAATTGCTTTGATTTGCAAGTAAACGAGGCTGAATAGTCCAGTAAAAATTTGGAGCAGTTTAAAATCTTAATTTTTAAAGAGATTTTTGAGATTTATTGTTTGTCACCAATCAACATTATGCCCCTTTTCAAAGGACCTGCACAATTTTGGCACCCATCCAGCTCGGGAAGGTAGGGAGAGACCATTTGTCAGGAAACTCCTGTGGGACAGGATTGGTTCCCCAAGGCTTTCTTTGGCAAATTAAAGGAGCACCAGGATTAAAACCCAGCAAAACCATTGCTGCACATCCTCACAGATCTGCTGTATTCCTCCCACTAGAGGACAGCAGCTGGGTTACACAGCCACCAGGAGCATTTCACAGCAGAAGCAAGAGTAAAACAGCCCTTCCCTTCCTGCAGAAACTTGTTCCTTTCTAGTGGTTTTCACATAATGAATCCCAGTGAATATTTAACTAAGTCTCCCCTGTAATCAAGTTTCTGGCCTCTTTACTTGTACCCACAGTGCAAAACTTTTCCTGACCCATTGAGCTCAGCAGCCCTGGGAGAATCCAGCAGGATCTCTGCTCAGCTGGCATCAGGAGAGCACAATGAGGGTTCTTGGGTTTTTCTCATCCACCAATCACCAACACAACCTTTGCTGTCCTTTAAGAAATAGAATCTGACCTCAACTTGGCAATCTAAATCAAAAGCAGGCCTTCTCTTCCAGCCCTGAAATATGGCTGTGTGTTTATACATATATGAATATTCATTCATATGCATATGAATATTCAGTAATGCAAGTCTGGATTTCATGCAAAGCAAGCTTCCCTGCAACCCTTTATTTAAAACAGAAAAGAATGAAGGAGAAAAGGGTGTTTCTGGATCTGTGGGAGCAGGGAAAAAGGACATTTTGGGTCTGTGTGTGGGAAACCTTTCTGTGACTTCAATTTAAAGAAATTGTCTTTGGAACTTTATCTTCCTGACCATTACCTTTCTACCCCATTTTTGGGGGTTGCATCTTGAGAACGTGGTTACAGAGTTAATAAATGAGGGCTGTTAAACCTCGATGTACCTCTGTTTATGTGGAGATGTTCTTGGCCAGATCACTGGCTGCTCTCCAAGGCAATCCAGCGTCTCAAGTGAAATTATGGGTACCACAATCACCTAGTGAAGTGGGGGAGGAGGTCACCTTACAGAGGGGACTGGAGCTGATAAAAGGCATGGCTTTCACTGGGAGAGGCACTCAAAGGAAGGAGCAAATCCCTGTGAAAACTATGGTAGGAGATAGGGAAGGGAAATTATGTGCAAAGGATAGGGAGAGGAGAAAGAATATTAACTGCCTGGAGAATGCTGACTTGAAAGATGTTTGAGGGTTAAGAAGAATGAAGCAGGGAAATAGTTGTAGGCATTTAGTGCTTTATTACCCAAGGTGGGAAGTAGAAGAATTACTTTTATTTTATATTTTAACTGCTACAGAGTGACTGTGCCTGTGTCTGCACCTGGGCCTGTGGGAGGGCACACTGGAAAGGCAGAGCTTGGCACTGCAGCAGAGGATTTGGGAAGCAGCAGGGATCTGTTGGGATTTGGTGCTGTGGGACAGCAGGGTCACAGCACAGGCAGTGCAGAGTGACCACACTGTGGGTCTCTGCCTTGCAGTTCCCTGCTCCTTGTAGGGTTTGAGCTGGAACACGAGTTTATTCACAGGATTTCTCTTTCTGCTTTAAAGGAGCTCACTGCTAAAAGATCTTCTCCAATGGATGCTGCTTTCCACTCTTTTAGAAATGATACTGTTCCCCAAGAGCCAGGGGTGCTCTACCAGGACAGTGTGTGACAAATTCTTTATGAGGGAATACATAATAAATTGAGGATTTTCTTTTATTTTCATTATTTAGTATTCAATATTTGCATTATGGAAGTGCCTGGAGGTTCCAGCTGAGATCAGTGTCCTATTGTTCTAAGCCATGCATAAAAACATGGTCAGAGACGAGGAGCTTACCATCTAAATAGATGAACTGGATAAAGAGTGGGAGACAGGAAGCATCTATTATTCTCATTTCATAGCTGGAGAGCTTGGACACAGACAAATTAAGTGCCTTTCCCAGGAAAGCCAAAGGAGAAGAGCAGAAATCTTTGAATGTCCAGGATCCCAGTGTAATACCCTGCTTAGAATACCCCACATTTCGTGTTTAAACATATCTTGCAACACTGTAATGAAAACAACAAATATTTGTTTGGAATATTTTCCTTAAGACACACAAAATGAGAGGAGCAGCAGAAAGGTTACATGGCTACAAGGCATAACAATCCGAGGGGAGTGTTGATACTTAAATGCCATTATAAGTCATTGACACAGCAGCAGTGAAAATAAGATTTTTTTTCTCAACTTCTTGGCCTTACTGCCTGAAGAATTATTTCCTAGAATATCCAGCTGTTCATAATGCAGAGGAAGATCAAAAATTGATAGACAAAAGCCATTAATTTGCCCCCTTCTCTAGCTTAACCAAAATGAGGTTTTCTTGTTGAATAAACACCCAGTAAAACTATCCCTTGATGGCCCAGGAACTGCAGCCCCCACTTCCCATACACATTTTGCTGCCAAAGAACTTGGTAACCCATCTGCTTCACACTTTCATGGATAATTATTGGATCTATTGGCATTAAAATAAGTGATTGTTATCTCAATTTTTCAGTTTAGCAGCATCTTGAAGTAATACCTGGTGAGAACTAGTGATGGAAGCCTCTCTGTAGTAGCTTTTATTTTAGAATGAGGTTGTTTTTATATGACATGACTTTTCCTCAAGACACTGAAAAATCTATAGAGCAACTTTGCCTGAAAGCTTTTGTCTTTAAAAAACTTTTTTTCTTGTTGTTTTTGAAAACTTTTTATCTTTGAAAAATATAATATTTTCAGACTTCCTATGATTTGCTCTTTGGTACTCTAAAAAAAATGTTTAAAGCTACCCAGAAAGAGAACCATAAACACTTTGGAAACCAGGTAAATATTTTAGCTGCCAAATTTGGGTTTAGACATTTAGCTTTGGAAGAACTTTAAAGAAAATTAATTTTAAAAAATTAAAAGAAACCTTAGACAAGCATTTAATCATATCTAGCATGGGCAGGAGAAATTTTGGGATGGGACAGCTGACAGGCAAGCATTGTTGATTCCCCGTGTCTTTCGTGGAGAACACTCTCGGTGATGTGTGTGGTTTTATGTGGATCTAGAGGGTTGCTCCCCATAGACCTCTAAGACTTGAAAGTGTTCATTTTCTTTCTCTTTTTTTTTCCTAATTTAACTTCTGTATTTTATTCCTATTCTCATCAGATGTTCTGTGGCACGTTCGCAGATCCTGCACCTGGAGAATAGATGAGCGCTGCAGAACTCGCTTCCCCGGGTACCCGTGGCTCCCTTGCCATCTGCACCGTGCCAGGAGCCGGGGCTGCCTCCTCCCGGAATTCCACCGAGGAGCCCTGGCTGCCCTCATATCAACAGCACCTGAAAGAAATGTCACAGAGTCTGCAAGGAGTAGAACTGAGAGCGCTCAGAAGCTCTGCGCTGTGCTTTTTTGCGAGGTGACTTTTCCCGCATTGCTCGGGGGCACCGCTTGCCCATCTCAGCCCATGTCTCAGCACAGCCGAGATGTTTGTCACCTGCTGAACCTTCTGCCTTCATCCCTTCCAGCTGGGCTGCCATGGATGAGCTGGGCTCTGCTGGGTCCAGCCCAGGAGCAGCCTGAGGTCAGGCACACCTTCACCAGGTAAAAGAGATGCTGGGCACGAGTGAATCCATCTCTCACCTCTGCGTGCCCCTGGTGCGGATTTGGCCGAGCCCAGCGGTGCCCCCGCTGCAGCTGGAGCAGGGCTTGGACCCTGCCCCTGTTGAACATTAACTGTGTCCCGACATTAACTGTGTCCCGACCGGAGCTCGGCTGACAGCAGCGACAAAGAGCTGGCAGGGCTGAAAGATTCAATTTAACTTTCCTTCTCCTCCCCCGCTTCCATATGCGAGGGCACACAGCGCTGTTCCTGCTTTTGAAACTTGCGGGGCAAAGGAGCATTGGTGTCCTCATTTTCCTTCCTCCCTATTGATGTATCATTGCCAGGATGAAAAAGGACGTCTCAAGAGCTTTTGAAAAAATGGGTGACTACTCAAGACATTTTATAAAGGAGGAAGAATGGGAGAGAAAATAGGGCTCGGTAGGGGGTAGAAGGAGCCTGAATGTGTGCCTTGTCTGTCTATTCTTTCGCTTGAAACCTGGAGCTGTTGTTCCTATTTCAGTTCAAACTGTCACCTTTAGTTCATGATGGCTTTACTGCCCTTGCTCCTGAACCTCAACAGATTGGGGCTTATTTACCTATTCACACTCTGCTGTGGAACCTCATTAATAGGCTTATTAGCCACACCATTCACGTGCAGGAGGGCTCACAGAAAAGATCCCAGCCACTTTGAGAGGAGGAGGAAAAAACTGTAAAGAGATTATGCTCTCATTCAGCAGCCTAACTGCTATGAAAGGCTCCCTGGGCCCACTGAGATCTCTTGAAGCCTAAATATGATGACAGAATTGATCTCCCCCCCAACCCCTTTAATTCCAAACATGCTTCTGCTTTTCCCAGATTGAGGAGCTGGGCTGTTGTGGGCCACTTTAGGAGAATGTGGCTCGTTTAAGAGAAAAGGCTGCTATTGATAGACTGCTATCTTTTCATCCTCCAAAAGAATAAATTCTGACAAGTGCTTCCAGACCTTGGAAATAGGTGTTCTGATTCGTCATTTTTAGTGGAATGCTTCCTTTTCTTTCAGAGTATGCAAAGATATCGATGAATAGGGCAAGGTATTGCAGCTTCCTGTGCCGGACAATAATTTATGTGAGAATGTGTTAACAATGTTTGCAATGGGCGATGGACATGCCCAGTGCTGGGAAAATTGCATCTTGACTGTGACATCTCAGCTTCTCAGTTAGAACACTCAGATGTCTGTTACTTTAGGAACAACAACAGTAACTAAAAGCAAACAAACAAAAAACCTCAAAACCAACAAACAAACCCCCAAAACAAACAACAACAACAAACAACAAAAAAGCCCCACAACTCCCCCCCCTCAAAAAAACCCTTAACCTCCCCCTCAAAAACAAAAACCCTAAACCTGTGTTTCCAATAAATTACAAATTTGTCTGCCATCCCTCATAAAGATTGCAGTAGTGGAGGGAAAATACATGCTGGGAGGTGAGTACATATTCCAGAGAATGTTTTCAAGTTTTTGGTGTCTAGGTGTGTGCAAATAAAGTTACACTGATGTGTGGCCTCAGTCCTTGAAAATCCCCATGATCGATATCACACACAACATATAAAATGTACAGTAGAGCTTAAATAAGGTAACATTAAATTGATCAACACTGATTAAATTTGAGGCAACCACCACTTATTGATTTTGTTGTCAAGCTGACTCTACGCAAGGGAGCTTTACATAGACTCCATATTAAAAACCTAGTTGATAGTATCTAAAGCAAATGTTTTATTAAGGAAGGATCAGGCTAAGAATTTTGAATATCCATATTATGCAGTTTTACATCTGTGTGTCCAAACAAATTATGTTTGTATAACTTTTCGACAACTTTTCCCATTTGGGAAACAGGTATTAAAAGTGCACTGTCAGACCAAATCACGGGGCAGTTGGAACCAGGCTTTGAACTGAGAGGCTCCCGAGGGTGATTTTTGGAGCGGGTGTTATCCAACCATCCTCTCTAGATGAACTGGCCACAGACCAGCCATGGCTTCTGATTCTGAAACACTTCAGGAGAGGCTGCGGGGACCGCTGCTGAGCTGGTAGGGTTTGTGTGAGAGGATGCAGATGCTGCCCAGTGCCGGGCTGGCGGTGCAGCAGCTCAGGCTCAACCACTGCGGTGCCACTCGCCGCGCTCCCCACCTTTCCTTCCCAACCCGCTGCAAACTCTCAGCGGAGCAGCCGTCGGGAGCTGTGCGGGGTTCCTCCCCTCCAACCCTGCGGGAAGAGCTGTCCCGCTCCCCCGGGCAGGCAGCGGGGGCTCCCCTGCTCCCCTCCGCTGCTGCGGGGGCATCCGCGACCCTCGGCCGGGCTGGGGGCTGCCGGCTCCGCACCTCGGAGGGCCGGGGCGGGGGAAGGGGCTCGGCGGCGATTGGCAGAGCCCGGCAGCGCCGTCCAGGAAACGGCTCGGGTTGCAGCGGGGGGAGTGACCGGGGGAGGAGGAAGGAGCCGGAGGAGTGCGCCGAGAGGGGGAAAGGGGGGGAGAGAAAACCCACCTCCCACCCGAGGGGGCTGTCGGCGTGACAAAGCTGCGGCGGCTCGGGGCTGGATGGAGCGGAGCGGGACCCGCGGCGCGCTGCTCGGCGATGCCCGCTCGGGGGAGGAGGAGGCAGCTGGCGCCGGGCACGGCGGGCTCGCCCCTCTGAGGCGGTAGCCGCTGCGGCCGAGCCAGGGCACGGCACGGCACGGGACGGGGCGCCGGGCCGGCTCCTGCTCGCCTCGCCGCCCTCCTGCCTGCCCCGGGCGCGTCCCGCGGGGGATGCGCGGCGCTGCGCCGCTGCGGGCTCGCCAGCCGGGGCCGCCCGCGCTGTGACCGCGGCCGCTGTGACCGCACTTTCGCCCCGTCCCGGGAGCCGCCGCTCGGCACCGCGCCCCAGCCCGGGAGCCGCCGCGGAGCGGAGCCCGCCCGGCGCTCTCGCCGCAGGTAAAGGCAGCGGGCGGGCCGGGGGAAGGGGCGGCCCCGGGGCTGCGCTGGGGGTCCCGCCGCGCTCTCGGCGCCGGCTGCGCGCTCCGGGCTGTGCGGGGCTCGGGGGGGATCCTCTCCCGGGTGCGGCACTTGGGGATCCCCCCGGAGGCTCGGGGGTGCCCGGGCGGGCTGTGCCGATGCGGGACTCCGTCTCTGCTCCCCGGTGGAGCCGCGGCTCGGTTTGTGGTCACTCGGTCGCCGCTGCGGCGCCGGGGAAGCCCGGGCGGCACCGCTGCCTTGGCCGCATCCCCGTGGGTGCGCGGGTGTCTTTGGGGATGTTCCAGCCGTGACAGCAGGACGGGCAGCGCGGGCTGAGAAAGAGAAGCTCGGCCCCGCAGGAGCAGCCCCGGCTCGGAACCGGCCCCGGCTCGGAGCCCGGTGCTGCCCCGCA
This sequence comes from Sialia sialis, assembly GCA_009812075.1. Lineage (NCBI taxonomy): Eukaryota > Metazoa > Chordata > Aves > Passeriformes > Turdidae > Sialia > Sialia sialis. The sequence continues at coordinate 4,632,958 of VRYO01002114.1, read as the reverse complement.
GTGCTGCGGGGCACAACCGCCCCGTCTGAGATCGGGGGCGAAAGAAATGGTCAATGAAATATATATTTAAATGCAAAACGGCCCCTTCAAACTGGGACCCATTATGCGTTTGGTGTGAAACGCTATCAACATTTAAAACTTCATTGTCTCCTTTGTACCAAATCCCTGTAAATCTTCCACTAGCCTTTTCTCATTTTCATCTGAAAAGCCTGTTTGGGCTGAATAGACAGCAATCAGCAGCCTCTGGACTTCTCCTGCTCTCTGGAATGTCAATTAAAATGCAGATTTTCTTTCCCCCCCCTCCCCGATCTCTTGGTGGCAAAAGACTTGAGAAAAACAGGATAGTCCTGGAAAGCAAATGAAAGAAGTTCAAACAATGAAAAAGTACTGAAGCTGCCAGCCGGTTCCCATTAGTCCTCCAGAATTAATGTTTAATAGCTGTGATGCTCAGATTTGCTTGGAGATTGAACTCTGCTGAAGAGTCTCGTTAGATATATATGTGTATATACATTTTTATGGACGGATGTATATTTCTGCATTTTCTGTCCATACAGAATTCCTCTGTCAGTGGAATTGTGTATATAAAGCTGTTAGCTTTAAAGCTTCATCTACCTGGATTTTTCTGACGAAGCTACTGGGCTTTCAGAGCGCTTGAGGTTTCTTTGTGGAGGGAAGATCCATATTTCACTCAGATTTTGCTATTCCCCCCCTAATTGAGAAAGATGCTGAAAAGTTGTACAGTGAGCAACGTATCGATTTGGTTAACATACTCTACAAATCGTACTGTCCCTGGGGAGTGATAAACATCTTATAAACAACAATGCAAGTAGATTAAAAAGAACACTGAGCTTTGAATTTAATTAATGCCACTGCTGAACAAGTACTACTTGTTTGTGTGTGCGAGTGTGTTTAAACTGAAGTACAGCTTGGAGGAATTTGGTTGGGCTCCCAAACCAGTCTGCTTTCCCATGCTTGTCAGTTTGGCAAAGAAAATTTGGGCAGGTATGTGACGAGGTGAAAATTGACTTGATGAGCGAGTGGCAAGGAGAGCCATCAATCATTGGGGGCTGACAACTCCTCCCCAAAGTGTAGGCTGAGAAGAGAGACAGAGTTCCCTTTCAAGGGGAAAAATAAACACTACGTGTGGCTTTCACTGAGTCTGAGACTCCAGGAGGGATTATGGTATTGTAGTCAGGAAGCCAGAATTGTGGAGGCCAAAAAGCATGCTGGGGCTGTGTTCCAAACATTGAGATAGAGGTAAATAATTATCCAGCACAGGAGGTCTTTCCAGGGACTCGTCCCCCAGCAACTGTGGCAATTAAGCTATGAAAAGAATTTGGTTTTGCTGCGTCTTCGCTGGACTCCACTTCTTTTGGAAGAGGACAATCCTTAAAGCCCGTTTGCTGTCCTGGTGGTAAAGAGTGGTTTGGCTCCATGGATGGGTGCAGAGATTTCATTTTTGCGTTGTTGCACCTTGGCAAGCCAGGATTTTGGGTTTGCTGCTGCCCTGTGGATGAAGAATCTCTGCTTTCTGCCGGCAGATGTTGAGGTGCAGGAGCCAACAAAAATCTTCAGGTGAGGAGACGCGTGGCCAAGTAGCCTTGTGCTGCTCTTCAGGATTTAGGATGAGGATAGGAGCCACAGATGTTCTTTCAGTGGCGTTTAACACAGCCTGAAAATCTGAAACTGCAGGAACGTCAGTGGAATTAAAGCTCTCGGAGTCTGAAATACATGCTGGCGTTCTGGTATGTTTTCTTTCTGCAAAACTGTGATAGGATTTTGCATTTATCAACGTAGACTTTAATCGGAGTTTACGGGATGATTTATGGAAATGAAATCAGCGTTACATCCAGTGTTAATTAGGGGTTTCTACCCACTTTACAGCTGTATAAACTGTGGCTGCCAGACAGCGAGGTGGGCAGGGGACCTGGCTGGTGGCATCCAGGGGGATTTGCTCCAGACACAAACTGGTCCCAAAGACAGAGCTCTCTTCAGCTCTACACCTGCTCTGTGCTTATTTAGACAAGGGCTGGGCAAGCTCTTTGCAAATGTTTGTGCAGTGGTCTGGTGGTGTTTTCACTGGAAATTTAATGGTGGTTGCTAGCTTGTGGTCAGGGATGCTCGAGCCAGGCTGAAGTCTCTACAGGTGGGACAGGGCTTTGAGGTGATAAAAGCTTGCCCTGAAGTAGCAGGGATTCACCAGGGATACCATGTATTAATTGTTTTCCTCAAATGACTTATTTGTGTCATCCAAAACCTGTTTCTACTGACTCCAGATGTTACTGTGTACAGCACCCGAGAGAAAAAATGCCTCAACAGCATTTGTGAACTTTGTAGCAGCTAGCACAAGGCTCATAAAAATCAGAGTCTACTTTTAAATGGTTGGCTTTATGAAAGGATAATCCGTATCCCTGTTTCTGCATGTTGAGGTACCACATCAAATCCCAATGACAAGGAGTTTAGAGAAGTTTGACTTTATCTCCACAGTCCCTTTTTATTTTTCTTTTAATTTTCAAGTGTTGAGGGCGGGAGGGAAAAAGAGGTTTTGTGTTATTTTTTTTCCCTTCCAGACAAGTGCTCTCCAAATTTCAGTTGGGTTTCATCAAATCTAGATGAATCATTGACCAGATTAGAACAATTGCTGCAGTTACTTGTTTTATCCATTTACTGAGGTTTTACCATCTTTTTATTTCTGAAGCGGAAAATCAGGTCTAATTTTCTGCTTGAGCTGTTAAATCACCCTGTGAGGAGGATGCTCTTCTGACCCTCACCTGGCATCTGTGTGGAGGCAACAGGGACTCCTGAAGGGAGTGCCAATTCCTTTGGTGCCACTTTTCTGTCAGACCATGCCTGGATTGCCACTTAACTCCACCCATTTAAATTTATTTCATTGTGAATAAAATACTTTTTTTTTTCCCCCCTCCACCTCTGAAAAATACATCTCAATAAGCATCACTGAGAGATTGAGAAAGATTTGGATGTATGGATGGAAAGTGACGCTGGGCAGGTCTCATGTGGAACAGCAATCTGTGCCATATTTTATACAGATTTTAATTGCCTGTAATGCAGTGTAGCAAATCAATATCACTGTAAAAACTTGAGCCTTTCATCTGTCCAGGACTCAGGGGCTTCCAAAGGACACTAAACTGATTCAGAAGAGGGTACATCCATGGGGGAGCTGAAATTCCAGAGTTGAAATAGTCTTAAAGATTTTTCCAAGTCTAAGGAGTATATTTTTCAACTGCTTTTCTTGTGGAAAATTACTGAATTCCTGCAAATTCATCTGGCTGCAGAACTGCCTAGGTGAAGGAATGAAAAACAAGGCAAACTTAAATAAACCTTCAAACAATAACAAGAATATAATTTGTATAATTGTGGCAATTTTGTAGCATTACAGGTTATGTGCCTGCACATGTGTGTGCCTCTCATTTCTGAAAACCTGCATGTTTTCCTGTCAGTAAAATATCTCTCAATATGTGCTGAGAAGTGATTTTGTGAAAACAAGGAGGACTTGGTTATGCCTCAGGTGATGATGGAAACTGCTAACAGAAGATGAAAAGTCACTCACTTTTCACATATTCTTGAAGCTGGAAAACTATTTTTCCCATCCTCCTGCTCCCCTCCCTCTCACCTCAGCTGAGTTTGGGCTTTATGAAGGTTTTGGGCTTGTGTTTGGAGAAGTTTTTGCTGACAGTGTTCAATCTCTCTCCCCGCAGCAGCAGCCGTTCCAAGGGAGGAGGCATTACCCTGGCCGAAGGCACAGCTTTCTCTCCATGCTTCTCTAGAGGTGTTCAGATGGGATTAAAGTCCACATGGAGATATGGAAATGGACCAGGAATTTACTCTAAAAAGATGGTCAGCTGGGATTCGGGTTGCCTTATCTGCCTGGTGGTGGTCACCATGGCTGGACTTTCCCTGGCTCGACCTTCGTTTAATTTAGTCGTCGAAGACACCACGGTGGAACCTGAAGGTAAATCGCTCTAGAATACTTAATTCCTTGAAAGAAGTTAATTTTAAATGCTTGGACATCTGAAATAGAAGTCAACATCTTTCCCTGTGCTCTGGTAAATCTAAGGCAAGTAACAGAGCAGCCCTGGAGAGTTGGGGTTTCTGACTTTCCCTGCTCTTGCCTGGGCTGTGTTTGTACAAGCGTGCGTTTGTTTATTCTTGTGCAAGCCAGTGGTGTCAGTGATTTCACTTGGGACTGTCATCACGTTGTATAATCAAAGCGTACAGATGAAAGTTTTCAGGAATGAGTCTTTAAGGAAACCAGTCTGTGGCACTTTGGTGCTGTTTTGTGTTGCTGTCTCAAGGAGCGAAGCGGGACGAGTGGCTGCTGCTCTTTGGGGTTGTCTTGATCCAAAGAGTCCAGAGCAAAATGAATCTCAGTGGTTTTTATTTGTGAATGTTTAGTTTTGCCAGGCACTCTGCAAAAATGCTGTGGCAGCTTTGTTGGTGTTTGTATTCAGGACAAACTTCGCAGTTGCTGTTCATATCCAGGCACAGTTGGTGGTGCAGTGTCTGGATCACAAGTTTCTGAAGGTGTAAATATTCAGCTCTCAATAAAAGGCTGCAGTTTATTACTGTGAGAGCAAAGGCCAATCTGGACCTTCACGTTGAAAGAGGTGTTTTGACAAAATCTCCTATTTTGAGCCTGCTCCTTTTGCCATGTTCTTCTAGGTTTATCAGTTCCTCAAGCTTTGCAAAGTGGTTTTCTTCTCTGGAGAGCTCAGGAGGAGCTGCTTTTTTATTGTTGTGAGCTGATTGTTTTGAAGAACGATTTTACTGCGTTGTGCTGGATCATTCCTGCTCTCTGAGCATCTGGGGGAGGAAGTGAGGCTTCTTTCATAAGGTTGTGTCTGTCTTCTGGAGGAGTGATCACAGTTCTAATAACTCAGCTGTCAAGCTGATCTAATAGTCCACAGAGCATTTCTGACCTGGCAAGCCTGCTGCAGAGAGTTTGGCCTTTACACGTACTGCTGCTCATGTCCGTGCATGCAGCTTCGTTTTTATTAAATAAATTCTTCATGCAAAACTTATTTTTTTCTATCCACTGCCTCTAAAAATAGATGTCACTAGCTAAAGCGTTTTTAGAATCTGCTCCAAGTACATTTTTATTGATGGCAGGGGATGAACTATTTAGAGATGATGAGCCCTCTTCCCTAGCAAGCATTCCTGAAAAAATCTTCTCAAAGAATAGCAATATTGTCATCTGCCAGCCACAGAGATTGTTGACAGCAAAAATGTTTGGGTTTTTTTTCTTTTTTTCTTTTGAAGGTAACCTGAGATTTAAAAAAAAAAAAAAAGCCCAACTCTTGTTGCCACTTACTGTATGATTTGTTAATTGAACATCTGCTGCCTTTTTGGCTTTTCAGGGGAATGACAAAATCATGAATAATTCTGGTTTCAGACTAGCTTTGTAGTGAGGTCCCCTTGTTTTAGGGTTAAGTCAGAAAGAATGTGATCAAAGATTGGTGAAGTGTTTTACAGGAAAAAGAGTAATATTTTTTGAGCAGTGACTGATAATTTTTCAACTTTTCAGGGAAAGAATTGCTTTTATTATTTTGGAAAGCACAGTTTGAGAATATATGCCTCTTACACACAGAATATTTAGGGGGTGGAATCTGGGTTTTATCAAAGAGTAAATTGTTAAAAAAGATTTAAAACTTCTTTCCTGGGCAGGAATGTTACTGATGTGAAACAATTTTAGATGTGAGAACCCAAATCATTACCAGAAACAAGAAAAAAAAATCAGAAAACACTTCTAAGTTAATGGCATAATAAGAGCCTTTATGCTACAGAATACAGGGAATTGTGTGGGATGTATATCTGAGATTTGGGAAATAAAACCTCCTTTATATATTTCATTAAACCCTTTGATAAGAAAAAACAAACCAAAACCAAACCAAGTTTTTACACAATCACCTTCTCTGGGTTCTGTCACTGCCACCCACAACCTCTCCAAGCCCAAGAGAAGAAAAGAAACAAAACAAAAACCCTGAAAAGATCTCTTCAAAGACAAAGCAGCCTTCTTTTATTGATTTAGTAAATGCCAAAATATTTTGGACACAGCTAATTTGGGGGGTCAGGTGCTCCAGTAATGTAAATTTTCAATGGGGCTGCAGTCATTAGAGCTATGACATTTCATACCAGCTGAGAAGGTCGGCAGGGCCATGACCTTTGGTGACACTTGCTGTTCTGTTCCTGCATCTTCCTTCATGGACATGCCCTGAATTGCCTCTATTTATTTATTTATTTTTACTACTAGGTGCTTGGGTTGTTATTGTTTATTGTCTTAGTGACTCAGACTATTGGAAAAGCTGTACACAACATTAACAGAAATTGAGATTTGCTCCTTTGGTTGTAACAGAGAAAATACCTTCTCTCAGCTATACATAACTTTAGGGACATTTGCAATCATTTTTTTTAGGGTGTCTGGCTATGCATAAAAAATAGTGAAGTATGTGCTTTAGTTGAAGCAGTATTGATCTACCAGGGCATGGATATGTGCGTGATGTCATGCATTAAGGTGCTGTGCTTTTTGGCTATTCTCAGTCATTCACAAATATCCCTCTGTGACCACTGGGTATTAACTCTGGTCCATATAAAGTGTTTACAATGAAAATGGTACAGTAATTTCACAATTATAAGCCGCACCTGATTATAAGCTGCATGTCAGGGTAGCCGGGTAGACCACGGGATTTGTCCATATATAAGCTGCACCTGAATATAAGCCGCACTTTTCCCCCCACCCCCCCTTTTTTTTTTTTTTTAAAGCGAGGATCCATGTGTAACAGAGTAACAAATTAGTAACAGAATCGCTGCCAGCGGGGTTTGGTGTCAGGTGCTCAAGTTGCAAACAGTTTTCATAGACCAGCCAAGCCTTTAAAGGCAGCCCCAGGTGCCCTCCCCGGCCGGCTCTCACTTCTAGGTTGGTATTTTGCTGAGATTTGTCCATAGATAAGCCGCACCTGATGATTAGCTGCACTACTGGGGTAGGCTGGATTCTTCAATGAAAAAGGTGCGGCTTATAATCGTGAAATTGCTGTACCTTGATCCATTGTGAGTGGTGATGCTGGTGCTGACAATTGTGGGTGCTCAGTGTGGATCCTGCTGTGCTGGGTCTCAGCTCTGGTGCTTTATTCCCAAGCAGCGATGGCAAAACCCAACCAGGCACATCACCTGCAGGACTTCTGTGGGGACTCCAATTATCTCTCACATCAAGTGTTTACATGCATGTTTTTTGTCCTAGGGAGCAGAAAGACTTTTTCTGCTTTTAAATATTTAGAAATAAGGCTCCCCCAGCGTGCACAAAGGCGCCATTCTCAGCTGTGTGTGCCCAGGCCTTTGATGATAGCCAGCGTTTCACAAGGCCTCTGACCGCACACACGGGTTGAAGGGTTACTTTGTGAACTGAATAATTAGTTTAGACATATATTTGATAAATAGAGAGCTCTCCCTTGACCTCCCCTTGCCCAGGCTGTGTGTTATCATCCTGCTGGGTAGCTAATTTGGTCTCTTACCCACATGCAATGCCTTGACACCGTCCTTGGAGCACCCACTCGGAGCTGTGTGGTGACAACACGTTTCAGTTCTTTTAATTTAGGTCAAATTTCAAAGGATTTAATTGAAGCTTTCCACAAGGGACAGCCTATTTCTGTGTCCTGTGGAAAACACAGTAGCTCAGAATGGTCCTACATTTGGGAGGTTCTCAGGAGCAGCAGGGAAGGGGAGAGACCCCCTTTAATGTGTGCTTATGGTGGAAGTGAGTAATGAGGTTTTTTTGGGATTTAATCAGTCATAGCCACTTGCTGACACTAAACACATCCAAAAATAAGTGTGTTCAACACAGTACCATCCTTTCTGCAAAAATGTTGAGTCATACGAGCAATGTCCCTTCATTTTTGTCTAAATGTTGGCAGTGCTTCAAGATGAATGTCACCTGTGGTCACAGTGGTCAGCACTGTCCACCTGGAGATCTTTCTTTAGCTGCTGTGACCTGCCTGGGTCAGATGTGGCATTCTGAGGTGCTCTGTGGAGAAGGGATGCTGTGGTGCTGGGATGTCCCCATGGGTCCCCTCCAGCCTGTGCCACCCTGCCAAGAGGTGACAGGGCTGGGGGACCCTGCACATCCATCCCCCTCCTGGGACACAGGTGATGTACAAGCACCAGAGTGCTGCTTCTGCTTTGGGAGGAAAAAAGATGCTTCACCCAGGCTTCCCTTTTGACTGTTTTGTTTTGCCTTTTTCCTTTCTAACCAAGAGCAACGGCTTTGATACCTGCGAGTTAAATTAAGAATTCAAACCGATTAGTTAAATCAGAGTCGGCTTTATCTTTTTAATTTATTTTCCTTTTAATTTTATTTCAAGGAAGGGCAATTATTAAAGCCCATTATGGAGGAATGTGACATCCCCACAGCTTCGGGTGAGGGCTGGATGCCCTTTCAGGGATCCGGTTCAGTAAGTTATTTGGCCCAGTACAGGATTTGCTAGCTGAGATTCTGGGGAATTGTACAAGCAGCCAGATTAAATCAGTTTTAATGTGTGCATTCTGTGTTGAAAATCTGCAGCCCTTTAGCAGGGGCATGGTCTTGAGCTTCAAACTAATTGGACGTGGGTAGGGTTGTTATTTACAGTCTGTGTTGATGAGACACTGGGAGCTGGTAGTCTCTGTGTGGCTACTATTTTGCAAAGTAGCAGAAATAATTGCATGGTTTAGGCTTATCTGCCATAGGGTTGAAGCTTTTGGAAGGGGTATAATAATTATTAACTTTTAGGAATTTAATTCCTTTCGTGAGTGTTTGTTTTTTCATTTTTCTTTGAGCCAGAAGATTTTCAAAAATGCTGAGTTGTGAGATTTTTTTATCCTTTTATTATTTTTTTTAAAACCACTTGTATAGATACAACCCCAAACCAGCGGCTGACTCCAATGAATGCATAGTTTCCTAATGTTAAAATAGTTCTTCCTTGGCAGGGAAATGGCAACAAATTTCAGGCCATAGCAACTTTTTTACAGGCACATTTGAAACCTCTGAAAGCAGAATTTACAATGAAAATGCTGACATCTCCAGTTATGCCAGGCTGTGTATGCATGAGACGATGGACTATTGTGGTGTTTCAATAATGCCCATAGCATAGCTCTTAATGAGCTTATTTCTATATCCAGCTTCCCAGCTTCACTAGAAATGATCTTTAAACAAAAACAATCAGAGATTAGTGTTTTCTTAAAATGTGTGTTTAATTTAGGATGAGGTGGGAATGCTAGAAAAATACATAACTGTCTTTTTCTGTCATAGAGAAAAATTCCTTACTGGAGGTGTCAGATTTTTAAGTGTTGAACATTTTGAGACTCTTCAAGGTTGAAGCTTTAGAGTGAGAGAGACTTTCTTCGAAGCAGCACTCCTGAGCAGTTTGAGTCTTGTATTTTTAAAAGAACCATCACCCACTTTGGCAAGTTATGTCTTGTCTGTGTGTAACAGCACACCTGGTTTGACTAGAGGAGAAAATTTATTTCAGTGTAGTTAAAGAAGTGCAAAATTCAGGCTGTAAAGAGACCATGAATCCCAGCTGGACAAGCAGGAGCATCATGCAGAGGACACTGTTAGTGGTGCTGGTGGGAAACAGGGCAGTGTTTGGCTTGGCATGGGGCCTGCCAGTGTAAAATCATGCTCTGAGCAATTTGGGGACTGATTTGGAGCTCAGACCTTTGAGTTTAGGTTCAGCATGTTGCAGTGTGTGTTTGCAGTGAGGTTTTTTTTTTGGAGGGGGAGATTTGGCACAGCATGTCCCCAAATCACAGACGCCAGTCTTGCTCTACCAGGGACTAAATGACTTTTAAGCTGATCGAAAGAGAAGTTGGAGCAACTGAGCAACTTTGGAGCGACTTTGTGAGAGTCAGATGTTAAATAAGGACCAGATTTGCAGGAGTGCAGCAGCCAAGAGCTCCTGTTTTAATTACGAAACGTGCGCTGGGAGTGCCGGGGCTGTTCTGGAAGTTTGGCCCTTCGGGTTTCAATGGGAGCTGGGAGTCAGCAGAACTGCCTTGGCATTTGTTCCTTGGGGACTGTGCTTCCCAACAAGGCAGTTGCAAAACAACATTCTGTAAGAACAGTGGATTTTTTTTAATGTGGATGTTTTTTTTTTTAACTTTCAAAACTAGCTTGTAATTCATGAACCGGTTATGTGTGTCTCCAGATTGTCCTTTCCCATCTCTTAATTATTGCTGATGGTCTCTTTGTTTTATTTGGTTTTTTCCCCCAAAGAACCCTTTTTTTTATGGATTTGTTTTTCCTGGACTTCTGAGTATGAGAGCACCTGATAGTGGGATGTGTGGGCTTCATTTTCTGCTGGTTCAGGTTTTTGTGCCTCTTGTCACCACACAAATGCCATTATCCATATCAAAGACAGGGGCAGAAAGCTGAATTCTACAGTACTGCTTTGTTCACTTGCTGTGCTATTATTATTTTAATTGTATTTTTAAAGAGACTGTAAGTGAAAGCTTTTGGTGAACCCCAGTGAAGCTGAGGAGCTGAGACCTGACCTACTTTCATTCCCCTCCTCACACGTTGCAGGTTGTGTGTAATTATTGCTTTTCCTCCTCCACAAAAGAACTGGCTCATCAGTTTGGGACGTGCACCGTGTCCAGCAAAGCCACAAGAACTGGGAAGAGGGGAAAATTCCTTTGTACCAAGGAAATGGCTTGCATTTGTGAGGGTTTACTGGAAAGGGAAATGTGCTGAAGGATGAGAAGGGAGAAAAATGAGCATGTGATGCTGGTTGAGGATGAGAAAATCACAGTTTGGTTGTATTTGAATTCTTTTTTCTCCTCTTAGCTTTTCTATTTTGAATGGAGTTTTTTTTTAACACGGAAGGAAATGTAAGAAAAGAGTTTTGTGACATCTCAGGCTTTCTCCCAGGGGACTTGTGGTTGTTTCTGAGTGGGGTTGGACAGGGATGCTGTGGCTGGGGATGCTTTGGTGGGCTGCACCCACCAGGACAAGACTAGGAGGTTCAGTTGTATTTGGATGGATTGATTTGAGCGCCACACAGCAACTTAGTTTTTAAATTGTAATAAAAATTGGGGTGTAGAAAAACTGGATGAGGTTCATGCTAGGCTTCCTTTAGCATGGCCTGTGTGGAGAGGTGAGCTGCTGGCAGGACCTGCTGCTGGGCAGGAGCAGAACCTGTTCTCTGGAGACTGGCTTTGCAAGTTTGGAAAGTGCCCTGCTCAGTGTCTGTGTCGCAAGATTTAATTTGTTTCAAGGAAAGTAATATCACTTCTAATTCTGAATGCTGCCCGACCGTTCTTGAAAATAATTTTAAACACTCAGTTCAAATTTCGAGTGCTTCTTGAGCATGGTTCTGTTAAACATTGTTTATTCATGAAAAATAGTGCTGATATACAACAGTACTGAGATACTGGAGTATTGAAGCACCCAGATTCCCCTGCTATTGTTTACTCAGCACAGGTATTTCAGCCGTGCAGGATTAACAAGAAGACTCTCTAACAAATCTGCAGTGAGCCGCAGCTCACTAATAGCTCTTTGAGCATGTGAACCCTCTTCCATCAGTGTGGCAAAGTGCCCAGAAGCCACTGGTACTGTCTGGAGTGACAGAGGCGCCTGGAAGTTCAGGTGAAATGTTGTGTGCCACCTGGAAGGGCAGGTAGCCAGCCTGGCTCTTCACTTCAGGCCTTGTGCTGCTCGTTCTTTGTCCTGGCTGGAGCTGGAATGAAACAAGCGGTGGTGCCTCTTCCCCAATATTGCTCTTGGTTGAAAAGGAGCCTGGTGTGCCTTGAGGCTTTGAAGCGTTTGGAGAATATCCCGTGCTTTATATCCGTGTGTGTTGTGGATGGGATTCTCAAAAGTGCTGAGAGGATGTTTTGGGGATGTTGTTTCCAGTGACTGTTTTCAAATCCTGCTTTAGGAAGTGGGGGGGAGATGAATTTCAGGGGAACAGGCAAGATGAGACTTCCAGACGAGCTGCTAAAATTAAGAGGATTTGTATAGTCAAGTAAAAATGGGACTGTGTACAAAAGAAACAACTGCTGACTTGCTTGTAGGGAATCTGAATAGATGTTCTCTGCATCCAGAACTAACACTGCAGCATTGAATTGTGCAATTTTTAACCTCCCAGTTGTAATTTATTTCTTTTGCACATTGAGCAGTAATGGTTTTGAGCATGGCCTTTGGCAAACCTGGAAGAAAAAGGTTCTGTTTTTACATTTGGATCTATACTACGTTCTGTTCAGGCTTTATGTTGCTCTTGAAATGCAAATAAAGAACCTGAAAAAGAGCTACAGATTGGAATAGGTGGAAGAAAATACTAAACCCAAGAAAAACCTTTTGCAACCAAATATACATGCTCGTACACTTTCCCAAGGCTGTAGATCTACTTGTGGAGCCTTTCCCAAGCAGACTTTAGGGTTGGGTTGAACAACAGGAGCTGGTTTAATTGGTTACGTGCAGAATTCAGTCAGGGAGATTTGAAGTTCTGCTCTTGCTGAAAGAAGAAACAATAAGGCAATGTTCCTAGTTTCAAATTCTGCTTTTTTAGAAAGAGAAGATTAATTTTTTTTTTTTACCTTTTCAATTGAGGTTCTGGCAAAACGTGATTCATTTCCCCTTTGTATTGTATAATAGATTACATGGGAAGACTCTTCTGTAATGAGTTTGAAGAGCAGTTAATTATTTTTGAGATTGTGTTACACACGTGTTGGGTTTGTACTCCTCGGCTCACTTAGCAGAGAGACTCTCACTCTGGTGCTTTAGGCAGGTGGTGGAGTTTATGACTTAAATAGAAATAGTCAAGATTTGGTGCTGGACCCAAACATTCACATCCTGAAGATGGCCTTTAGTTTCTCATCAAACTGATGGAATTCCTAAAGGCAGCACAATTATTTTCAGGGGTTTGGTGTAGCTTCTCAAGGTTGGGATGCTCTTCCCCTCCATGGTTGCCAAGTCTCTGTGCAGAAGCCATCCTGGTGCTTTCCTGTTCCTTGCCCCATGTGGAGATCAGTGCTGTGGTGCTGCCGTGAGGAACTCTCCATCCTGCAAGGAGCAGACCGTGAGGAATGGGACAAACAGGAAGAAGTGGCAGGGCAGTTCCCAGCAGCAGGAGGTGGCCTTGCTGGTCTCTCTGCTGTTTACTTTGAACTTGGCATGCTCTGAGTCTTCCCTGGCCTGGCTTCCAGCACACAAAGCATGAGGCCAAGCCCAGGAGCACGTGGTGCTTGGCGTTTTTGCCACAGGTTTGTGGCTGAGCAGCCCTAACTCGACAATCACACTCTAAGGACAGGTAGGAGCAAGCAGGCTACAGGCTGTAGGAATTTTTAATCTCTGCACGAAGCCTAGACAAGTGTAATTCCTTTCTCTTTGGGAATGAGCCTTTCCTTAGCCATGGGGTGAGTGAGACACATCCACCCAGCTGCTTGGCAGCCATCAAAGCCTTGATGAAATTTTTCAAGTCCCTCACCCCGTGTCAACCAATGTAGCAGAGGACCATCCTCATGAGATTTGGTCCCATTGCTCTCCTCTCTGGGTGTGATGGGGCTTGGGTGGCTGTAGCCAGGACCAAATGCTGCCTGGAGACCTGCTGCCAAGGAGTATGACCCAAGATAAATGGAATATAATCACATGGGATCATTTTTGGGTGCCTATGCAGAGGTTTTTTTCCAGGGAGTCCAGCAAGTGGCAAAAGGCTTTGTTGCTCACCAGAATTTTTTATTTTTCTAAGCCTTCAAAGCTTAGGAAAGCAAGATATAGTGCAGTGTAATATTTTCCCTTACCCATGATGACGTTGGCAAGTTATTGCAATTGGAGGAGATTCACTTCTTTTTTTCAGATGGTTTTAGTATATGTAGCACTCAATAGGAGTTGACATGGTGTGGACGTCCAAGCTCCAGCAGGTCAGTGTGGCTGGAAGCTCCACACTTGCTGGATCACCAGCCACGTATGATGTGGCAACTTTATTTTACAAATGTTCATTTCCAGGGCGAGAGCATGATTCCTGTTCTTTATGTAATTTTATTTTTTTGCTCTGGTTTCATCTCTTTACCCGTCAGATGATTGCGTCCTTAGTTCTATAAGGATAACAATCCTAATAAACATGCAGGAAAAACTTATTTTGGAGAATCTGGCACTTTGTTTTGTGAGAGTCTATCAAACAGAGCAGCCCAGGAGTTTGTGTTAGAGGAACAAGTAAACACTTAGAATCTGCCACATATTTATGTTCGTAACTATCATGGATAGCTCTTTCAAGTTCTGTATTTGAAGCTTTCCTACAAGGCCCAGATCTTTTTCATCAGATTCGAGCAGCTAATATTTTTATACACTAGATAGTGGGAAATGATTTATGCTCTTTGGAGTTTTGTTCAGGGACAAGGGATTTAAAAAAAAAACTGTTAGTGTTTTAAAATGATGGGAGGAACTGTAGCAATTTGGAAAGGAAAGTGTTTTATCAGAACAGAGACTTCCTGATGGTGCCTGGCAGAGGCAGAGCTGGCAGCTGGCTGACAGTAACAGTACAAATGGGACAGCAGGAATCCAGTGGCTTTGGAGCAGCTGATGGATGAATTGCAAACACTGTTTTGTGCCCCTTTGTCTAAGGAGCCTTTGTTTTGCTGTTGGCTAATGGGAGATGGTCACCCTGGCCAGGAATGACTTTCTGCATTCTTAATCTGGTGGTCCTGTCTTTTTCAGGCTGATTTTGTCATCCATTGTCACAAGAGGATGTGGAGATGCTCTCAATATTGATCTGGCAGCTTAAATGGAGGGAGAATCTCATCATCCCATCCCTGGGAGGTGGGAGGGAAGCTGCCCACCTGACTGGTGATACCTGGGGAGAACCTAAAGCCTTGGGCTCGACTTGCAAAGTCATGAGACCCATTTGACATCCCCATTCCATGTTGCTGGATTTCCCTCAGTGCCAGGAAAGCCATGAGGAGGGGCAGGAGAAGCAGCACTTGGTGCTGGTGGTTGGCAGCCTGGTTCCCTGTGGGGACATCCAGTTTTGCAATGAACCTCTTGGATTCTTGACAGGTCAGGTCTGTTGACCCTTCTGGGCACACTGTGGTGAGTTTAGTTATTTACTAAAGCCTTTTGAAGTGAAAGTGGTTTGATGGGGTCTGAGGCTTTTGTGTTCTGGAGAGTTGTGTGAGAATCTTTGCTGGGGTTAGCTATTAGCTGATCGGTTCATTATTTGGTCTGTAACTAAGTAACTAAATGACTTGAGACTTAAGATAAGCAGCTCTTTGTTAACATTTTATTAAATGCAGACAAGCAATAATAATGATGATTATTTAAAACCCAAGGAAGTATAAATCTCTCAGTGACCGAATCTGGAACAGAAACATGATTTGGAATACAATTGCATATCTTAATAATCTGAAATAGAGCAGTCAGAGTGTCCCCAGTCCTCTATTGTGGTCATGGCTTTTATACAAACAGTCTTTACTCCACTTGATGGCTGGATGGCATAAACCATGCTGTGAGGCTCTATGAGCAGGCAGAGAAAAAGTTCACAGCTGTTTATTTAACAGCAGCTTGGTTTTCCATGGCAGTATTGTTCAACAGCTCCACCTATAAAGTTTAAATACATTGTGTGCACCACTATTACAAATAAGGATGTAGCTGAGAGCAGAAAATTACAGAAGCAGTGTCCCCTGTCCTGCAGTGTTTAAGAACACCCAGAGTCATTCTGCACATGCCTTTGTTGCTTGTTTGGTGTTCTAAGGAGTAATTCATGTCAGGTGGTGCACCTTTGCAGGAGGAACCAATGCTAGATTTGCAGGATTTGCTTGAAAAGGAATCTTGTGCCTCCTTAGAGTCAAGGAATGGTTTGGATTGGAAGAGACCTTTAAAGGCTGCCTTGTCCAACCTCCCTGCAATGAGCTGGGACATTTCAGAGCCTGTCCAGCCTGGCCTTAAATGTTTTCAAGGAATGAGGCATCCACTGCCTCATCCTCAACCTGTGCCAGTGCCACCTTCACTGTAAAAACTCCTTTATATCTAATCTGACAAAGCCAGCAAAGGGCTGCTTCACAGGTCTCTGGTGATGGCTGAGGATCCAATTCCAAGAGGGCTGGAGGAGCTGGATATGCTAGCAGGATATCAAACCTTGCCTGGGGAGCAGGGAAAGAACCCTGCTGTCAACCACAGGGATGGTTTGATGGTACAGCATGGACACGAGCTCAAAACCTGTCCCTAAATTCCAGAGCAGTGCCAAATTCCATGTGCAGTGTCCCAGGGAGAGTTAACTTTGCAGCATAGGTTGTTTATGTGCTGCTGGGAATTCCTGAACAGTTTGAACTAGTTGATTTTCGCATTGAAGCTGTTGGGTGGATTCGTGCCTCAGAATCCCACCTGTTCTCTGTTTGCTTTTGGGCACCATTTCAAACCCACGCTGGAAAAAAGTTTATAGGCAAACATTATAAAAAGTGACAGTCTTAAGTGCTGCTACATTCTAGTTTGGCAACAAAAGGCTTACCTGAAATAACTCACAATTTCCAAACATGACTTCATTATATCATGACAACACTTTGCTGCATCTTCCCTGATACTCTAGAGAGAAAGAAATGGGGGAGGATAATATATACCAAATGCTAATAACCCGTTTGAAACATGTTTTTCTTTGGTGTACTACTGATTTTCTTTGTAAAAGGAATTTTTTTTAATTGCAATTTTGAAAGAAATTACTGTTCTCAAGTTTGGATTTGTGTTGAAAGACTCAGTGCAAATTTGGTGTTAGTAGTGTAAAAAGAGATGTGATGTTAAAAAATTATTTTCATTTGAATTTCCTTTTAATTGTGTGTGGACTCATCCTGTGAGTTTCCTGGCACTGTTCAGCAGAAGACTCTAATGCACTGAAAGGAGGGTTGAGGTATCATAACCCAAGGTGGCTTTTAAAAAAGTTTAAACAGAGACATTTTTAGACTCCAGTACATTGTTGGCACAGTGTAAACTCTGTAAAAGAGATTTTCTTTGCAGGTAAAGTGTTACAAAGAAGTCTTACTAACTTCAAAGTAAATTAGGTAACTGGCTTCAGGTACCTTTTTTATTTGACAGTGAAATCTAATTTAAAAAAATTCTCAAGCAGACTTAAACACACTCATTACTGTAATGAAATAGATGTAGAAAGGAGCCCGTGCTCCTTCTGGAAATTGGATTTCTGAGAGCATAATGTAGCACTCAGTGAAACACCTGCATTGCAGATCTGTGGGTTCATGACTGTATCAGCAAGACTGAATTAGTTTATAAGGGGAATAAATCTGTATTGGAGCCTGTCCTGGACTCCTGAGATGGAACTCTGCACGCTAGAAAGTTTAGAGACCTTGTTATAAAATCTAAATCTAAGAAGCTTTGCAGTATCTGTTGGGATGGGTTTTATGTGCCACCTTGGTGTGATGTGTGTGTCAAGTCTGTTCTCTGAGAAAACATGTTTTTTTTCAAAAAACAAGACAGGAGAAGCTTTGCTAGGGCACCTTCCTGTAATGACAGGATTGCAGGATGAGTGGGAGAGAAATTTGGTCTCCATCAGTAGAGCCTGATATTTAAATTCATGAGTCCCCCATTGTGCTGGTCCTTTCTGCTGCTCATAGAATCAGATTTCCAGTTGGAAGGGACCCATGGGAACCATCAAATCCAACTCCCTGCTCCTTGCAGGGCTGCACAGAACTCAGCTGTGGCACAACTTCAGCATTTCCAGAATCCCATCTACAGGTCTGCTCAGACGTGCTGCTTGTTTCAGGCTTCCCTGTTGAAAATGTGGTGCTGAAAACAACAACCCAAGGATAAGGAGCACTGGATTCTGGGTTTTGGCATTCTTAGAAGGAAGTGTGGACACCCAAGAGTCATCTTTTAGAATTCCTTCGGAGTCCTAAGCAGACAGAGAGGTGTTTTATTTATTCCCAGGTGCACAGCTGGTGCAGGATGTGTCCAGGGTGTGCGGGGAGCAGCTGTCAGTGCACTCTGACCCTCCCCATGAGCAAACAGAAGATGTCTCTGTGCTGCTTTCCTTTATTTACCATTCCTGCAGCCCTTGGCAAGGCCCTTGGGAGGGGGATTGTGTGGTGGTGGGGAGAAGCCAGTTCCAGAAGCAGTGCCTGAGCTCATCTTAGGTATGCTGAGCCTTCCCACTGCACTGTGGAGACAGTCTGGAGTGCCCAGGGCTGCAGTTCCTTTCTCCTGCTGAGAGCTGGCCCTGCAAGGGGGGGCATGATGCTCCAGTAAATATAGGCAGATGGAGTTTTCCAAGGATGTTTTTTTGGAAAAAGACTGTGGTTTGACATTCTTGTTGTTACTGGGTTAGAGAAGGGAGCTGATGGATGAGCCAGTTCGTTGGGAACTTCTGTGCATACTTTGATTTTGAAAGCTTCACTTGTGCTCCTGGGTTTCTGCTGTATTCCATTTGGGAGAGGCTGTAAAATAAGTTATGAAACAAAAAAGAATTTAAAGGAAAAAGTTACTGTAATGGAGAGGAGTGCTGGTAGTGTAGAGGGCAAATGTAGAGACTTTGATGGGCACAGGGAGGAAAATAAGACATGATATATGCTCTTATAGGAACATGTTTATTAGCTTAGTGGGTGAAGGGGTTTTTGGGCATCCCTTTCTTTCAAAACAGCACTTCCCAGGTTTTAAAAATTAAAAAGCAACTTACAGTAAAATCAGGTGAGGAAAAATAATTATTCATTTGAATTGTGGATTTAAATGCTAAGACAGAAAATGGAATTTGCCTTTTGAACCCCTCCTCCTGCTCCTCCAAGTGCTTTGAAGCCTCCAGGTTGTGCAGTCCTCATTGTCCCCTGCTCTCTGTGACCAAGGAGAAGTCATGTGTTGGTGTGGCACTGGGGACAAGGGACATGCCAAGACACTGAGCTTTACCTGTGGTGAACTTCTCAAAAATAACCTGCACGTGGCTCAGTTTTACAACACACAATGCTGGGCTAATCTGGATGAAACATTTTTTTTTTAAATTTAACATGACTTGATTTCCGTGGATCAAAAGGGCTTTCACTGACCTGTGTTGAAAATTCTCTCCTTTCCCTTCTCTTCTATTTTTCCCTCCTTTCCTTCCACCTTCGCAGAGCCGCCAACCAAATACCAAATCTCTCAGCCAGATGTTTACTCAGCCCTGCCAGGAGAGCCGCTTGAGTTGCGCTGTCAATTGGGAGACGCCGTCATGATCAGTTGGACTAAGGACGGGCTCCCTTTGGGGCCCGACAATAGGACAGTGATTATTGGGGAGTACTTACAAATTAAGGATGCCACAGCCAGAGATTCGGGCCTCTATGCTTGCACTGCTGTTAGGACCCTAGACAGTGATACCCTGTACTTCATTGTAAATGTTACAGGTGAGTGAGTCAAACACAGGTTTTTGCATGCAGAAGCTGTAAAATGTGATGTTAAGACATGCTATGACCTAACATGAGACAGTCCACTTGGGCACAGTGACTTAGGATGAGTTCTGTAGCTGTTTTGGGGATTTTTCTCCTTGTCCTGACCCTGAAATGGGCTCAGTTTGTGTCTGCTCCTTTTTGCTCCGTGGGCTCTACAGTGATTAACAGCTGCTGTAGAGCTCTCTGTTTTATGCCACTCTGACAGGATTAAATTAGACAGAGTTGCTGTGATGATGATAACGCCAGTGGAATGAATACAGGTTTTTGCCCCCTGCATCAGAAGAGGAAAATCTCTGTTCCACATTCTACAAGTTTAGAGATAAATTGTTCTGGAGATGCTCAGTTCTGTTCAACTGCATTTCTTTAGCAGAAGTTAAAATATTAAGTGGAAAGAGATTTTTGCAATTAGCAAACTCCCTTGGGAAGCTTTGTAGCACTCAGGACTATTAGCTAGCTTTATTACAATTTTACATGGAAATAGCACATTTTGTGGCTGGATTTTCTTTTTCTCCAACTTCTGCACAACTAACATATGAACACTTGTTCTTCTTGAAATACAATCTAAGATGTAGCTTATCAGTTTATTTATCTGTAAAAAAGAAAAAAAACAAAACCAAATAGGCTGGTTTAAAGACTTGGTTGTTTTTAATGTGCAGATGCTCTTTCCTCTGGGGATGATGAAGATGACAATGATGGGTCCGAGGACTTTGTGAATGACAGCAACCAGATGAGTAAGTAACAGCCAACTGCCAGAAGTCACTAGCAAGATCCACGTGGAAAATTGTGTCCCATCTTTTGCACTCCTATCTTCAGAGCTTCTTGATTGTTAACTGCATGTACTGTCAAATAGCAGCGTCTTTGTCCTCCTCTGTTTTCTGTTTCACGTAGCTCGTAATTCGGAAAAGAAAAATAAAAATAAACTAATATTCTTTTGAACGTGCTTTTCTGGTCTGTACTTTCTTTTTTTCCACTTCTTCCTGGTATTTCTGCAGTTTCTTTTCTTCCTGAAGTTTGGTCTTTGTCTGGTTTAGACTCTCACACATGAACTAACTTTTCCTGCACCTGAGCAGAAATTCAACAGGAGAAACAAAGATCCAGCTCATTTTGTTAAAAGGTGGTATGAAAACTTTAAAAACAAATTAAGTTGTAATGAGGAAAATCCTTCAATCCCTAATCTCAGCAGAAATCTCCCCAGGGAGAATGAATTTGGAGACAATGAGGTTCTTTTTAATCTGAAAAGGACCTTAAGATGCAAAGAAGTCAATGCTGTGCTAAACCCACATTTTACGTTACTTATGCATGATTAAAATGGGCTAAAAGAGTCTTAAACCTATTTGAATGCGTTAAACTTCGTCCCCTTTAGAGAATTCTTAAAGCTATTAATAAGCTCTAAATAGAGCACTCTCCAAGAGGAAAAAAAAAAAAGTGTAAAATTCATATTGGCTCCTTATGCCACTGTGCAGCGTTGCAAAAAAAAAAAAAAAATCCCCAAAAAAACCCCCTTGGTGGCTGGTGGTTTGCTATTGCTGGTGCAAAAATAACACAGAGAGCACAGAAATCCCCTGGGGGAGATGTCAGTGTGTTTGCTGCAGCTTGCAGCACTCGTGCAGCTGATTGTGCACCAGCCTGGTTTTGGCTCCCTGGTTGGTGTGTGCTGCCCCTGGTCTGGGGCTGTGAAACATTAGATGCTGTTTAAAGTGATATAAGTTCCTGGCTGCCTGTTTGGCCTCTGCCATCTGTTGGTGTGATTAACCCTGGGCTGATGCACAGGTGCTGGAGGCTGCCCTGACAGGAATGCAGTGGCAAAGAGAACTGGAGCTTGGAAAAGGGACACTGCTTTTAAAAGAGGTTGTCAAGGCAAAACCCACCAGTGTTAGCACTGCCCTGAAATGGAACCATGGATAGAAATTCCTTTTAAGAAACATTTCTGATGTTTGCTGCTCCTTAAAGCTTTACTGGTGTTGGTCAGAAAAGGAGTGCGTGATATTTTCAGTGAAAATTGTGCTTCTGATCTGCAGTGGTGGCTTTGGCGACCTGTTGTGGAGATAAATGGCTTTTGGAATAAGTGAAGGAGCTGCTCTAAGGGCAGCTGTGCTGTGTAATGGGCTCAGAAGGATTCCTGCCCTTCCAGCCACGGGGAGCAGTGCCCAGTGGCTGCGCTAATGACGCTCTTGTAAAACGAGCTATCATTTTAAACTGCTGTTAATCAATCTTGATTGGGGAGCTGGTGACAGGCACTGACAGTGTCCATCTGCTGGGACAGGGCTGTGTGTGCAGCAGGGGCTAGGCACACTTTCCCTGCCCTGAGTGAGAGATGCCTCTCAAATGAGAACGATCAAACATCGCCGATGGAAGTGCAGTGGAGATGGAAGGGAGGAAACTGCAACAAGACTGCAAGATTTAGGTCTGAGCAGAGTGTTCCACAAGCAGCTCCTCGTGGGATTGCTCTTTAGAAGGTGTATGCTGAAGGAGCAGCACAGCCTCGAGGGGTCTGAGCTGGAGCAGGACCATGACTGAAGGATCGTGGCACCGTGTCCATCCAAATATTCTGAGTTCAGTGAAAAGTTACATCATAGTAACTCCCTTTGGATTAATACAATGCTGCTGAAAGAGGGTTGTGATTTGGCAAGATATGTGTGAAAGTTGGGGTGGGACTCGGTGTGGTGTGCCTAGTGCCTTGTAAACCTTCTTTTCCTCTTCCAAATTTTCTGTTGTGACCAAAAGGCCACATCTAATTAAAGATACTGTGGTACAGGGCAGATGGAAGAGTGAATCAGGAGCTGTGTCTTCCCTGTGGTACACAGCGGCCAAATGTCCTTTACCTTCCCTGCCTATGGGATTTTGATCCTGGCAAAGTCCACAACCTCATAGGAGTCCCTGACTGCTGCTCTTTTGCAGAAGTCTTTTAAATGTTTCCACGGTCATGGTTTGAGCTTTGCAGATCTCAAATGATTTAACTGATAATTTACATACAAATTACAGCTGTGATCATTAAGGATAAGCAATGGAAATTGGCCTGGTTATGCCTTTACTGATGGAAACAAAAGGCCATAGTCTTCAAAGGTTGTTGCTTTTTGATGAAACAATTCTGATAAAGTCCAGCTGTCTTGGCATGTTAATTATGATGAGATGAAGCAGGAAATGGCTGTAGTGCCTTCAACAGGAAGCTGAACCTTGGCATTCTCATTCCTG
This sequence comes from Sialia sialis, assembly GCA_009812075.1. Taxonomy (NCBI): domain Eukaryota; kingdom Metazoa; phylum Chordata; class Aves; order Passeriformes; family Turdidae; genus Sialia; species Sialia sialis. The sequence continues at coordinate 4,610,374 of VRYO01002114.1, read as the reverse complement.
CATACTTAAAACTAAAACAAACCTTTTAGAGCTGCTTTATTTACACCACTAAGTATTCTTTTGAGCTGTTTTATTTTCTTTGTCTCTGTTGCAGATACATATTTCAGAGGCCAAGGTTTCCAAATGCAGGTGGAGAGGTTGTGGAGGAAATCTAGTGTAATTTTCAGGGCTGCCCAGAAAATACAATTGCTCTTGAGGTCAGTGGAGGTTGGAGGTGTCTGTAGATGTGAGGAGAGCTGCTCCTTGGGAGAGGAGGCACTGGTGTTGTACCCACATGCATTTCACCACTGGCCCTGTGTGTATTTTTTAGTAAGAGATTTCACTCTCCCTTTGCTGTCCCTTTAGCTTGACAGATACTTTAACTGTCTGAAAAAACACTGTGGTAGATTTGTTCCAGACTGCATCCTGAATAGCTTTTTATTACTTCCAGCTTTTGTTGAAGGGATTAGTGCTGGTGGGGAAGGTGCAGGATTGGTTCCACTGCACAACAGTCCCCTTTCTCCACAAAATGGCTTTGTTGGCAACTTGAGTTTCCCCCTTTGTTGCCCTAAAGATGGGCCTTAGCTTGGTTCTTGGAGGGGCGTCTCCAAGGACTTGCTTTTACAAATTTGGGTACTGATCATTCTGGCAGCAGTGGAAAAGACATTGCTGGCCCTTACTGATTTGTCCTATTTGTGATTTTGGGAGGTAGCCCTAATTTGAGGGATTTCTGTAATCCTGACCTGATGCTGGCACGGCAGCAGCTGTCGTGGTGGTTGCAATCAAGTCCACCAATTAATTTATTCTGTAGACCTCTGGGTAGCCCTGAAGATGCTGCTGCTCTGCCTTGAATTCTAGTCAGGCAACTGGAAGCTTTATAACTTTTTTTTTTTTTCCTTATCGCCCTTTAAACAATTTCTTCTGGGCCAAGCAATGGTAAATTGGCACCAAGAACAAAAAGCATCTAAATGTAATCCACATGCTGTTCCTTTCATGCCTTGAAGAGTTTCAGAAAGGATGAAACAAGGTTCAAATTCATCAAATCCTGTAGAGTGGAAACCCACTCAGGGGAGCAGCAAAAATTGGATGTTGCCTAGAAGTGTTTTTTAATTAAAGGTCAAATACAATAGTACTGGAAACCTTGAAGGAGTTTGATGTGGTCACTTATGGAGCTCTATTGCCTGCTTGAGGTGCTTGTCAGGCAGGCTTGGAGTTGACTACTTTTGTATTTCTTTGTATTAGATAAGTCCAAATAAAAGCTGAAGAGTCCTGAAGTGAAGTGGTCCCCTGGGCTTCCTAATTTCAATTTCACATGCAGGAGATTTGGCTGATTAGATGTAATGTCTGTGCAGTGTGGGTCAGCAGGATATTTTCTTCACTAATGAGAACTCTAAAAGCAATCAGGAATTCCCACCAGTTCCCCTGCTGCTCGTTGCTGCTCCGTGCTGGAGTCTGCCCTGTTCCTGTGAACTTTCAGCAGTGGTGTCACCTACTTCCACCTGTCCTGGTGGCACTGATGGGATGTGATGGACATGGCCCCTGAGAGCAGTCAGCACCTGGGTGCTATCTGCTCATTAACTACGTTCATTATTGGTTTAATGAAGCTTGGTGTTTTTCCTCTCAAGACAAATAGAAGCACTAAAAGTTTTAGTTTATGATGATTAAATCTGTAAAGAAGAGTGTTGTGCATTAATCAGATCGATCACTGGATGAAAGCACAATTTGAGGGCAAGTGTGATGGTTTGTGGATGTTGCTGCCTTTTCTTCTTTTCCTTGAACATGCTGAGGAGCTGCCAATAATGAAAAATGTAGGATGTCTTGGAGCGTTTTCAGATGGTGTTTTCCATATGTGATGTCTGCATGTTTTTCTCCAAGCTGACCTGTAATTTAGGAGCACTGCAGGTTATGCTGAGAAGTTTTCCAAACAGACATTTCTCCCATTCTGGGGAGGATTCCTTCCCCTTTCTCTGGGACAAAACTGAGCCTCTTCTCTTCATTCCTGCCTGGCCTCTTTCTGCACCCATCTCTGTCAGAGATTTCCCTCTGTGCTTTCGTTGTACTGGAGCTTTTCTAGGAGCAGATTGCTGATGGAAAGGATAGTTATTTTCAAGAAAACCAGAGGATGGGCTGCCCTAGAACGCAGCACAAAGCTGCATGGAGCAGCTGGGGGCTGCATCCTGACCCATTCCAGTGCCCTGGTCCCAATCTGCAGCCTGGTGGGATCTTCCCAGAGCTGTGCAGGGCAGCTTTGCCATGGGTGAGCTGTGCAGCCCGTGGCTCAGGGGCTGTGCTTGCCAGTGTGAGCTCTCTGTGCTCCATACATGTGAGAAAAGTTCATGTGCTGGCTGTAGGGTTGCTGGGTTGGCAGCACCCATCTGGAGGCTGGAGGGATCACTCTGCTCCAGCTGGGATGCTGATACAACTGGTTTGGATGGCTCATTGTCTTCGAGCTGCCCCATTTTGCTCTGATTTTGTGGGAGCTGTGAGTAGGGCCCAGCAGTGGTTGCCTTGTGGAAGATTTTTTAGCAGTCCAGGGAAAACAGCTTTTTAATCCCTCAGTACCAGCATGTAATTCTGCCTTTGCCTGGTGTACTTGAAATGTAATTTGGTCTTTGCGTGTAGCAGTTAATTCCTCTGGTTGGCTTTGTTTAAAGTCTTCTGTTGTTTTAATGTGATCCTGCTTTTAGCAAATAATGTTAACAGTGATTTTCCTTGCATCCCTAATTCACTTTAGTCCACATAACAATTTCTTAGTGTTGCAGTTAAATTTTCAATAGTTTCTTGATTTTCTATTTTGATTACATGCACAAATTTGCTTTGCTTTTCTACTTCATTAATTTTTACACTAATTGCCACTTCAGGCAAAAAAAAAAAACCCAAACACTTATCGTTCACAGCATCATTATAGGACTTGCTTTTAGAATGTTTTCTTTATACTGACTGAGACTTTGTTAAAGGATTTATTCCTGTATTTTCTGTCCAGCTGTATTTTTATTTAGAGAGGGGGGTAGCAGGATTTCTGAGTTTGCACTGATTGTAAGAACTGCTATAAATATTTGAGGAACGGAAGAGTTTATTTATAGTGGAGTGTTGGCCTGCTAATGAAGGAAATGAAACAGGACTGAGAGAAATGGAGTTATTTTTCTGGACCCCTCTAGTCCTAAAAATTCCATGCTAATCTGATTTGCTTCAGGAAAACTCCATTGTAAAAGAAATTAATGTTTCCTACTATTAAACAGATCTTGAATCTTTAACTTAAAAAAAAAAAAATGTTATGGTGAGACTACTGAAGCAATGCCATGAAGATGTTGAGAAATGAAGATGAAGTGATGCAAGGATCCAGAGCATGGGATAACCTTGGTTCTGGGTCTGTGTATCCAGGTTTAGTTCTGTGGGGGTAAAAACATATGAGTAGTTGTAAATTTTGTTCTGCTGTGTTTCCTCTACTGGCACAAACGTTGCTCATGTGGGCACAGGCTGGGCCAGGACATGGCAAGGAGTGAGTGAGAGCCATGTCAGGGTCTGGGAAAAGCAATCACCTCGGAAAATGTGGGGTGAGAGAGGGATACTCTCATTTCATGCCGTGTTTTTGGATGTCACTAACCCTTTGGACTTCAAGAGACTCATTAGTGTGGGAAACCCCTCCAAAATGATAAATGTTCTTTGCTGCTCCACATTTCCTCTGCTTGGGTTAAGATTTCAGAACCATGTTCCATTTGTAAATGCATTTCAGTGGTTTCTGTGGCAGTAGCAGCACAGTTCACCTTGGCATCACACACTGCAGGCTAGTGTGCTGTCACACAGGTGGGTGTTCTCACAGAATGGGAAAGGGCAAGGCTGATGCTTCCAAGCATTTTCAGTCTTGGTCTGTCTGGCTTCACAGCTGAGCGCCAAAAATTTAGAGTTTAAACCATCACAGTAACTAAGAAGTGTCTGATGAAAACCTGGTCCTTGTGTCTTACTTGATGTATGCAAAGCAAAGGTGGTTTGTGGTTAATTATTGTACAGTAATTTCACGATTATAAGCCACACCTTTTTCATTGAAGAATCCAGCCTACCCCAGTAGTGCGGCTTATATTCAGGTGCGGCTTATCTATGGACAAATCCCAGCGAAATGCCAACCTGGAAGGGAGAGCCGGCCAGGGAGGGCATCTGGGGCTGCCTTTACAGGCTTCACTGGTCTATGAAAACTGTTTGCAACTTGAGCACCTGACACCAAACCCCGTACTGGTGTGATTCTGTTACTAATTTACTACTTTGTCACACATGGATCCTCACTTAAAAAAAAAAAAGGAAAAAAAAAAGTGCGGCTTACATTCAGGTGCAGCTTATAATTGTGAAATTACTGTAATTTTGTCACAAATTAAATACACAGAGATCAGGCTGAGCCTGGCTGACACTTGCAGGGGATGATCTCCAGTCGTGTACTTTCATTAAACTGTTCTTAAACCGGGTTTGTGTGGCTCTTCACCGGTGAAGGGGCTGGAGTGGGAGCGCAGTTTCCAGGTGCTGACATTTCTGGCTGTGTCCCTTTGGAACAGGGGCGCCTTACTGGACACACACGGACAAAATGGAGAAGAGGCTGCACGCTGTGCCGGCCGCCAACACTGTCAAGTTCCGCTGCCCAGCCATGGGGAACCCCACGCCCACCATGCGCTGGCTCAAGAACGGCAAGGAGTTCAAGCAGGAGCACCGCATCGGTGGCTACAAGGTAACTCTGGCGTTTCCTCATTTTTCCTCTTCAACAAAGCTGTAGGAAAAAAATAAAACCAACCAAACAACCCAAAGCCAGCCCTCCTCCCCCTCAAATAAAAAACCAAAACCCACCAAAAACTAGCTGAGGTCAACAGAAAATCTTTTAATGGCCTTGGATCAAACGTGGATGCAAAAAGAGGTGGTTGTTTTCTTCTGGGGAAGGGTGGGTGGTTTCTTTGGCGGTTACTGAGCGCTAATTCTATATTTATTTATTTTTTTTTCTGAAATTCAAGCTTCTAGCCTAGCAGTGCAGCTAAGGATTATTTATAGAGGCATATTTGGAAAGCTAAAGACTGACTTAGCAAAGCAGATTAAGACTGTTTTGCTCTATTCATTTTTGGCTGCATTGTTAAAAACATGACCATCCGCTTTGGTGAGTGTAAGGCAGTTTAATAAAGGAAGCCTTGGAAGTCCAAAAGTTATTATTTTCTATAGAGTTTATGACCTGTGAAACTGAAATGGGAAGAAGAATTTGAGGGAAAGTAACAGCAATTACTTGGAAGGGTTTGTTTGAATTTTAAATAGCTTCAGATTAGATGTCTTATTCTGAGTTGGTGGTTACTGATTAAGAGAGAGTTTTAGGGAGGCCAGTTCGCTCTGTGTGTTAGTGCACGGACCTTTAACCTCATGGTATCTGCCTGGGTCAGGTCAGGAGTCAGGATTCGGTCATCTGATCCCTCCAAGGAGCTGGGAATGCCTGACTTGATGGCAAATTGCTGCTCAAGCATTGCCATTCCTCACTTCCCTTCACCTCTTGTGTGTGTCTTCTCAGCAGCTTCCTCCCATCCTCCTCCCCAAGGAGGAGCAGTTTCTGAGGCAGTCACCTTGTGTTGGGTGGGATCCCCATCTGGAGCTTGTGCTGAGCTGCTCCGAGCAGTTTGCAGTGGTTGTTAGACACAAAGTTAGATGTGTTTGCTAGGCAGAGCTCAATTCTGAGCGCTGAGTGCCCCCCAGCAGTGTTTTTGGGGGGCTGCCTTGCTTGAGCCATTGCTTTGTGAGCTGTCGATTCAGGTCCTGCTCGGTGCAAAAAAAATCTGTTTTCCAGTGCAGAGGAGGACAAGCCTCAGCCTCCTTTCCTCTCTAGCTGGATTTACTGTAGAAAGTGTCAATTTTTCCAACATTTGTGTTAGCCGAGAGCAGAGCCCAGAAAGTCTCCCCGCATGAGCACTAATTATCTAAGTAGACTTTTCCATCTATGTTTGCTTACACCATAAATTTCTGTTGCTTGTGAGTGTACACCTGGCAACACCTTCTGCCTTTCATAACTCTGTGGAGTGTTAACGAACTGGCTCCAATTCAGTGATTTTTGCCTTTCTCAGTGCTTTTTTAAAAACAAAAAAAGCGCCAGTTAAGGGCTAAAAAAACCCCAACCAAACTAATCCTGTCTTGGAAAATAATAGTAACTGTTCTGGTAGTAACCAGGCTGTTATTTTGAACACTTTGCATCTGATGAAGGGGAAATGAAGATATCACACTTGAGGACCATGAAGGAAAATGTGTGTCCAGAGAGGCAGGATGGAGGTACCTGGTGTCTGCTTTGGGAGGGGGATCTTTGCTGGGGGAAATCAGCTCGTGTGGGGCTCTGTGCTGCCACTGCTAGTCTGTGGGTGAGATCATTTAGAGTTGTGCCCATTAAGTGGCACAAATGAAACTTTTGGTCATGTGTATTAAATGTATGCAATTTCCTAGGTATGTATGTACTCTGGGAAGGAACCACACGTCTGTTCCTAAAGCCAGCTGGATACATGAAGTCTAAACCTCTAATTCTAAATTCTTAAATCTCTTTAGTCCAAACAAAGAAAAGAGAGCCGAGGATTTCAGATTTTCTTGTTTCTCCGAAAGGCATTAAATTTAAATTATCTTGCAGGATTTACCTACCACTGTCAAATCAACCAAATCTATGTATATTCTGCATCCTGTCATTTGGAATAATCATCTGTGAAGATGGAAGCTTTTTCCCAGTGAATGGGTGTTAGAGTGAGGACCCCAGAGCTTTTGGAACCTGTGTCCTTATCTTCTTACAAGAGCAAGATGAAGCCACTATGAGCTTAGGCAAAATTAGAATAGAGAGAGAATTGTATTTTCTTGACACCACTACTGCAAAAACTTTAAATGAAGGAATCCTCAGGAAGGACTGAGATTATCAGTGCTGGTCTGTATTCAACCAAGTATCACAGCAGCTCATGATAAATCTTGCAGAATTGTCTTGAATATGGATATCGCTCCCTGGAAGGTTGAGATATTCTTGCTGGACATATTCACAATACTTTGGGGTAGAAGAGCTGGAACCAAACCTGGTTGTATCTGACAGAAGAGACAATCATCCCTTGAAGCCTTGTGGGACAAAGGGAAGGGAAAGAAAATGTGAAGCTTCCCAGTAATCCTTCAGCCACCTCTTTGCTGCTAAGAGCTGAGAAATCCCTTGGTGTATTGTTTTTATCAAAATCAGATAGTGGCCTGTGGCACTTTGTCCCTGGACTGGGGAATGCCTTGAGTCAATTTGCACTCAGGCAGGCTCAGGAGGGTGTATGTGCTGGCCAAGATAGCTTCCAGGGTGGAATTCCTGCCCTGTGACTAATTCTGGGTGGTGAATTTCAAAATTGATCCTTTTATATCTTTCAAGATATACCCAACCTCCCTAAAATAAAGAGAACAGGAGCAGTTATTGAATATCTAAATCCTTTTTACTGTGATTTTCTGAAGTGATGATAGCTCTTGTTTGTGCCTTTAGAAGCACTTTGTGTTTTCTGAGAGTTGATAATCTAAATCCTCTCTGAGACCACAGGAGCCTTTTCTTTCCTGTATACCACCCAGAAAGCAAATGCACCTCTATCAGCTGTCACTGTTTAAGCATTAACATGTGTGTGTTTTCACCTATGCACTTGGATAAGCTTCATCACTGCAGTTGTCTTAAACACATTTAAATGCAGCCAGGTAAATAGAGAGTAAGAAAATATCTGATTCTAGGAACAACTGCACAAGCTGTGGCCTTTGCCAGGGGCATTCTGTACTTGCTCTCTTTGTCTGAGCAGTATCACTCTGAACTGGGCTGATTTTGTGGTGGCTTGTATTTTGGTTTCTAATCCTTCCTTCCTTTGAAGTGAGTTTAAAATTGGTCCATTTTTAGCTAAGTGACAACTTTTTCTCTTCAGTGAAGACACACATTTTATGACAGAACAGAACTGCCCACTGTTCTTTAGGGGATACTAGAAAAGCAAAAGCTTTCTATAAAAAATTCCTTGCTCTTTCTAGTTCTCTGACCAATATTTCACAGCATTTTGATTCCAGTCTTCCCACCTCCAAGCTATAACTTTAGGGTGCAGTTTGTAGGTATTTGATATTGATAATTCAGTTTAAAAATTGAATCTCTCAGAAAGATTTTTTGGAAGAATGGTTAAAAACTTGATGGAGAGATTTCCCCACCAAAAATCTGTCAGTAATTTGCTAGAAGTGTCCATAACTAGTCAGAAAAAAAGCCTGGACTAAGGGATGTGGCATTTTCACTTTAAAAGGCCACATTACCAAATGTTTCAAGCTGTGTGGGTGCAGGGATGTGGCTGAGCTGCTTCATTCTGAGAATGAAATTTTGAATTTGAAATTCTTCAGTGAGAGAAGAGGCTGCTCATCCCCAGCAAAGGGATTTTCCCTGGACTTTGCGATGCTGCACTTGCAGCCACAAAGCACTAAGCCAACAACCTCATTGGATCCAGATCCTGACATAAATCCACTTGTCTGACAGTGTGTCATAACTGCTTTGGACCTCTACAACAGTTGTTTAGCTTAAACCAAAGTGGCTTAAGCTGTTGTTTTATTAGAAAGATATGATCTCTGTTACAAGAAGTTACAAGAAGGGAAATTGCACAAATACTTTTTAATATTGCCATCCAGGGTATCCACTTGGGGCTGTTAAGTTAGTTATGTTTTCTTGTTGAACATAAACAATTTCTTGTGTTTTCCTGTCAAATTAATTACCTGCAGCTTGTTTACAATTTTTGTTTGTTTTAACTTTTGTGGAACTACGGTCTGTTCTTCCTGTTTTACAGTCAGATTGGTTAAAAAAACTCTTGTTCTGATTCCGAGAAATGTGTTTTAACTCATAGTGGCAGAAAGTTCAGGTCACTTTGACCACGTGTCCTTCAAAATAGATCACGAAGAAGTAAAATACTCAAAATATGTAACTGTTGTATTTGTTATTTATTAATAGTTTATGACTGTGGTTCTTCCTGACCCAAACTTTGACTTTCAGAGTTGCTTAGCAGAACAATGAGATGTTAAAATAACACTGATAAACTCTTTCTAGTTCTATAAACTTATTCCTTAGCTCCTCACAGTGTGAAGAAAAATCAAGATATCATTTTGATAAAATCAATGTAATTGTTTGACCATCAAAAAGGGGCTGAGGAAAGAAGCCTTAATTCAGGGTTGGAGATTTTGAGGCTGTGTCAGAGCAGAGGAGGACAAAGATCACTTTGTGATGAGGATGCTGTCAGATTTTAACATTTCTCTGTGTTCTCTTGACATCTTCTCTTCTTTTCTCTTCTCCTGCTGCTGGAGTCTTGCCCACACTTTCTCTGCTTTTCAAAGCCCACATGGCCATTCATTAGCTAACATTATTAGTCCACAACTGAGCAATAATAATATTGAGATAATTACTAGCTGGGGGAGCTAGGAAAGCCAGAGAGTTTCTCTTCCAAGCTTTGAACTGAAGGCATTTTTACCTCTTGGCACTGGGCTGTGGCCCTGTGCAGCTTTTCCTGCTGGATAAGGACCTACATAATAGTCAGGCATGATGCAGAATTTCATAGCTATAGTTGTAATGATGTTTTAAGAATGCATGGTTACTGGAAGCGTCACTGAATGGTCCATAAATTTTTCTGGTGTACAGCACTGAATTACTGCTCTCCATTTGGCTGATTAAAATGACTGTACCAGATTGTGTTTTATTCCATTTGCTGAAATATGTACTTTGCAGTTGAAGAATTGTACATTGCAGCTAGAGAGAATGTTAAGCTTTCTGAGCACTTTGTCAAAAATGTAATGCTGAAACAAGGAATTAGTCCATAGCCAGCAAAAGGTCATTTTGGGAGCCAACTTCTGATGCAGGAAATAAATGTATGTACCGGATGGCTCTGTATCCTTCCAGTGCTGGGCTGGATCCTATTTTCTGTGAGACCAATGCCAGCCCTCCTTTAGAGTTCAAATGGGAACAGAATCAGTACCTTTAATAAATTCTGTCTGAGAGGGATTCTGTGAGATAAATGTATATCCTTATGGTCTGTTTCCATTAGGATTTTTTTCAGGAATTTTTCATGAGGCAGCACGATTCTAGGATTCTTTTTTTCTTGTAGTACCCCAGAGCAGCAGGAGGTCTGGGGGAGGAATCCCAAATATCACCCCTCAGCTTCTCTAAAATGTGAGCTGTGTAATTAAACTTTTAGGAAGGATGGAGACTTGGATGTTAGGAGATCATATCTAACAATCCTGGATTGCTGATGGGTAGGTGGTTGTTTGGAGACAGATGGGGAATATCCTGAGGGTGTGCATTCACTTCAGAGTGCATTGAAAGGTAAAGCCCAGTAAGACAACGGCTGCTAATTGGTGCCATCCTGATCAGCCTGGGAGGACTGAGTGTGCACTGACATCTGCAGTGCTTGGAGCAGGGATCAGGTGAATTTACAGCAGAAGGTGTGAAAGCTTTCACTGCTGCAGCTCTGCTCTCCTGGATCAAGCTTAAATCATTTCAGCGTCCAGAACTGTCAAACAAGCACAGGAGA
>VRYO01002114.1:4587913-4598866 GCA_009812075.1 Sialia sialis | reverse complement strand
ATGAAAAGCTAGATATTGACTTAGCAGCTAGAGCAGATCTGGAGCTTCAGGAAAGGCAGTTTGGGTTCACAGCAGTCTCACAGAAATCTGACTGGAGCCTGTTGGGTGGGCTCTGAGCAGTCCCCAAAACACAGATGATAAAAATTCTGAAGTGTTTTACCTGAGGACAAATTCTAAACAGCTGTGTGAATTTTTAAGTAGTAGCAAAGCTGTGATTGCCCAGGACTATTAAACACAGGCTTAATAATGTTGCCTTATTAATACCTAAATCCTGTGGACTTTAATAAGGCTTACAGATATTTATTTAAGTGGTTAGCTAAATTAGAGCTTGAAATCTCAGGAAGAATTTCTGTTCACCTCTAGTCTTGCTGATTAGCCTGGATGAGTGTGAGCAATTTTATTGACTCTAAGGGACTGCAGTCCAAAATAACCAGTGTGGCTTTTCTTACAGGACCTTTCGATTTCTCAGCCATGGTTTCTGAAATATGTCTTGAATGGGCTTTGCTCTCTCCAGCTTTGTGAGGTGATCTGGGCATTACAAGCTCTGTGAATAGAACTTTTGATCAATCACTTTTGAAAGCAACAATTAATTTGATTATTGTATGCTATTTTGGCTGGTTACAGACAGCCAGACTCCACAGATTCTTTGCAGAATATCTTACTATAGGTGTAGGCTCATATGGCTTAAATGGTGACAAAAATGTTAATTTCCTTAGTTCTTGATTAGTTTTACATGAGTTAAAATATATCCCTTGCATTGTTTTAAAAGTAGTGTTTTGTTTTGGCTGAGACCACCTAAATCTGTGGAAACACCCAAATCCAAGAGATGAGAAATGCCAGCTAGCATGAAAGAAAAACATTCCCTGTGAAAGTGCCAGGGAGAGCTTTGTGCAGCAGAGGAGAAGGATCACTTTGTGATGAGGGTGCCATCAGAAATAAAGCCCCACCACCAGCCCTTGTACTTGAAATTCTTCAGAACCCACCCAGCTCACCTGTACTTGAGCCTGGGCAGTCAGCACTGAAAGCACGGAGGGTTTTCACAGCCTTGGCAATATTTTGTCACAGAGAGAGCTCTGGCTATGGTTGAGGTGAGCTGGCAAAGCCATTTTTGTTTGGACACTTGTTCAAACAGAGTTTATGGAGGGTGCAGCAGCGATGGCTTGTCAGTGCAATAAGCTGTGCTCTGCATGGTGAGCTTCTCTGGCCACCTCACCCAGGGCTCAGGCTGCCTGCAGCGGCTTGCCAGGCTCTAGGCTTGACTCAGAACCTCTCCTTGCTGAAATGAAACTGCTTAAAAATTCCCCTTCTCTACCCCCTCGTTTTCCTTTCCCAGCCTGGCATGTTTCGTGTTGACCATAAATTTCTTCACCCATTTTTTTTTCCTAGCAAATGTGTTCATGGATGATGTGGTCACTTGAGCAAATATTTGTCAGAAGCCCTCTCACCTCCTCTCCTGCTTTGAGCCTTTTGAATGTCTTGCATTGAGGAATATTTTGCAGAAGTTTATTTTTCCTGGCAGTAAATTATAGTGACCTGCATGAATGAATGGAATGGTAGTAAGGATTATGTCATTTATTTAAATGTCTAGTCCTTTCCTATAGAGAGGCAGGAAAGTAAATAATGAGGTTTTCAAAGGTGATGAGAGGTTTGGGGTGCCCACCTGATGGCACCCAGAGGACCTTGCTTGTGTCCTTTAAGAAATGAAACCAGAAGTCCAAAAATTACTTTTGTAAGTCACAACCTGTGTTTTGGAGTCCTGCATACTTAGTAATTTTACCACTCTTTTTTTTTCCATTTAATTCGATGAATTCAAGGCTATAATTGTGAGTCTTTTTGAAAACCTGTGCATGGGAATGTGCACCTTGGGTTGAGTTTAGTGTGAATCTCTCAAGAGATTGGGATTTTAACCTGAAGGGGGGTTGATGTTGGAGTGCTCAGCCATTCCTGCGTGGCTGGAGGCTTGCAGTAATTGTGGAACGTAAAATTGCTGAAGCAGTAAATTAAGGCTGGCCAGAAGGGGAAACTCTGACAGCTTTTCTAGTTGAGACAGTTCTACAGAGTTAACTTTATGCCCTTTTTTCTGTTTTCATATGAATTTTCAGTTCCCACAGGGCTGTGGAGAGTTATGAATGTTTGTTTAGAGGCAATTGCGTACGTAGCCCGCATCTTACAAACTTCAGGTCATAATTTTAGGTCAAGTCCTATGTAGAAAACTGTCAGTTGAAAGCCTCTGAAATTACTTTTCCTATATGGTTTAACTGGTTCCAGAGCTGATTAAGTGTAAGTAATAGCAAATGGTATTAAACATGGTAACATATTACACTAACATGAGCATCTGACTATATGGTGTAATGTAGAGAACCCTCTGATTATGTCACAGAGTTGGGAGGTATCCCAGCAAAAATCCTGCCAAATAGTGACACAATGCTAGCTAGGAATATGCCAATAACTTTCCAAACCTTGAACTCTTTTGACAATTAAAAGCCTGGAGCCAGCAGGGCTGAGAAGTTTTCAGTCAGAATGTAGGTGTGAAGTATTCTCATTTTTACCTTGTAATTACTTGCAAGAACTCTTAAGAGTCAGCTCAGATGGTCTTGTTCAAATTTACAGACCTGGCAAAACCCTTGCACAGATTTTTTTTTTTTTTTTTTTTTTTTTTACAGTGAGAGTAGAAAATACAGAAGAAAAAGAAAGCAGCAGATCACTGGCAGCCTCTCTATTGCACAGGATTCCTGTACACAGTGAATGTGTTAGCAGGGAATGGCCCATTCAAGTTGGCCAGGATGTTCTGTGCTGGACAAAGTTATTCTTTGAATGTTTGGGATCCCCCAGTCAATGGCCTTTTCCTCCCTTCTCCATTTCCAAGTGGGGATTGAAGCAGGGCTTTGCTCAGATGTGTAGGTAGGTTGCAGTGGTGGTGGTGATACAAAACTCCACCAGGATGCTGTGAAAGGGAGATGAGTCGATTCCAGCTTTTTATTAGAGTAGTACCCAGAGGCTTCAATTAATATTTGATACTTATTGTCCAGGGCAACATGCCAGCACACTGTAATTGCTTAACAACAGAAATACAGCAGGGCCAGGAGAGGGAAATGTCACTGTCCATTTTCGAGATGAAAACCCAAGCTGTGGAGTGATGAAATTTTTTGCCCTGGGTCACACAGGAAGCTGGTGACAGAGCCAAGAAGCAAAGCTGGTCTTTGAATCCTAATCCAGTACCTTAATTAAAAGAATGTTCTTTCCCTTGTACAGTTTAGCTCATGCAGCTGAAGTGCCTTTTCTCCTCCTTTGTATTTAACAGTAGGTAGAAACTTGGGTTTTTATGGCAAGCTTACTAACAGACTTAACTCCATTCTCATTACACATCTATAAAGTCGTGCAATCTTGAGGGAGAAGGAATGAAAACGATGTGGTTCTCACTTATGAGTTGTGTTGTAGTGAATCCGGGTTGGAGGGAGCAGCCTGGGAATGCAGCCACTGAGACTTGTGTATAATTAGATCACTCTTGGATGGCAATTATTGCTGGAGTGCAATTTCAGCAGTGGCAGTTCTGTTTAAGCATGGAGGAACTAATTGACTTTGGGTTTTAACAGCAAAAAGAAAAAAAAAAAGGTTACTCTTTGAGCAGTCCTGGTCCAGGTAGCCATTTCTGCCCTATTTAATGTTGCCATCCAGGGAGACAAAAGATGGTTTGGTTTCAGGTGAAGTTTTCCATCTTACCTCATTTACTGGGATTTATAAGCAGCTGCCAAAGCACAACACCTCTGCAAAGGATGTATGACGGCCCTGCTGTTTGCTATAAAAATGAATATGTTGTAAATATTTTTTTTTTTCAAAAGAAGCCCTTTTGCAGCCAGGTTAGCAGTACTTTAAACAGTTCCTAATTTGCCTAATGGCCATGCCTTTGGCTCTCTTTGCTGAGGAGTGAGCTCCAGGGGTGGCAGAGAACCACGCAGCTGTCCCTTAACAGTAATTCATATTTTCATATAAAACCAGAGCAAGAGTAACTTCTCATCCAGAAAGCATTTTAAATTACTCTGTTTAAATCTTGTGCCTCAGAAATCTCATGTATGAGTGATTTTACTGATGGCTGTGCAGAGAAACACTTTTATTCTGAACTCTTGATGGGTTTAGAGTGCTATAGGATAAATCTTATTCTTGGTTTTTTTTATGGTACACTGTTAAAAATCTTATTAAAATGGAATTGATATTTTGCTATTGGTACTTCACTGTTTATGTTTCCCTTCATTCAGACAGAAGGAAAAACTTCTGCTTTTGTTCCTAGTCAAGTTTTATTTTTGGACTTTCATGTGCTCTCGCAGTCTCTGGCTGTGAACATGGCATGAGCACGTATTATTTTTTTTTTAAAGACATGTTTCCATTTTGTCATTCCCATATTCATGAAACCACATGGATTGTTGTTTGCTTTTTGCTGAGATAAAGTCCAGAATTAGTTTGACTCAAGTACGGTTCTTCCCTGAATTTCCAAAACAATGTTTTCAGGATTCGGCTTACACACGAAAAAGGAACTGACACCAACTCCATAACATGCCTTGGGTGTTGCATCATTAATGTCTGGCAGGAGTGGAGGGCAGGTATTACAACCAAGCCTAAACTTGCGCTTCTGGCAGATGTTCTTGTAGTTGTTGACTGGCTCTTTACAAGGACAAGCTTTGGCTTGATGTCTTCACCCCGCGCTCGCTCGCTCGCTCGCGGCGGGACAAGACGAGGCAGGGACAGAAAGCGCCAAGGAATCCAGGCTGATGCCTGCCCTGGGGTTCTGCTCAGGCTCAGAGGGAAGATGCTTTCATTTAATGTGCTGATAAGCCCAGAGTGTGGACTTTACACCTGGCACCAGGCTCCTGGCGAGGTGCGTGCATCAGGAGGAATTACGCAAATTGTTTAGCGCTGGGGGCTGTGTGCTTTGCTCCTGAAAACAAAGCCCACACTGTGATGGTTCAGCCCGGGGAAAATCAGAGCTTATGGGTTACCCTCCCTTAATAAGGTAAAAATATTCCAACCCTGTAGTTTTATAGCATTAAAGCTTCTGATTTCATTGGAGTAGTCTGGCTAAATTGCATTTTATGGACAAATGCTGGTGTCATTACTTCATCTGCTGGGTGAACAGTGAATTTGTCATGTTTGGAATGCTTCCTGCAGAGTCTGCTGGGGAGCACTGGTCTCCCTGTCCCACTTTCTGTCTTATTACAGCCCCAAGGCAGTTATTTCTCTTTCTTTTGATGAGTGATGAACAGGATATTGTTTCAGCTCTGTTATTATAATTTTTAATCATGCCTTCTAATTTGTGCTGTATCCTACTTGTGGAAGTGCAAGTAGGAATTTGCAGGAGTTGTCTGAAGATGCAAACACAAGACTGTTGCCTTGTTAATGTGCAACTGGCATGAGTCAAAAGCCATATCTGTGCCTAATAAGAGGGGCTTTCTGACCTGATCCAGGCTTTTCTCACAGCTTTATTACTGAAAAAATGGCAGTGTAATTGGCAGTAAATTGGTAAAACTATGTCTTAAAAATACAGAAAAAAAATATCAACAACAAAACAAAACAAAAAACCAACCCAACCTAAAAAAATAATTATTGATTTAGAAAAGTTGTAAATGAACTCTGATACAAGTTGGAATGATGGCACATTAAATACAAACGCAAGGTTTACAATCCAGAAGGAAAAAAATTAATGGGTTTTATCAGGGTGAGAAAGGTAAGAGGGTGAGGAATCTGGCAGTAGAAAAGAATGGACAAATCAGTAAAATGTAAAATTCTGTGTCTAATGAAGAAAAAGGTCACACTTAGAACCTTAGTGTTGGTCTCCTGTCCTCTCTCTGCTCTCCAGAGCACAGTGTGACCTGACATCCAGAGGTGGCTGTGATTTACAGCTTCTGAGGGTTTTAAGCCATTATGTCATCTTTGGATTGCTACTGTTCCCGTGGTGCAGCTTCCACAGCTCTTGTTGCATTTAAACATAAAAAGGCACATTAAAAATCAGAGTTTGGTAAACACTTTCCAATACTGAACTGCTCTGTCAGTTTAAGCTACTGAGACATTTTCTCAGATTGCTCTTTGAAAGGTAGCATGAGTATGTTGAAAGTTTTGACTTTTCTTGAAAGCAAAACACTGATATTGTCAGAATTTAAGCAAAGGGAAGAACCCAACATGGCAGTGTATTATTTGGAATAAAGTAATTTATCATTTTTACAAGATGCTTATAAAAGTCTAAATAAAATTACATATATTTTAGGGAGTTATTAATCACCATCACAAATAAGGTGATCAAAGCATCAGTTGTTATGTATATTCTGCATTTATAATGAATCTCCATGCATTCATTAGTGTTCATACCTGCAGCACTGATTCTGCTGTTCAATTGGATTATGTGCATTACTGAGCACCATAATTTCATTGCAGCAGTTGCTTTCCTTTGATATTTGTGCACCTAGAGTGTTTGTGAACATTCCTGTGTCTATATTTGAGTGACTATATTCCAGCACAGGGTTTTATTGCCCCAGCTGAGGGATATTTTCTCAGAAAGCAGCCCTGGCCCCTGCTGCTCAGGCAGAGCTGTTGGTGCTGTCCTGTCTCTGCTTCCCCTCTCCAATGATGCAGAAAGGCAGGAAAATGGGGCTGCAGGAATGTTCTGGATTATCCCCAACAGGCTACCAAGCCCCCACACAAATCTTGCTTGCTCCTCACTGTGGGATAGAGAAAGGAGGACTTGTGGGTTGAGATAAGAACAGTTTAATAATTTAAATATCATGGTAATAATGAAAAAGAGATAAGGAGAAGAGAGAGAAATAAAACTCAAGAAAGTAAGTGATGCAAATGAAAAACAGTTGCTCACCACTGACTGACTGGTGCTCAGCCAGTTCCTGAGTGGCTCCTGGCCAGCTTTCCCCACAATTTATACACTGAGTGTTTGGTCTGGAATATCTCTTTAGGGTCAGCTGTCCTGGCTGTGTCCCCCAGATCCTTGTGCCCCCCAGTTTCCCCCCAGGCAGGAGAGCACGAGGAGCTGGCAGCTCCTTGACTGAGTGTGAGAGCTGCTCAGCAACCACCAAACCATCAATCAACATTATCCTCATCCTTAATCCAGCACTGTACCAGTGCTAAGAACAAAATTACCTACTCCAGCCAGAACCAGGACAAGAGCAGTAGAAAGTTAACAAATTTTGCAGTTCTGGAGCACCAAGTGTGTGTCCAAGTGTGGCCGGGCTGTGAACACTTGCATTTCGTGAAATTTACTTGGATTTACCCAAATTACTGGAAATACAATGACAAATATGTATAACCTTCCCATGAGCAGTCTTCCTCAGCATCTGGTCCAGCTTTCAGAAGAGTGGATTGTGTGTTGCAGAATGGAATGGAATGCTGATTGAAGGATGTCTCCAAACTTCACCCCAGGGAAGAGAAGCCCAAAGGGCTGACACAGACATGTCATGAGGACTGTCCAGCACTGAAATTCTGGGTGCTGGAGCTTCTTTTCTGCCCTGAGTCCTGCACAGTCAGTATGGTCAGTCAGCTGCTGCTTGGCTGTGTCTGGCAGGGAGCTGGGGAAGGGTGAATTCCACAGTGCTCCCAATAATTTCACACCTGCATTGCTCAATAGAGCAAGTGTGCTGTGTAAGAAAAAGGAGGGGGAGAATGTAGAAATGCAAGGAGTGCTTTTAAAGCTTTACATAATCTTTTCCATTTCACTTTAAAGGCAGAGCTGTTTTCAGGAAAGGAAATTTGGCTGATGAGAAATACGTAGTTGGTTCACAATACCAGCAGAAATAAAATTTCCCCCCGTGTGCTTTATGGCATCACTGGGTGCACTGGTGAGTTAAAGCCACTGCAGCTGGGAGAGGACACCATCCCTGTGGGAGGGATGCAGTTTGCCAGGCATGCAGTAAACCTTTGGCAGAGCCCATTCCAGTGCTGCTGGACCCAGCATTGTCTCTGCTTATTGCACAGCAGCTGAGTGCTGGGAGCTGTGCACAGTACAAAGGATGATATCTCTGGGTGTAAAAATTAATGCAGTCTCTGGGAACAGCCAGAACAATAAAGTTTTACCACTTGTCTGTGAGAAGTCACAAGCTGTTTTTCATAATCTCTTGTAGCCTTTTTCTTTTAGGGTACACTGAAAAGAATATCAATGAAAATTGTAGCCTCTCATTGTTCTGTTTCCCCATAATTTTTTCACACTAAAATAAGGCCTCTCCACCCTTTGTTCAGACATGTATGAAGCATTTGCTTATGCATGCACTGTGTGAGGGACACTGCAAGGGGGCTCCAAGATTAGTGTTGTACAACTCTTACTGCTATGACTTTTTCTGCTCCTTGAGGCTGATGAAACCCACGCTGTCAGCCTGACAATAGGGCTTTGCTTTTAAGGACAAACTGGTCTTAAAACCCTGTTGATAATTTCATGTTTTAAAACAAGAACATTCATGTTTCCTGCCTTAGCCCCAGGCTTGCTGGATGTTCCTGTCCCTTTTAACCCTCAGATATGTGTGATTTGAAAGGACAGCTTTTAACTGGTTCTGATTTTTTTTTTTGGTACTGTTTTCATTGACATCAATGGGCTTTGCATCAAGCCAAGTAGGTCAGTCTTGCTCACTGTCTTTTCCCTGTGTTGCTGCCCTGTGAGGAAGAAGTGTGCAGATGCACCTCTGCTGTAAAGGTGTCAGAGATGGATTTTTAGCTAAATGCAGATAGGACAGAGAGCTGCAGCTCTGCTGTAGAGCTATCCAAGGAGACAGATGGGATAACATCAGTGGCAGCTTTGCCTGCTTGGGAAACAGTGCCATTACTTAAAATTAGAGGTGAAGGTGGTGAAGCCAAGGACAAAGAGTTTGCATGCACCTGCTAAACTCCTGTGAAGATTTTTAAAAGGCACTGCCTCTTACTTGGCTGGCCTTGGGTGAGTAGAAGGACTTGAGTGTCCCAAGGAGTTGGATGGAGTGGCAGAGGCTTTGCTGTGGGCAACAAATGGGGCTGCTTTGGTGTATGTGACAGAACTTTAATCTTTAGCATTAAAATTTTTTAATGGTGTTTGAATGTTTAACTTCTTGTCAAAGTATTCAGTGACAGCAGGGATGTGTGGAGTCTGGATCCCTGCTGTCCCTCTCTGTGCTGACTGCTGGTACTGCCCAAAAACCAGAGCAGAGCTGGGTGGTGGGGCCCAGCTGCTGGCAAGGATGGAGTGAGAGACACAACAGCAGCAAGAAGTGCCTCAGATTTGTGTAAAAGGCTTCTAAATTAAAGGACAAAGGGAGCTTAGGTGATGGTGGCAGAGCTTAGCCCCAGGTCCCTGTGCCAGGTTCACTGGAGCTCCAGCTGCCCCTTGGAGCTTTGGCCACTAGAATGATTTCTTCAAGCAGTGTTGGGCCAGCAGGAAATGCTGCACATGGAGACTCCTGCTGTACTGGAACATGGAGGAGCATGAACCATTTATTGGCTAATGCCTACTGGTTAAAAGATGCCAAAATTTGTAAGGTGTGATGTCATCAGCACTGGTAATTTGTCTGATCCATAAGCTGTTCTGCAGGTCTGCCTGAGAGGCTCCTGTTCATTATCAAGTGTTCCTGCCAGGGATGGTCTTTATCTCTTACTGCCTTATGACAGTGATATTAATCCTTCCAGCCTTCAAGCATCTTGTGATTTTAGAGCTTGGGAAGAGAGCATCATCCCTAACTTGCTGTGGGCTCTACCTTGGCACGTGTAAATTCCCCAGGAAGCGATAACTGGAGGGGTTGGTATGTATGTATGTCTGTTGAAATAGAACATGACAGTTCAGCAGCATTTCTGAATTGGCCACAAACAGCTTGCAGTGCTTCACCTTGTGCAGAGAGATGAAGCTGACGTGCAGCTGTGGGGGCTGCTCAGCTCCTGGCTCAGGATGTGTGCTGTGTGACATTCATTAGTGGAGCTCTTCTGCCTGCACCTGCTTGCTTCTTTCTCATCAGCCTTCCTCCTCCACATCACAGAGCAAACAGAGTGCTCTGCTCCCAGGATCTCAGAGAGCACAGGTTCTCTAAGCAGTGCCTTTGTGCTGGGGAGAAGAGTGAAGGTTTGGCTTGGCCCATGTGTAGAGAGCTGCCTTGAAGGAGGAAATTCCTCCTGGCCTTTGGGGACTGGCATCTCTTGGGTTGGACCCCTCCTACACCTCTCCACTTAGGGGTGTGGAGTGCAAGTGCAGTTCCAAACAGGGTCCTTTGTAGCAGCATGGATAATGCTGGATTTATGGAGAAACTCAAGTTGCAATTCCTCAGGCTGGAGTTGTCCCTGGAACTCACCTCAGAAGGCTCTCTAAGTCAGAGAACAATAATTAATCCAGCCTCTGGGTGCTTTCCTGAGTAGAGGTGGGATCTTTCATGAAGGATGGGCAATCCTTGTGTTTCTCCTTGCAAACTGGCTCCTCTGCAGCCAGCTAGCACAGGAGAGAAACCTGGAACTCATTGCTCACTGAACAGTAAGGGTTTAATAATCTTACAATCTTTCTTTTAATGGTTGATATTTAGCCTAAATAGATGCTGATCAGGCACTGATATCCTGTGGCTGGCCCCTTGGCTTTAGTAAATGCTCCAATCCTGTAGGAGTTACCCACATCACCAAAACCAGCATCAGCAATAACAGTACCTACATGTACAGTCTCAACAGGGATGTCAAAAAAGGAGCACAAAAATGGAGTAGATGCACAGATGGAGGGAGTTGTGCCCTCAGACTGTGACTGAAATGGTCACTGAGGCCACTTCTGAGGAGAAATCCTGTTTCAGCTTCAAGGTGCTGCAGGGAGCACTGTGGGAAGCTGGAGCTACACCTGAGAGGTTTCACCTTCCTGCCAGCTCCAGGCAGTGCTGGAGTCACCTGAAGATTCACCATAGAACTGCCCTTCGTGATGGAGCAGATTTGGTAATTCTGTGGGTATGGTTTGGGTGAGGGCATGAGGAGAGGGCTCTG
>VRYO01002114.1:4557584-4586913 GCA_009812075.1 Sialia sialis | reverse complement strand
TCTGGGTGTCCAAGTGAGGGGTGACACTGCTGGTTTCCCCCTCTGTGAGGTCTGTGTGCCACTTGGTGGCACAAGGGCTGTGTCAGGTGGCTTTACCTCCATCTGTAAAGTGTCTCCCAAGGGTCTGCCCAGACATGATGGGTTCATTCAGGGACAGGGCTGCTCCCAGACCCAGCAGCGTTCTGAGATCTCCTGGGTTGGGTAGATGGAAATGCTGGGGAATTGCTGCTTGTTGGTGAAGGTGAAACACAGGGGAGGAATGTCTCATGAAAAGGCTGTGGTGAATTTTTTTGAGGCTTGAGACTCAATCTTGCAAGTTTACAATGTGAAGCCAAAGCCAGTGCAAGAAGCTGTGATTACAGTCTGGCCTAAAATGCTGTAGGATGCTTTTGAGACCCATAATTTACAGCATAATTAGCATCTTCCAAAATAACAGATGTTGCAGCATCTGAAGGAAGGTGGTTGGGAGTGGGGAGTGTTTTCTCCAAACAGAGTCCAGGCTGCTGCTAACATTTCCCAAGCTTGGAGTCAGGCAAAATAATCAATTAGAGCTGAGGGTGCTGTGCTGACCAGGGCGAGGGGAGAGGAGGGCATGGCTGGTTTGTGTTTCCAGTCAATCCAGTGACAGCTGCAACTTCTTCATTTCTCATTTTGTGGTGACTGAATGCTCAGAACCTCTAGCAGGGCTGTTGGTGCAGAGCTGGTGCTCAGAGGCATCACTTTGGGATCCCTCTGTAGTTGCTCAGTGGCAGCCATCAAGATGAGTCCTGAGAAGCCAGTAATGTTTCAAAACTGTGATTAAAGGCTCTGAGAAATGTGTCTAACTAAAAATTAGGTAATTTTTTTTCCTTCCTCTCTTCCCCCCTTAATTGAGGATCTCTCCATTGTCCCCAGAACTCAGGCTTGGTCTTGCATTTGTTATTAAGCTTTTCTTTTCCTAGCCCACACTTGAATCACACATTTGCAAGGAGAGGAAACAAGCACATTCAAAAGCAGAAAATAAGAGTAGTTTTCATTTTTTCTTTTCTCAATGAGTCGGATGCCTTTTACAAAGCCCATTGAATTCCATGTGAGTTTCCCCCTGACTTCAATGGGCTTTGGTTCTGGCTTTTAGCTCCCGTGGAAGGTCCTGAACTATCTGTGCTGGGGTGACAAGGAGGCTTGGAGAGACAATTCCCAGAGCTCTTCCCAGCCAGGTTGCTAAGGAGACTTGGCCAGAGCAGGCTCCTGGAGCTCCCCTTTCCGGGATTATTGTTGTCTGCTGTCCCTGCCAGGCTCTCTGGTGGCAGCAGTGCCACTCTCTCACCACAATCCCTCTGCTCTGGCTCTGACAGCAGCAATCCCTGCCCTACCTCTCCCCTCTGCTGGGTGCTTGGCAAGCATCCTCCCTCCCCATGGCTGCTCTCTGCTGCTCCAGGGCTGGAGTTAGGAAGTGGTTGTGTCTTTTGGGACATCTTCACCTCATTGAAGCATCACTTTCCTTGTGTTCTCCTTCCCCTAGCTAGCAAAAAATATACAGTAATTTCATGATTATAAGCAGCACCTTTTTCATTGAAGAATCCAGCCTACCCCAGTAGTGCGGCTTATATGCAGGTGCGGCTTATCTATGGACAAATCCCAGTGAAATGCCAACCTGGAAATGAGAGCCAGCCAGGGAGGGCACCTGGGGCTGCCTTTAAAGGCTTCACTGGTCTATGAAAACTGTTTGCAACTTGAGCACCTGACGCCAAAACCAGCTGGCAGCAATTCTGTTACTAATTTGTTACTTTATTACACATGGATCCTCGCTTTTTTAAAAAAAAAAGGAAAAAAAATGTGCGGCTTATATATGGACAAATCCCGTGGTCTACCCAGATACCGGGAGGTGTGGCTTATAATCAGATGCGGCTTATAATTGTGAAATTACTGTAAATTGAAAATAAAGCCAAGGATGGAGAAGAGATGATTCCTTTTTTAGGAATCCTCTAAGGGCTTAAATTCCTCAAAGAGTCAATTCTCAGGATTTCTTGTGAAGTGTGCAGGCTCCAGTAGTCATTTCCAGCAGCAGGACAGGCTCCCACCATCTCCAGGGTCCTGCAGTGCTTGGGACTTCCTGGGGAGCTCCTTCCATTGTGCCAGCATTTTTGGAACTTGGAATTTTCCATCTTTCCTGGATTCTTTGTAGTTTTATCTCTCAGAGGGAGGTATTTGGAAGTTTTAATATTAACAGGCTCAATGAGTTTCCTCTAAGCCTTTTGGGCAAGGTCTCTTTGTCAGCCATCCCTTCAGATAGTGACTCTGTTTGTGCACAGATAAGGGAGCAGAAATGCTCAAGCCCTGGGCACTTTTATGGTGGGGTAAAATTTAGGTGCTTGTGGCCTTGAATCTCGTATTCCTCATGTGAGCAATCATTTTGACCCTGTCTTTTGTAGATAACTGATTCCTCAGATGGGGATGATGTTGGTTTTGTATCTAAACTGCAAGCTGGTGTCTGTCTCTTAGGGTGGGATGCAGCAGGAAGCATGTTTGGGGGGATTTTCTGTATTAGCATATGTTTTTGCCTTGATTTTATAACAAATTGTGCAGCAGTGAGTTTGTAACACTGAATTTTCAGTGTTCAGGCAGCAAAGATTTATTTCTCTAGGTGATTCTTCAATATTAATGAAAAGGAGGGATAGAGAAATCAGGCTCCAGAGCTATGAGATTTGTTGCCAGCTTGTTTTGTATGAAAACATTGTTTAAACAACTAGAGATGTATATGGTCACTATATTTTAGTGATGATCCTGACTGTAATTATTAGGTAATGATAATATCACCTTCACCAGCCTTTAAGATTTTTTTACTGGCAACTTTGACTCCTTTGCTGGTGTTCAATAAAAAGGAACACGCTGTTTCCATCTAATATTAGTGCAGCTAGTGGTTTGAGTGATGATATCTGCTTACAAATGTACAGCTTGTATTTTAAATGCTGAATAGTGATGTGAGATTTATGAATATGGCTTTGACAGTACCTGTGCTTAATAGAGTCCTTAGATGTGTGTGGGTTTGCAGAGAAGTAGGATAACCTCAGGATTTTTTGGATAATATCCTGAAATGAGTATTTCCAAGAAAATGTGCTGTACGAAATTAAGCTTGGTCATTGATAATTAGTGGAAGTTTCTTTGTAGTTATTTTCCCCATTCCTGAGTGTATTTTGTGTGCTCTTTGGACCCTGGATTTGCATGGTGATGGTTTTGTTCTCCCCTGCTGTTTGCTTGTGTGGGCACAGTACTGCTCCCCTCTGCTGACTGCTGAAATAAAGGAGTTGGTGAACACTGATCCATGTGTGAGAGGGCAACCAAAGTTTATTTTAAATTTATTTTTTACAGAAGAAATTTCACAAACAGCCATACAGATACACCTATCCATATGCACGCACTTGAATTTTTTTTAAATTAAAGTGAGGACCAAGAGTGTGAGAACTCTGCTTTTTCTCCTCTGCTTTGCCTCCTCTTTTTTTGGTGGAGGAAATGCTTGACAGTTATCAATAAAAGATTAAATCATTGATGGCTATCATGATAAACTAAACACATCTCGTGTGTGGATGCTGGCATAGTAGGAACTTTTCCAAGATGTTTCAGGCCTCATTCTCTGGTTTGTTAAAGGGCAGAGAATAAGGTCACAAAGGAAATCAAACCCTGATGTGGAGAAATGAAACATGAGGCCTACTGACTTCTAAAAAACATTTTAAATAACATTCTCTAAGGTTTCATTTTATACCGAAGGCAGCTGTAATAAGTTTTGGAAGATGGTGTAAGGTTTCTATTAAAGAGAGATTTTTGCTTGCTGTTTTTGTACCCAAATGAAGGAATGAAGGACATGGAATTAGAGCTTATTTAGTATAAGGTGAGAAACTAAAAGTTCTCTCCAGAACTGTAAAATAATAATTTATATGTTCTACTGCAATTTACAAATTAAAAAATATGAAACTGTTCCTAGATCTTCGAAAATGACACACATAGCAATGGAATAATTTAGTAACTGCAATGCAAATGCACTTTTGCCACAAGTAAAATAAGACTGCTGCTTTGTAGTGCGCTGCCAGCATAGCCTCAGTGAATAAATTCCCAGTAGATGTTTGCTGCATGCCAAATATATTGGACTGTATAAAAGATCCCATTGTTCAATGGCATCATTATTTGCTATTATACTCACAATGTTTGCTTGTGAAACAATTTATTGGAGACAAGTATGTTTAAGAAGGAACGCTTGGTTTGAAATTCAGCTGATTTGGCTTGTAATGTCAGAGCTTTTACAGTATATAGCCTCCAAAAATAAATATTTAGGTCTGCTATTTTTTACTTATCTTTGAAAGAATTCCTGGAGCAGGAGAGAACGGGGAGCTGAGGGTGGGGATGGCCAGTGAGCATTTCATTTCTGATTGATAGAATTGGAAAAGCCCTCTAAAATCATTGAGTCCAGCCATCAACACAGCCCTGCCAAGGCCACCACTAAACCACGTCCCCAGGTGGCACATCTACACACAGGATTTTTAGATTCCCACCCTGGGCAGCCTGTTCCAGAGCTGGGCAGCCCTTTTGGTGAGGGAATTTTCCCTGCTATCCAACTAAACCATCCCTGGCACAGCCTGAGCCCATTTCCTCTATCCTGTCACTTGTCCCATGTGAGAAGAGCCTGACTCCCAGCTGGCTAAAAGCTCCTGTCAGGGAGTTGTAGAGAGTGAGAAAGTCCCTCCTGAACCTCATTCTCTGCAGGCTAAACATCCCCAATTCCCTCAGCTGCTCCCCCTGAGAGGCTGACTGCAAACGTGTGACAAGTGCTTATGCATGGGCATAGATTAGAAGCTGGATTGGCTCACATTAAATACACTTCAGCTTTGCAGAGAGCTCTGCATTTCCCTGTTCTTGGTGGGAATGGGAATGAAGCGGTGTTTCTGCTGCTGTGTCTGGGTGAAACAGAGGGCACTGCTGGTGGTGGCACAGATCAGAGCATTTTAGGAAGTCGAGCTGCCTGGTTTGTGCATCCTGCATGCTGCTGCTACTTTTGAGAAATTCTCTTTGGTTTTAGCACGTTTTTAAAATTGATCACTAATATTTCTTATTAATGTGTGGAAGTCTACTCGATTCAAAATGTTTTAGAACTCAGAGGTAACTATTACAGTAGCTTAAAAAAAAAAAACAAAAGGAGCTATTTTACCTAATTAGAGCTGAGTTAAACCGTGGAAAATGAGTAAAGTGTTTAAGCAGGGCTTCCCCCCTCCCCCCAAATGGCTATTCTTTAAATTACAAGTGTAGCTCTCGAGCCATCTCCTTTGAACTGCAGGTTCTGTTACACGCTTTGGCCGTGGCGCTATTTCGGCGGAGCCAGCCAACAGGCTCACAGGGCTTTTTGGCTGCTGTTCCCTTCCAGCTTTCTTGGCAGCCCTGCTTATTTGTGCATCTTTATTTCTCTCTCTCTGTGCCCGTCCTGCTGCCCTGTCCCCTGGCAGAGCGCTCCCCACACCGGCCCATCCTGCAGGCGGGGCTCCCCGCCAACGCCTCGGCCGTGGTCGGCGGCGATGCCGAGTTCGTCTGCAAGGTCTACAGCGATGCCCAGCCCCACATCCAGTGGATCAAGCACGTGGAGAAGAACGGCAGTAAATACGGGCCAGATGGGCTTCCCTACCTCCAGGTTTTAAAGGTGAGGCTTTGCAGATGCTGGCAGGGGTGATGGAGCGTGGCTCTAAATTTATTTGGTGTGGATCCAAGGATTTCGAGGTCTGAACTTCTTTTAAAAGTGGAGATGCTTGTGTTACGAATGAAATGAGTTAGATAAACATTTGCTTGTCTGAATGCTTACCAAGCAGCTTTACAGACACTGTTTTGCTCCTTTTTTACTTCCATAAAAAGTCCTTTATATCTGAATGTTTCAGGCATGACTTGCTCAGAAAAGATTGAAAATCCTTCTAAAGAACATCACTGACATTTTTGTATGGGCAGAAAGCATCCAAAACATACCTGGAACAATCCTTCATGTTTCTTCAGCCTCTTGATTTCAAAGTAAGGTGGCAGCTGCTGCCAAAAGCTTGCTGGATGCTGAGCCTGCAGAGATGTCTGGTTTGGAGCAGTGCATTGGTACTGTCAATCCTGCCAGTTTGGAGCAAGCCTGACCAGGGAAACTGGAGTTTTCCAAGCTGGGTGGCATTGCCAAAACTCTGAGAGGCAGGACAGGCAGCTCTGTACCTGCTTGTCCCATGCAGTACCTGCCTAGGTGGATTCTTTTTTCCCCCCATTCTGCTGTTTTCTAACTCCTCGTGTGATGCTTCGGATGTAAGAAAACCAAACGGCAACAACCAAAAGGAAAAAAAACCAAACCAACAAATTCCAACCCCAAACCCTTCAATGTTTAGATGTGGAATGTTCTGGTGACGTGTTGGTGGTGGGACCATAGACAGATTGGTGTCCATTCTGGGCAGCAGTGACGTTGTTCTCCTGTGTTATTGGTCTGTTCTAGCACTCGGGGATAAATAGTTCCAATGCTGAAGTGCTGACACTGTACAATGTGACAGAGGCGGACGCTGGAGAATATATTTGTAAGGTCTCCAATTATATAGGGGAGGCCAACCAGTCTGCCTGGCTCTCTGTTCTGCCAAGCGCACAAGGTAACAATGTTTTTTAAAGCAAGCTGCAAAAATGGTGCTTTGGGAGACTGCAGGCAGCTTGTAGGATCCTCTCTGGCCTTGGTGGTATTTGTGGAATCTTCCTTTGGTGATGCAGCTGCTGTGACGCCAGCAGCCATGGAAAAATTCCCACAATTTTCTCTGTACCAGAAGCTTTGGTTTCTGATGCTGATCTTTATTCTGTCTTTGGTGTCTTTGTGTCTGTGTGTCCAGTTTTGTCGTTCATTCTGCACACTCTGCAGTTCACACAGAGGGTGCTCAATAATGTAATTACAACCCATAGCTTGTATTTATATATACACATAGGTGTGTGTATATACATGACCTGTTCACATAAATACCCACTGGAGCATGTCAGATCAGTTTAGTCACCTATAACTTCCCACCTCACCTGTGACTGTGCAGGTGGGAGGGTTTTTCCAGGTCTTACTCACCCATTACTAGCTGGGTTTTACTCAGCAGGAACAATAAAGACAGGCAATGTGTGACTACAGCCCACAGCTAAATTTGCCTCAAAGTGGTCCAATAAAAAGGTATTTATCCCTTGACGGTGTATTTCAAACACTTTTGAATGGAACAGAGATCAAAAGTAGCAAACATTAATTTCTCTGAACCTCTGTCACTGAGACCTTGATGCTGATGCCCTGATGAGCTCGTCTTGGGGGAGCTGGGAAGTTCCAGGCCTAAGATTTACTCCATTTATATGAGTTTGGATAATCACTGATCCTTGGATCAGTGCACAATGTCAAGACAACAAGTCTGGAAGATGAACAGTAAAAAATACAAAACTTTCAGAGTTGTTTTCTCCCTCAGTCTTTAAGATGTAGAAAAATATATTTATTTTCATCTCCTGGTTCTCAAACCTTTGAAGTCTTTTCTCTCCCACCTGTGAGAGGCACAACTGAACAAGATCTCTGATTTTTGAGCAATATTTGGAATACTTTCCACTGTGCTTCTAAGCAAACCACTAAACATTTCCAGATTTGAGATTTAAATGAGATTTGGTAACTCTTCACGATGCACAGTAGTAGTTACTACTCAAAAGGATCATACACAGTCTGAGACAGCTACTGAGTTGTCTTTTGGAGCAGAATTCACCCCCCTTTTATTTTATCATTTTAGAGTATGCTTTTATGGTAAATTCTTTCCTCTGAAACAGGTATCTACAAGTGAAGGATCCCACATTCTGTCCTGCTTTGTTTTCTCTTTGTTTTTCTTTCAACTTTCTCCTGTTATAAAAGAAGAACAAAAATAAAAAAAAAAAAAAAAGATTTGTGGGTGAATTTTTCCATGTCCTTTGATTGCATGCATGTTTAGGTGGTGAGTGTAGGTCTGGTGAAGGGTGTTGATTACTTTCTGAGGTGAGCTGGGACCTGTTGGTAAACGCCTTTTGGATGAGGGATTGTGGATGGGGACGGAGCTTTGCATCTCTCCACCTCTGCCTCTACCACGTGCAAAGCCCTGTGGCTCCATCTCCCTATCCACAACAATTCTCTCAGTGTCTAGCTTTTTCTCTTGCTTCCCTCTTGTTTTTTTCTAGGCTGCCGGTGTTAACACCACGGACAAAGAAATTGAGGTTCTCTATATACGGAATGTAACTTTTGAGGATGCTGGGGAGTATACATGCTTGGCGGGTAATTCTATTGGGATATCCTTTCACACTGCATGGTTGACAGTTCTGCCAGGTATACACTGCTCTCTTTCCTTGGTTTTTCCTCTTTTTTTCCCCCCCTCCCCTTGTTGATTGCTGCAGAATTAGCACAGCTTCTGTCTCACAACAAAAATAAATAAAAAGGACTTTTACAATGATTTTGGTTTTTTAAACGCAGTTGTCTCAAACCAGTGAGTTGTTCTGTCATGTATTTGCAACTCCAAAAACCAAACAGCAACAACACAACAACAAAAAAGGGAGTGGAGTGTGTGGCTATTGCACTGAATTGAAATGGTTTTACATCATCAGAAATGCTAAGGAGCTGCATTCCCTTAGCACTTCAATGAGACAACTGAAACCAGCCTGTAAATCATTGTAAAGTTTTTCAAGAGGATGAAATTCAGTTCCTTAGATGTTTGGAACCAATTTGGCCATAGTTATGTACTGGCTCATTAAAATACCTGAGCTGTTCAGTGTACTTCAATTCACTTTAACCTATCATGATGCAAATCTCTCCTGGAAATTCCAATTTCAATGTACAGAAGCAGTGCCTTCCATATCTTGGGAATCGGCTCCGTGCATCTTTAAACATTGCATGCTCTAAGGAAACAAGTAGTCATTTGCTTTTACTGCAAAGCATGTCTTGCTGTTCTGGGGTTGATGATGTTTCTGTCTTAAAAGAAACAAACATCAATGTGCTTTATTGCCTGAAAATTATTATCAGCTGTTAGAAGACGTAACTGTAGTCGGTTTTGACATTAGTCAAATTGTCTCATTTATAACTGTTGGCAGCTGCCTCAGGAGTTCCTTTGGAAAAAAACACGAACCACCTGAGGTTTGCTGGGTCATCTTGTGCTTAACATTTATTAATTGTTAATCCTAAGTAAGAGGTACAAAAGCTGCATGTGCGTATTGCTGAGGTTCACAGTGTGGGAGTTAAACGTTCCCACTGCCTGCAGATAATTCCTTACCTTTTATTGAAATAAATATATTGTTATATACTTGAATAATTATTCAAACAAGGCAGCTTTATTGCATCTCACTCTGAGCTGAACCCCGAGCCTGTGAGGTGTCACCGAGCAGTGCTTGTGTAGAGCTTGCTTCTGCTGGCAGTGTTTGCATTTTGCAAGTGCTTGAACAGCAATTTTTTTTTATTTTTTAGTGTAACCAATTTTCTTGAACAAAGTGTTTTTATAAGCCTGGAAAGGCACAAGAAAATTTGAAAGGTGCATTGCTTGCGGAGTGACCGCTGCTGGCTGTGGAATGCTGTTTACCCGGGCTTGAATCCCAGATAAGGGACTGGGGACACTGTTTGCACATGGAACTGTCTTGAAGATAGCTTCAAAATGGTTTCAATCAGAGTAACAGCTCTGCAGAACCACTCCCTCCAAAAGCGAATCTCATCGCCAGTAACCACTGCTGAGGTTGCCTGAAAGACCACAGTCCTCACAGAAGAGGGCTCATTAATTAACGTGTTGCTAGCTATCAGTTTTTCACTTCAATTGTGGTTTTTAATCCAGCTCTGGGCTCCTCAAAAGACCTCAGGGAAGTTGGGCACCCAGCATGAAGCACAGCTGGTTGAGCAGCTGGACAGCCAGGTCCTGAAAACATTTTGAAACCCCTAAGCTGAGTTTATAGATATAATGGGGGACAGATTCATCCTCCCTTCCCTGTCTATTTTGAGATCCCACTGAAAATTTTTAATACAGAGGCAGACTCAAGCAGCCTCAAGCCCAAACATTTATTTGCAAATTTAGACACTTTTCATTCAAGCTAGCTAATTCACATTTTATCTTAGATGTGCTTTTATGTGGTTCACAAGGATTGCAGTGATTTTAAAGTTTGACTCAAGTATCAAAATGAGTCTGAGCCTAGTTTGAACAGTTTTTTCTTGCCTCTAAAATGATCCTTGATGTAATATTTCAATGTATATGTATGTACATACCTAGGCAAACAGGTGGATATGTTTGTGTATGTATACATAGATGCAAGCTCACACTCAGTGCAAACTGAGAAATCAAAGCAGCAATCTGGAAAAAAGAATTGTTCTCAGATTGCAAGACGGCCTTTTAAAACATTCAGTGTTCTGAGCATCACACCAGACTTGGTTCTATTTTACCATTACTTGCTCCGAGCGCTCTGCCCGTTCCCCGTGCTAACCCTGTGGCATGATTGTTCCCTCCTAAAACCTTCCCATCCAGCTCCTGAGAAAGAGAAGGAATTCCCAGCCTCTCCAGACTACCTGGAAATAGCTATTTACTGCATAGGGGTGTTCCTGATTGCCTGCATGGTGCTGACAGTGGTGCTGTGCCGCATGAAGAGCACCACCAAGAAGCCGGATTTCAGCAGCCAGCCCGCGGTGCACAAGCTGACCAAGAGAATCCCCCTGCGCAGACAGGTAACAGAAAGTAGATAAAGAGTCTCAAAAAACTTTTTTTTTGTACCCACCCAGCTAAGCCAGCCTTCTGCTGAGAGTTTTGGGGAGGGAAATGAGTGGGGAGATTGATGAATTATTGCGGTAGGGGTGGGATGGAGAGAACGTCTTAGCGGTGATGTGTGTCTCGAGGAAATCAGGGCAGAGGAGAAATGTAAAAACTGAAATGTGTTCTGTGTTAGTAGTCTGTAGATGGGGAAAAAAAAATGTATTTTAAGTATTTTGGGGCCTGATCCCTACAGCTTGTTGGAGTCGATGGAAAAAATGTTAATGGGCTTTGGAGCAGAATCCTATTTAGTTGTATATTTGTGGTGTTTCTAAGGTGATTATTATTGTGGTAACTAGGTACCAGTACAGAGAGGTATTTTTCAGGAAGACTTTTGAAGACTGAGGGGAGGGAGTTTCATAGCCAGGCATCCAGAAAACACCCCAAAATAGAAAAAAAAACTGTAATAAAGCAAAAATAGGGGAGGTACTATATCAGATTTTGGACAGCTTGATTCAGATAATGATGCTTTTCAGCAAGAAACAAAAGCAAGTGCCAGATTTAAAATGCACACAACAGCATCACATGAACTATATTTTACAATGGTTTGTGGCTGGCAATGAGCATTTCTGGAGCGGACAATGCCACGAGCAACAAACTCACTGTCCTCTCCTGTAGGACCTGGGCTGTTTTCAGAAGCTGGAGTTTAATAGGTTTTGATTTTCTTGCAATGGGTCTTGAGGGCAGACCTCTGCACCCCCATCTGCAGGATTGGGGGTGTTGGAATCTGAGGCTTGGTTCACCCCAACAGCCAGAATTGCTGTCTAGAGGGGTTGGATCCAGGCTCTGGGACAGGAGGGTTCACTTTGTGTCCATCTGCACCATGAGGAAGCGGTGCAGGATTTCTGCAGATTTGTTTTTGCAGCCTGTCCAGAGTATTGGCACTGTCAGAGTAACACAGGTACCCTAAAAAGGGTTCTTCAGTGTGGGTAAGTGTTTGAAATGAGATGCATGGGCACTCAGAGCGGGAGATTCTGAACAGCATTACTTTTTTTTTTTCTGCATCCTTGTGTCAAGGTTTTTTAATTTAAAAATTTAAATTTAAATTTAAAAATGCCAGGGAGTGGAATGCTTTAGCTGCCTTCCTCAGAATTCAGTATTTTACAGAATACTGGAGCACCTGAGCT
Organism: Sialia sialis; assembly: GCA_009812075.1. Lineage (NCBI taxonomy): Eukaryota > Metazoa > Chordata > Aves > Passeriformes > Turdidae > Sialia > Sialia sialis. The sequence goes on along the minus strand of VRYO01002114.1, from coordinate 4,575,017 downwards.
ATTTTCAATCTGAAAAATATTTGGTTTGTCTTACAAGCAAAAAATGTTAATTCTTATTTTTTGTGATTTTCCACTGATGAGAATATAGAAATTATTATTATTATTATTGCTACCATTATATCTTTAAAAGCATTTGCTGAATTTTGTTAAATAAACTGACCTATAGTTCTGCATAAATATAGAAAGAAAAAATGTGTTGTTAAGGTTATCCACTGCACATTGTCATATACAGTATAGAGCTCCCTGAAGTTTTTTAACATTTAGAGAAAACAAAATTTGGCAGAAATATGTCATTTTCCACTTTAGGTTGTTTTTTTTTGTTGTTGTTGTTTGTTTGTTTTTTTTTTTTTCTTTTTTTTTTTCTTTTTTTTTTCTTTTTTTTTGTAATTTTATGATTTTACTCATTTGCTCAAGTATCACTGGACAAAGAGCAACTTTTCACTGTCAGCAGGAGTGATGAGAAGCCCTCAGCTCAGTTCACACATCTCTGGCTGGAAATGTGTGCAGCTTTCCGGACAAAGCAAGCCTTTCAGATGTTGTATGCTTAGCCAGAAAGATACGTATCAGCTGCTTAGATAGGAGACATTTATTAGATTTCTGCCTGAATATAAAATCCTAATGACTCAGAGATAAGTTTGATGGTATAAAAAATACCTAGGGTTTGGTGTGAGCTCAGTTGTGTCAGCTGGAAATGGTTCCTTGGGGAGAAAAGTGTTATTTCATTGCCTGTGACAGCAGTGCCAACCACTGCCCTCAGCTTAGCTATTTATCCCTAAATGATGCAATATGGACCTTCTCCAAAGCTATTGTTTTCACAGAGGAAAAAAACTGTCTCACAACATGTTTGTCACGTTGGGTTTTATCAATTTATTTCAGTATTTTTACAGTTTTTTTAAGCCGAAATGGCATTTTGCTTTTAAAACTGGGAATACTTTTTTTGAAAAATATTTACATTTGAAAAGTGCAAATGTTATTTCAACCCCTAAGCAAAAATCCCACTACTCCCAATTGTTCCTGGTACTGTTTTGCTGGCAGTGTTGGCTCACTGTAGTTCTCTTTGCTTTTGTGTCTGCATGGAAGAAAATGTATTTATTGTGAGCATTGTCTGAAATCTGCATTTCTGGTGGGATGATTTCGCTGGTCAGCTTGCAAAGGCAGAATGAGACCAGCAGTACCTGAAGATTTACTTGTGAATATTCCTTAATTTTTCAGTCATCACCTCAATGGTGCTGAGGCTGCAGCAGCTCTATCGTTTCTGCATCTTTTAAAAGCTGGTTTTGGATTTCAGGGCTGTTGTCACAAGTGAAGAATTAGAAAATAATCCAGATGTTTTATTTAGAGGGCGTTTCTGGATCATTCAACCCTGTTTTATTGTGCCACCAAGCTCACTTTGTTTCAGTTTATTTGTGTTTCAGAGGATTGCATTTGAACTTGGTGGGGTTTTGTCACTGAACATTTATTTTCCTGTGGCTCACAGAAATTCTCCCTTTGTGCTGTGTGAGAAGGAGCAAGATGCTCGTGGCAGGTAGGCTGGGAGAATGAGGCAGAGATCCAGGGCTGGGTGATGGGATTTGTTGGAATTCCAGAGAAATGAGGCCACAGATTGGGAAATTCTTGATATAGTTTTCAAAGCTCTTCTGCTGCTGGGTCAGGGTCCCTGAGGATCTGGGCTGGAAACCAATCCTGGTTCACAGAGAGACATTTGCACAGCTCTGATGCCATCTTGTCTAAGCAGGAGAAGAGTCTTGCTGAGTAACATCTGGTTTGCTTTGGATCCTCCTGCTCTGTTTAGCCTGAGCCACCACAGGATTTTATCATTCCCCACAAGCAGGCTTTTTTTTTTTCCCTGCCAAAATGCAGTTCTTTTGTAGCAAGGGTCAGGATGAAGTCAGGAATTATGAGTTCCCACCCCCTGCAATCCTCATCCTCACCAGGATCTGGTTCTCGGTTTTCAGGTTTTTCCAGGGAAATCCAGCAGGCAGCTCCTCTTTTCATCAGAGCAGTTCAAGTGTTACCCATGGTCTGTGCGGAGGTACCAGCTTGAGAAGAATTTGTGGGATTGAGAATAAAGAGTAGCCCTCAATAGGATGTACATCTGTTTTGTAGAAGCTTTATTTGAACAGCTAAATTATAATTGAGGCAGGCAAAAAGACAGTCCCCTCTCTTGTGACTTGCTCAAAGTCAAGTACAAATGTTTGTCATCACTACAGGTTTTTGTTAGGGCTGTCACAGTCAATCTGTCAAATTTCGACCCCCTCAACATGTGTGTTTTAAATAGGAAGCAATGATCTTTTTTATGCTCAGTATTAAAAATATGCTCCCATTAATTTATGTCTGTTGTTGTGGAGTCTAATCCTTCATAAAGATATCGTGGGGGGATTTGTGAAGAACTGATGGGTTTAAAGCAAGGCTTGAGCTCACCCAGCAGAATAATTCAAAATGGTAGTTCAATAATTCAAAATGATGATGGCAGAAAAAAAACAGAAAACTGATCAGGAAAAAGGAAATTAATGCAGTATTTAATGTAATATTGAGCAGTAAAATGACAATTTTTTTAGAGGAGTAGACTATGAAGTGCAAAGATTAATGCACAACTGTCAGTAAGATATTGTTGAATGGAATTTACCTTAAGTATTTATTTTATTTTTTTATTTATGCTTGGATTTTTCTCTGTGGAAACCGCTGTCTTGTCTAGTGGTAGTTATTGGATGATATTTTGTGTATAAGTGTTTCCAAATGAGTGCTTCTCATGCAGGGGTGGTGCATGTGTTTTAAATGTCAGTACTTAACATCAGGATTACTCACTTTTGTGTAGTCCATTTAACCTTGTATTTTCCTGCATCTGGTCACTCAGATGGGCTGTTTCTTCCAGCAGCTAACTGCATTATTTACTAATTATAATATAAAATATGCATATGATTTCAAATTAACTTTTACAGCAGAGCCTTCAAAAAGGCTGACAGTTATAGGAAATCACTGCATGCCTGCTAAAACGTCCCAGCATGAGTGCCAGAACTGACAGATCTAGGCTCCAGGACATGGTATGAATTATCAGCAGAGGAAAACACCCTTCATAATCAATTACAGACAATTACACACTGCTCTGCAGCTGATTTTGCCACATGGCACTTCAAGATTCCAGCAAAGATTTGTTTGTTTTAAATGCTCCGCTGCTTAGAAATGCTTGTAGAGCATTAAGTGAGAGCTGATTAAATACAGTGTGCTGGCCAGAGGAAGAAAATGGAGTTAAAATAGGGATGGAACCATGCATTGATGTGAGGTTTCTCCCACTTTTTCTCTCTTTTTCTCTTTTTCCTCAAGTCAGATATGGAGCTGAAGGTCTGTGTGCTGCTGCTGTTCTCACTTCTGGCTTGCTAAAAGCACAAAGGAAGCACACAGGGAATATTTCCTGAGTATTTTCTGCCTTCCTGTCGAGGTTAACTTGGATCATCATGGTGCTTTCAGTGCTCTCCTCAAGCTTTCACCTTCCTTTCTTTAATTAAGCACTCAAAACACCTCCCTAGTGCAGGGTCATCACTTAAAACAGGGTGTCAGCACACTGAGTGGGTCCCCACAATGTTTAATTCACCTGTGTCAGGGGAACCTGCTTGGTGAGGGGTTGGGGAGCAGAGCTGCATGTGGCAAGCTGAAAAAAAAAAAACAACAACAACAAAAAAAAACATATGGAAAGCTGCCACTTAAATGTAGATTAAAGCTGACCATGTCTACTGACCTTGGAATAGGAAGGATTTTCCTCAGTCTTTTATAGTGTGCTCTAGGGCTGTGAAAAAGAGATGCTTGAGGGAGGAGATCAAAGGTTAATTCTTTCTTATTGCAGGAAAGGTGAGAGGCCATTTCAAAACAGAAAATCTCCCCCAGCCACAGGCCAGCCTGGGCTGGCTTCATCTTTTCTGGAGCAGATTTTTATAGCCCTTGAGCTCCTGTAACTCCTTGTGCTGCTCCAGTTAATCAATCAGGAGAATATTCCCTGGGAGTACAGTCCATTTGTCTTCTCCCAGACATGGAGTAGTTCCTCTGGATTTCTCATCATTCCCATCCATGTTAATGCACTTTGGTTACCTCCAGTATCTCTGGCCCATCACACAGCTCTGCTGGGAAGTAAACACGTGGAGTGGTGTTAAAAGGGAAACTGGCAGAGCCTTTAATCTGCTTTATTTCTATACATTATTGCTATTTAAGCTCTGTGTTTAAAACACATCATCAGAGTATTGCAAGTTTTTATTTATAGGCTTTACCCAGGCTAAGGCTGCTGAATGGTGAGTGGAAAAACTAGTGAAAAGATGAAATTCTGGAAGAGATACAGACATCTAGTACATCTATTGTATTAATCTAAAAAAAAAAAAAGCAAAAAACAAGATCCCAGAACCCAGAATTTGGGACCATTTCTGATACCTGAGTTATCTTAATTTTGTAGCTTCACTTCTGTGCCTTTCTGTCACTTGAAATCAGTGGCTGTAATGGCAAAGACAGGCATGGAAGTCAAGGGAATGTTAATTAATAAAGAATATAAGAATCAAGACATGAATACAGATCTTGGTAGAATGACTGGAGAATAGTAAGAAGATTTTGGAAATACAGAGGAAGTGATCATAGAGTATTGATAGGTTTGTGGTGAGAGACGGAAAAATAGAAGCCAGAAATAACAGAAAAGTGGAATTCATGAAAGTAGGATTGGGGCAGAGGAGCTGCCACATTGGAGATTTGCAGATTTGAACATTTGTTGGTGCTGAACTGGTTCATTTCATGAAACATAATTTTCAAAATGTAATGATATAATAAAAAATAATGAATGAATAAATAAATAAATAAAATATATATTTATTTAAAAATGCAGCTCAGATTTCCAGCCCTGGTTCTCCTGCTGTCTGGTCCAGCAGGTGAGTTCCCCTCTGCAGGCTGGCCGTGGCAGCATCTCTCTCCCTCTCAGGACTCCAGGATTCAGTATTCACTCACTGATTTATTTACAGCTCCACAGTCTGCCTTAATAGCACTTTTCTGTTTGTATCCCAAGTGGTCACTGGATTTGTTTTCCTAGAGGAATGTGCCAGGTACTTATATTTGCTGAGAGTAAACATTAATGTTCATGATGGTGGGATGAATGAGGTGGAAGCAGTCCACCTTTCTTTTTTTGAATGAAAAAGTGTTTTTGCAGTTTCTCTCTCTCTTTCCATGGACAGCACATCTTGAATGCAGGAGCTGTTTCTGATATCAGGAAAGATCTGTCAGATGCAAATCTGGTTACTAAGATTAATTTTTTAATAGCAATCCTTAACATTTTCTTCCTTATGAAGCCTCTTTCCACTCATAACCTCTGGTTTTAAAAAGATTTTTTAATCTGAGACCTGTGGAACAAAGCTGTAGCCTGGTGACATTTTACACAAGCAAACGTGGTGGCAAAGTTGATCCTCACCCAGGTGCTGAGGGTGTGGGTTCTCTGGTGCTCCAGGCTTCCAGCTGGGTCCAGGAGAAGCCCCTGGTGTGAGGATGGGTGTCAGTGCTGGCTCTGTGACATCCTTCATCCCAGCCTGGCTGGGATTTGGGCTTGGCCAAATGTGATTGTGGCATGAAGAGAGGAGGAGATTCACTCTCAGGAGGGAAAGACTGGCAATCCAGGCATTTCTGTTTTGTGTTAGTTTGAAACTCTGAAGTCAGAAATATCAGGCTGCTGCTTGCAGGCTTGAGGAAAGAGCCTTATAGAAGATTCACACCAAAACTTTGTTACATGGATGGAGCAGCTGCCTCCTCTTTCAAAACATTTATCAATAAGTTCCTTTGGTACTCTAAGGAAGATATCAGAGCTGGTGAGAAATCACACTCCAAAGTTTCAATACTGAGTTATTTTTAGGACTTCTTCCCCACATTTCCTGTAGAGTCTTTAGCTAAGAACGTAGTTAATTGAAAACTGAAGGGCTGTGATAGCTTTTTGATGCTTTCAGTATTGAGTACTTGGAAAATAGAAAGTGTTAGAATCATAGAGGCTGGAAAAGACCTCTAGGATTGTTCAGTCCAAATGCAAGCTGTGCCAAGGCCACCACTAAACCATGTCCCATGCGCCACATCTACACATATTTAAAATTCCTCTGAGGTTGGTGGCTCCACCACTGCCCTGGGCAGCCTGACAGTCCATCCATTGAAGGAGCTGTTCTTAAAATCCAGTCCAAACCTCCTTGGAGGCCATTTGCTCTTGTGCTGTTGCTTTTCCTTGGGAGAAGAGATGGAGCCCCCACCTGGGTGTGCTGATTTGGGAAAAGATGTGGTGACATGGACAATGAGGAGTGGAAGAAGAGAACTCAGTGGTCACTGCTAGTGATATAAGCTGTTCACTTGGATATCTGAGGGTAGTGATGATGCCAGTTTATTAAAAATATCTTAATATTATTTTAAAAAAACAGCCTTCTGACAAAACAAATTTAAAATTTATGTTTTTTTGATTTATGGGACAGACTGACAGCCTTGGCAGCCTTAGAGTCAGTATTGTGCTTACAGGGGAGGATAAATGTGAGAACTGAGACTGTAGATTCAGCCACTTCCTAATACCAAAGTTCTGAGCTGGCTTGGTGTCTCTTGCTGGTGGTTTTCAGATTTTGGGCCAAGATTACATCTCCATCTCTTTTTTTTCCTTGTTGCATCTTGCATTGCAACCACAGGTGTCGGCCGACTCGAGCTCGTCCATGAACTCCAACACTCCTCTGGTGAGGATCACCACCCGCCTCTCCTCCACTGCTGATGCCCCCATGCTGGCAGGAGTCTCGGAGTATGAGCTGCCAGAAGACCCCAAGTGGGAGTTCCCAAGAGATAAGTACGTGGTTTTCTGCCTCTGACACCACTTGCGCATGTCTGAATAACCTTGAAGTGCACAGGGGGAGGCAGGAAGCATCTCTGCTCGTGTCCCCCAAGGTTTCTCTGGTTTAAAGAAAAATCTCAGTTACCTGAAGCTGCTCTGAAGATCAAGATTCAGTTCAATTGTCTGAAATCAGTTTGGGTTAAATAGAAACGACAGTAATTTCAGAACTATAAGGCGCACCCTTTTGACTGAAATTTTGATTGAAACCTGGAAGTGCGCCTTATAATCCGGTGCGCCTTATATATGGACAAAGTTCAGAAATTTGCCAACCTGGAAGCGCGAGCCACGAGAGCTGGGGGTGGGTGGGATTGCCAGGGCCCACAGCACGGGGAGGGCACCTGGGGCTGCATTTAAAGGTTGCACTGATCCGTGAAAAATGTTGGCAAATTGAGCAGCTGCCAGTAAACCCCGCGATCGCACCATTCCTAATTCGTTACTTTGTTGTGCGCAGATCCTCACTGCAAAAAAAAAAGGGCGCTCTATAGTCTGATGTGCCTTATAGTTGTGAAATTACTGAAATTTCTTTTGCCTGTAGTCCCGATTATATTTTCAGATTTCTTGCAGTTTTTTTAGATGCTCTGCTAAAATGTAGCTCCTCTGTTAGGAAATAAGGAAAATTCAGTGTGATCTAGACTGGGAAAAATATCTACATGCAAGCACTGTTGAAGGGCAGTGGTGATTTCCACAAGCAATACCTCTGAACATTAAACCACATTTCTTAGTCAACTACTTAATGGGCTAATATTTGCAAAAGCAGGTAATACAAGGTGTAGGAGATAGAGAAAATCCAAATTATGCTATTGGACAATCTTCTTTCTTTTCATATCTCTGGGTAGGATTTGGTGTTGAGTTTGTATTGACATATATTAAGTTCTAATTTAGGGGAACATTTTGCACGTTGTGTGCATGTAGGTACAATTTCTATGGTTTAAAAATGTTGGGTTTCAAGCAGAGGATACTGAATTTTGATGTATTTGAATTCACATGCCTACATATTTTCTTCAAAGCCTATTGACTAACAAGCAAAATGAGCTTTTGGATTATCTAATTAAAACTGTAACCATATTGCTTAATATAAGAAAAGACATGCAAAAGAGAGATAGAATGTTAGCACAGGTAGAACCATGATTATTTATCAGAATTACTGCTAGCTTTAAGAAGGCCTTAGGTGGCTTTGAGAAAATAACACCTTTTATCATGGACAGTTCTCTCTGGAAGTTCAGGGTTCTAATTTTTGAATAGATTAACTGTAATTCTGAGCCTTCTGATAGCTGTTCTGGAAATTATTTGATTGGTTTAGCTGAAAACCAGAGTAAAAGGCTGTAATTGCCACCTGCAGCATTCTGGTCAACAGTGGGAGCCTGTATATGTGCTGCTGTCAGCCCATGCCCTGGGGGGATTCACTAAATGGGGAAAATTTTAGAGTTGCTAAACATTTAAACTCAGTGTTCAGCACAAATGTAGGTGGAGCAGATTTGCAATGAAAGGAGGCTATTTAGAGGCAGTTTATTAGGCTGGGGGGCAGCAGGCACACAATGAGGGGTTTGTTACTTTGGTCCTAGCAGGGCAATAGCACATAAATTAACCAGTTTCCAATGCAAATGTTTGTTCTCTGCCAAGACTCTAAATTCAGTTTTAGTTCTGGAGAAAGCACAGGGTGACCTCAGCAGAGCATATGCTGCCCTTCAGTCTTTGCACCTTTTTAAAACTTGCATTTGCTTTAGAAACCAATCCAAAACAGCTCAAGGAATTCTCCCCAGGCCAGAGCCCACATGTGACATGAGCTGGTTGTCCTCAGAGGAGCCACCTCACTTCTGTCCCATGCCCAAGCAGATAAGCAGGGTTTCAAATCACTTAACCCTCGTCTAACATTTCTGCTGATGGAATAAAATGACAGCCTCTCCTTGGACTTCATGGTGGAAGGCAGGTGTCCATGCTTTTAAGAATGAGTTCCTACATCTGTGATGTCTGTGAAATCCTCCTGCTGACCATGGAAAGTCAAGTCCTTAAGAATTTGTTTATAAAAATGCTTGTCTGAATGTTGGATAACGTTATCAGCATCACACTCACTGAGCATCCTGCCTGATTCCTGCCACTGCCACTGCTGCTGGGTGTCACATCACCACTCTCTGCAAGTAAAGGAGCTCTGGCCCTTAAGCACTTAGACTGGAATCAAAAAGATTGCAGACAGGCTTTCAAGTTTCTTTTTAATTTCATCTTTCTCCTCCTGAAGCTGAGATCGACATCTCTGTCTCTCTCTGTTGGATCTGAGCAGGTTTTGCAATCAGGAACATGCCCCACAAAATGCATTCTGCAGAATCCACTTATTGACTCCTAAAAGGAGGATTTGATGGTGCTGTGATTACAGCAGTTTGTTTTTCCCAGTCTCTGCTTCCCCTTCCTGAGCAGCGCCTGGGCTCTGCGGGCAGGAGGAACCTTCTGGTCCCCTCAGCCAAGGCTCTTGTGGCTGCAGAGAGCCTGCAACCAAGAACCAGCCTGGCTGAAACTCTGCTCTCATCTCCTTGGGGTCAGTGTGCAGACAGAGATGAGCAGTGCTGTTACACTGACAGGAGAAGCTCGCCTGTTGCTGGCTGCTCCCCAGTTCCAGCCATGCTCTGATGCTCTTTGGAAGCTCTGCTCCCTTTCCACAATGTGTTTCCTCACAAGCCATCAAGTGCAGAGCTTGAAAAGCTGGGTTTAGTGACTGATGTGCCTTTGTGGGATGCTCCCCCCACCATCCCCGAGGAAACAACTCCTGGAGTGCACGAAAACCGACGCGCACCCCTGCCCTTATTGGTTCCATATGATGAACGCCTCATGCTGCACCAAGTTGTTGAAAAGTTTTTATATTTAGCCCTGGAATTTCACTGGCTGCAGCCCTGCAGCAGATGCTGTGTGTTAATCTGCTGTTTGTTCCTCCAGGCTGACTCTGGGCAAACCCCTGGGAGAAGGCTGCTTTGGGCAAGTGGTCATGGCTGAGGCGGTGGGGATTGACAAGGACAGGCCAAAAGAGGCAGTGACCGTGGCAGTGAAGATGTTGAAAGGTAAGAAAATTGGGTGATTAGGGATCAGAAGGGGCATTATGGCAGCTCTCAGCCACAGAATTTTCTTTTGTGGCATCTGAACTCCGTCATGGTGGTGGGGTGGGTCAAAGAGCACATAGCTGACCTCAGCCTTCAGCAGTCTGGGGTGTAAATCTGCACCTTGACAGCCTGTTTATCTTGGGCAGCCAGTATGGGGGAGCCAGGAGATGTATTAGCATCGTGTGGGTCTCTGCTTTCAGTTTATTTCATGTCAGAGGCTATCCCTGTGTAGATCCCAGCCCATTCAGTCCAGGTGGTTGGTGCTTATTTATTTTGAATTTAATTGTAAGGTTAGTTTGCAGGAGAGGCAGTGTTATAGAGGTTTGATAGCTAAGGACAGCTTTTTTATGTCTGATCTCACTGTGCTGCTTCTTAAATTAACACTGAACAGTCGATCAGTCCACCTAAAAGGCTGAGACTATTTTTTAGTAATACATAATATATGATGTGCAGTGTAAACTGGAAAAAAAAATCCCCTATTCTGCATTTTGAGCCACACATATTTTATACCAACTGGTGGGCATTGCTGGTGAATCTCAGGCTGGCACACTAAAATATATAAACTGAACTTGTGTCTTCTACAGATGATGCCACAGAAAAAGACCTGTCTGACCTGGTGTCAGAGATGGAGATGATGAAGATGATTGGGAAGCATAAAAATATCATCAATCTTCTTGGGGCCTGTACCCAGGATGGTGAGTAGAGAAAAGAAAGTAAACCAGGACTTTCCAACAGGTCTGTGAAAGTCTCATTAATCATAATTTTTCAAGAGGTTTTAAGGAAGCAGTCATGCCGTGATAGGATTTTAAGGTATTTCTTTAGCTTAACAGCAATATTTTAACTTCTGTTTCTCATTATAGTTGCAGCCTTAATATGAGAAAGGGTCCTATATCATATGAAAACTCTCTAATCCCTTGCTGTAAGGAACAAATGACCTTTTGCAGGGCCTTTGCCCATGTCTGCTGTTCTGAATTGCCAGCCCTGCTTTAGGAGAACTTGCACCCCACAAATTTGAAATCAGCACTTTCACTGCTGGAAAAGCTAATTACACCACATCAAGTGATGCAGGATGGCACACCACTCTGGAAATAAAAACAAAAAAAAATTAAGCGCTTTCCCTTTGTTGGAGATCTCAGGGTATTTTTTGATTGGAAATATTTGTTTTCAGTACATATGGTACAGTCTGAAAGGAGCAGGCACTGGGGCAGGGTTTAGGTATTTTAAAACACTAATTAATCCACTGCCACTCCTGCTGTGGAGCTTTGAGCAGTCACTTCCCCATATCCAAACCTTTTCTTTTCTTTCAAAGCCGTGCTTACCGCTTTTGGTTAATTTATTGTAGCGCACTAAAAGCTTTACATTTAAAAAAAAAATAAAAAAGAAAAAGAAAAATGACCCTGGTGGCTGACCTTGCTTTTCCTGTGGTTCTGTTTGGTTCTTCTCACCCCAAGGCCCCCTGTATGTGATAGTGGAGTATGCCTCCAAGGGGAACCTGCGGGAGTACCTGCGGGCGCGCCGCCCGCCCGGCATGGAGTATTCCTTCGACATCAACAGGGTGCCCGAGGAGCAGATGACATTCAAGGACCTGGTGTCCTGCACCTACCAGCTGGCACGAGGCATGGAGTACCTGGCTTCCCAAAAAGTAGGTGGAACTCAGTAAATACAGCTCTTTTTTCCCCAGTTTGGTTTTGTCTCGTTTGCGTTCGGGAATTTGCTGGGAGCTGTCTCAAGCAGGTTGTGTAATCCACGCCCCTGCAGATCAGTGGGAAAATTCATGCACTTAAAGGTTTTTCATATTTGTTTAGTAGTTTTGCTGGAATGAGGCCTGGGGTGGATCATTTAGAGTAAATACTGTGCATGTATCTGCAGTTTGAACCCATAAGCACAGGTGGTCACTTGATTGCACATCACTCCACTCTGTTTGCCTTCAGTCTCCAGTCAAACCAACCAAATCCTTTCACATCATGGTGTAAAACAAATTAATTTGGTGGCTGAAAGGACTTAGAGAATAAAAACAGGCTGGGTTGACAAGACCCAAGACACCAGGGCAAAAAGAGTGGGCAGAAGAGGCAAAAATAAGTGGAGTGTATTAGTCATTTAAATTATGCATTTTACTTAAAACTGCTGTTTTCAGGAGAGTGAACTTGCTGAAAGAATTTATTTATCCTGTCATGCCCCCAGACACTTATTTCTAAAATCTGTCTTCAAACATTTCTTTTTAACCAGCATTTTGATTAAATTATAGTTATAAAACCTTAAATTGCCCTGTATAACTAACTCTGTAAACATACTGTGGCTTGGTGGATGAGCAATCCTGGATACCCTGGGTGATGTTTGGACCCAAAGGCTAAACCAGAGCAGCAGATCCCAATGATAAGTACTTCCTGCAGGGTGTGGAGTGGGATTTATACCCATTTCCAGTCATGTCCACTCCCAAGTATGGAGCTGTTTTTAACCAAAGACCAGGGCTGAGTGTAACCCTCCATTCCTGTTGTGTGGAGTCATGATTTTGTTATTATTTTTCCTGCACTTGTAGAGGCTGGGGAAGAGAGGGAATCCAGGTTTAATTTTGATTTTATTCTTTTGTTTAGAAACAGTAAATCTTAGTGCAGCAGGGTCAGCAGGGTGATGTGACAGCAAGGCAAAACTCTTCTAATGGAGTAAAGCAGGGGTATTGATTAGGTGCCACACCTCAGGATAGTTCTTCCTGAGATTAATGCAACTCCTGCCTGGCCACATCCCAAGAAAATAGAGCTAGTGTGAAAGGAAAACATAAATCTTTTCATTCCTCTTGAGAGCAAGTGTCCTCCTGAGGAGCTCTGAGAGCAAGTGTCCTCCTGAGGAGCTCTGGAGTGCTGCTGTAGGACACTCCAAAGAGCCACTGCAGCCTTTTTTGTTTGCAAAAGCACTTGTTTGGTGCTGTGCTGAGCTGGACAGACTGAGGCATTGGCCAAGGCAGAGGAGAGCAGGGGCAGCACAGAGCAGAGCTGTGCATTCCTGTGCTCCAGGGGTCCCACCTCTTCTGTGTTCCACCCATTCTTCTCCCCTTAGGGATGCATTTCCTGAGCTGGGATAATGAGAGCTGCTCTTCCCATGGGATTGCCATCATGCATGGGCTGTGAGCAGGGCACTGCTCTTGTTTCAATCCAGTGAGGGGCTCACTGAGACTTCAGTACAGAAAATGGTACAGGTGGTGTTTGCTCAGCTACCCTTTGCCTCACAAGAGGATTCTGCCTTACAAGCAGTTGTACTTACAAACTGTTTCCCATTTCCAAAGTTGGATGGATGCTTTTTAAAAGAAGGAAGCTTGGCCCCTGTTGTTTCTGCCACCACAGCATTGCTGATTAGAGGACTGATGGGATACTGAAATCATGTACTGCTGTCTGGTCCTCATTGGTTTTTCCTGGCCATGACTAACCCAGTGAGCAGCAGAAACTTCATTTTCCCCATGTAGGATAAGAGATCTTCGCAGTTTGCTGGGGCAAGTTAAAGAGCAAGAAAAACCCTCTGGTTGTTGTATAGCTTTTTGTAATGTGTCTATGCACATACTGAAATAGGACATACAACATAGAGAGTTATCCAGAATTAAAGAGGAGAAAAAATATATTTAAGTTGAAAATAAATTGAGTATCCTACTGGGATCCAAAATGCAATATTTCTTACCATGGCCCCATTGCCACCTTGTATCAAGCCTAATAAAACTACCTGAACACAGGAATAATACCCAGGGCAGCCACAGAGTCCCTTCAGTGTCAGGACAATGCTGATATGAAGGAAACATCTCTCAGGAGGTAATAAGTTTAGTTTCAGTATCAAAGCTGTCTTAAAAACAAACAGTCAAACCCTGATTGTTTTGGGTTTTTTTTAAATTTTCCTTTTCATAATTGCATTTTTATAGTCTTGTGGTTGACGTAGTTATACACACCCTAGATGTCCTGCTGACAATTATATTAATATCTTTAATATTAAAAACAGTTGCACTGATTCAGACTGGCTGCCAGGTTTTATCTCTGGTGAGACAATATCATTTAAGAGAAGCAGCACAATCAAAATGTTCATTAACAGTATTTCTGATGAAACTGCAATTCCTGTACCTGGGCACATGTAAAGGAGAGTGGATCAGAAAATGCTTGGCACAACTTGGGTCACCACCCAACTTTCAGCCTTAACAAAAATATAAGATTTAGGTAGACCAGGATTTTCTAAGACACTTCTTAGGGCCATTGTTCAGCTTGGAAACATCAGCTGAGGGGATGGAGTGCAATAATTAGGAAAGTTGTATTTCACAGGCTGGTAGTGAATGTGTGGCTTTCCCACCTGGTCATTTGGGTTAAAATCTATAAAGGAGATTTAGTTATGGTGTTGAAGCGCTTCCACTTTTGCAGCAGTTTGTTTCAGTGGGCTGTTTTTTTTTCCTTCTTTTTTTGTTTCCAGTGCATCCATCGAGACTTGGCCGCAAGAAATGTTTTGGTAACTGAAAACAACGTCATGAAAATAGCAGACTTCGGTTTAGCCAGAGACATCAACAATATAGATTATTATAAAAAGACTACTAATGTAAGTGGATGGTTTTCTAATCTCTGGAAACAAGCATTTCTTTCAGTGATTCATTTCAGAGCTATGGTTGTAAACTTAATGGGCTTCTTGTAAGCAGCCTCACTTTTCATTCCAGACAAAAGAGCAGGGATCAAGGACATGAGCATTTGTCTCCTCTTACAGTGATAGTTGGTTAAAAAGATAAGCAAAGAGGCCGCATATTGGAGGATTAGAAATGCTAGAATACAAGAATTATTTTTTTTTTATTGTGTCCCTGACTCCAGTCAGTTGTAAGAAGTGGAAATATTTCTGTTTTAGCACCCGGCCTAGGATCTTGAAATACACTGTACAAGCAATGCCAGCAACAACCACAACAAAAATCCTCTTTACTGTGATGTTATCACATTCAGCCTTCTGCCTGTGCCTGTTCCTGTCTTGTTAGGGACAGGTTGTTGTGGTGATCTCAAAGTGGGTCTAGAGATGGAGAAAACTTATTTGTACTCCCCACCCTGTCACCGTTCTGCTGTTTAGCCTGTACCAAATGAAGAAGATAAAACATCTGGGATGTAGCATTGATATCTGGCTTGAACTCCTTGCATCTCCTCAGGGGATCTCTTGAGGTCCTGCTGAGCTGCACTTGGGTTTTGATGAGAGCTCTGCAGAACTCATTGAGTTCTAGAGATTTTATTTGTATAAATGTGACTTCTTATTAAGTGGCTTATTTATGAAAATCACCAAGTGATTAGTGGCATTTTAATGGTAACATCTGCCTACTTCCAAAAGTCAGAACCACCCTGTACAGCAGTGCTGGAGGGGATTGAACCTTCTTCATTTCAGACTCTGCAATTCCCAGGCTCTGTGTGTGCAAAGCAACAGGCAGCTCTGACTGTGAGCTTTGGATCACTGCAAAAGGGACAGGAAAACAAAACTCTTGGGTTTAGTAATCAATTTATTTTTGCAAGCAGACCTGTTTTTCAGAAGTTTATTAATTGTGGGCTTTTTTTGTCTTTAAAGAGCCATAGCAGAATGATACTTTTGATTTTGATCTGCTTATCCTGTCATTCTCCTAGCAAGCAGTCTGGGAAATTTTTGGGAACTCTCAATGCTTTTAATTTTATCTTAAATGCTTATATCCATTTTTATAACAGCCTCTGTACTTTAGCCCATCTCACTATTTTCTCACCAAAAATATTAGAGGTAAATGATGTGCTGGTTTGTGTTAGCAGACAGCTCTTAGAGAAATCATCCTGTAAATTGCTGCCATTTTAATTTCTCTTCCTCTCCAAACTTGCAGGGACGGCTTCCAGTGAAGTGGATGGCTCCAGAAGCTCTGTTTGACAGAGTTTACACACATCAAAGTGATGTGTAAGTGTGTTTCAATGGGGTTTTGGGGGTGGGAAGGAGGGACTTGTTTTGCTCTGTGTTTGTTAAAGTTTGGGGTATTTCATATGTGTTTTTGCTGTTGTCCTTTACCTTTAAGAGTTTTCATTCTGTTTCACATATTAATAGATGGAACAGGACTTGCCCTTAGAAAGTGAGGATTTTATGGTAGACTGCTAACCAGTGCTCTGTTACTAATCTGCCCAGCTTCAAAGCACATGAAAGGTGGAAAATGCTAACCTCCTTCTGTCACTGCGGAAGTTCCCCCCTTGAACTTATTTACGGATGTGCAGCTACAAAGAGTCTATCTAATTTGCTTGCCTTTTGACATACTCTGGACTTCCTTCAGGTTTAAAAAAATAAAAGGAGAGAGAGAAAAGAATATGAAAAAAAAAAAAGGAAAGTTCCTGAAAACTTCTTATAAAAAATCCGTGCTAAGATTTGGTGCAGTAAAACGTAGGCTGGGTGTGCTGGAAAAGTTTTCTCGGATTTTCAGAAGTGGTGCTGCTTCCCAGCAGTACTTCACATGTAATAGGAAATCATTGGACTCTGACACTTCAAAAATCTTTTAATGTGTGCACAGAGCCACTGGCTGATGCAACTGCTCAGGGTTTATTCTGCTTCCTATTACAGTTCTGTGTGCATTGTCCTTGAAGTAGACGTGTATTTCTTATGCAATACAGATGAAGATCCTGTTTTTTATTTCTGCAAGAAAAGCTGTTAACTGTAAAGGGCTGGATGCCTCCCAGCAGAGGTGCAGAGGGTTATACAAGTCAGTGCAGGGTTAAAAAGGAAAAGGGCAGCATGGAGGAAATAAGAAGTATTTCATCTTTCTTTAACCTGGGTCCAGTTTCCAAGCTGTTCTCTCCTTAAGAAAATCATTTACTGAGGCGTTTCCTGCCATCTCTACATCATTTACAAAGGAAACTATATACACAGGTTAAGGGTGGATCAAACTTGTGTTTTAAAATAACAACTTGGCAAAATATTTAAGTGAATGTGAAGTAAACCACTTCACTGGCTCAGGACTGAGAGTCAGCCTGAGCTCCTCAGCAGCCAGGGAGCACGAGGATTTCAGTGCTGGGACTTGGAGACTCTTGGCCCCATGGTGGCTTTGAAGATGGCTAAAGATAATATTATTGTAAGTTTGTGCAAACAGTTTACTGAAATGCCGTGCTGGGGGAGCTGCAGAGAGCTGGGGAGCCAGCACAGGCTCTGTGCTGGTGCTCACCTGGCAGAGCTGCCTGCCAGAGAGCCCAGCTTGCCAGCCAGGCAGGATGAGGCAGGAAAACTGGCTTAAAAATTATCCCCCTTCATTTCCTAGCAGAAATTAACAACAAAACAAAACAAAAAAAAAAAAAAAAAAAGAAAGAAAGAAAGGCAGGGTGATGCAAAATATTTTTGTTTTGAACAGTCTGCTTTTTCCAAAATATCCTGCCACATAATTGCACCCCAGCTGAGCTGTGAGTGCTCTGTAAGTCATTAAGCTGTGAAGATGCAGTGCTGGCAGTAGCCCCTGGGTGCTCAGAGCATGCCAGACAGAGCAAAAGAGAATACAGTAATTTCACA
>VRYO01002114.1:4545040-4556584 GCA_009812075.1 Sialia sialis | reverse complement strand
ACCAAAATTTTAGTCAAAAGGGTGCGCCTTATAGTTGTGAAATTACTGTATTTGGGAACATGCTGGGGTCAGTCCCCATCCCAAATGCTGTCCATGCATCTGATGCCCTTCCCAGATCCCTGTGCTGTTGCAGGCAGGCAGACCTGGGCAGGGGCTGGTTTAAACATCTCTAGGAGGAGTGGGATTCTCTGCTCCCAGCAGCCAGGCAGATCCACTAATGCAGCTTTGTCTTTGATTTGCAGCTGGTCATTTGGTGTGTTAATGTGGGAGATCTTCACCTTAGGAGGGTCACCCTACCCAGGAATCCCAGTGGAGGAACTTTTTAAGCTGCTTAAGGAAGGGCACCGGATGGACAAACCTGCCAACTGCACCAATGAACTGTAAGGAGCCTGCCTTGCTGTCCCAGGGCTGAGGGACACAGCTCTACTGGATCCATGTATTTAATGTTACCCCCAGCAGAATCAAACACTTTCACGGTGCTCATCTCTGAAATTGTGGGTGTTTGTGAGGGTGTAGATGTGTGAGGAAAAGGCATGGGAAGGATTTCAGGAAATGTTTGGCAGAGGATGCTTCTTTGCACACCCTGCTGTGATCCTATTGCAGAAAGAAGAAATCATCTGCAAGCCAGTGTCTGTCAGTGTTTTTACACCTGAATTTGTTTGATTTCAATGTCACTAACATGGAAATTCATACATGTTGCACATACCACTAATCAAATGTGAGGTACATCAGGCTGCTTTTGTACACAGCAAAATACATCTGGGAACTTCTGTGTTAGCACAGCATTATCTCCTGGTGATGTGGGGAGTGTGATTCCAGGTATTCAATACAGACCTTAAAGATATTTAAATTTTTTTTGCATTTTAATTTCTTCACAAAGATTGCAATCCCCCACATGCAAACAATATTATAATTTAATACCTTGGAAGTTGCTGGGCCACAGAACTGGGCCCACTAAAAGGTAATTTAGACAATGAGAGACAGAAGCAGCAAGCCCCTGTGAGGGCAGGGATGCTGCCCAGGTTTGGGAGTTCAGTGAGCAGAGCTGTGTGTGCTCCCTGCTTTCCTTGTGAAGGGCAGCACTGCCTGTGCATGAAAAGGGTTGTGAGGAGGATGCCTGATTCTAATTAAGCCAAGCAAATGTGTGTTTCTTGCAGCTATATGATGATGAGAGATTGCTGGCATGCTGTGCCTTCTCACAGACCCACTTTCAAGCAGTTGGTGGAGGACTTGGACCGGATTCTCACTCTCACAACTAATGAGGTAGGTAAATTGTCTCCTCCCATAAGCTGCTGATGGGGAAGAATGGTTCAGGGGACAGATGGAATTTATTCAATTATGAAATCCTGCTCAAGTTCACTTTCTTGTTCTGTTTGTCATTGTCCTCTGAGGTTACATGCAGCTGAACTATGTATCCTATGAAATCCTCAGTCTCTTGCCATTATGCCTGGAATTATGTAACTAAAAAGAAACACACCTTTGAGGAGTTTTTGTTTACTTCTCGCTGCATCTCTGGATGTTTTTAGTGTTGAGGGACTGTGTGTGGCAGGTTGAGGGGCAGTGTTTGTGTTTCAGCAGGAATTGCACATGAGGGAGGGATGTGGGGCTGGTGGTGGCTCTCATTTTCTGGCTCAATTTGATTCCCAGCCATGCTATGTAGGTCAGAAGAGGAGAAATCATCAATGGCAGATTTCAGATGATGTGTCTGAGAGTGAATTAGGTTCACTGAAATAGCTCTCTGTGGAGGGAGTGAGGACCCACAGGGGATGTGCAAACAGCCATCCAATTATCCAAAGGTCCTGCCTAGCACTGCTTCAGGTTGGGCTATGTGAATGCAGGAAGGTTTTATTTGAAGAGTGTTCTTTCAGAGGTCTGAGATATTATTAGTTTTAGCAAGGAACACACTGATTATGGTATTCACACAGGAATCAGTCCTCTTATCACTGAGCCACGTGCACCTTTGAGGAAAATCACAAGTGATGGAAATGTTGATTCTTTTGGTGGAAATTTCTTTTGAGAGAAAATACTTGGTGTCCCAGAAATATTCTACAAACTTCTATTACTTCTGAGACATGAAATGTTTAATGGGAGCAAAAAGAGAGCAAAGCAACTACACAGGAAAGTTGCAACAACTTGATTTGACCTTTTCAAAATTTGTTATTGCTTCGTTGTAGAAAAAAAAGAGATTTGAATCACTCTATGTGTCTCCTCAACATTATGTTCTAATTTTTTAGAATTGTCAGAGAAATAAAAAATGGATTATGGAGCAGCTTTGGGGAAGTCTTTTCACAATGGAGATGACAGGACAACCTCACTAAAGAGATGGCATTTTTATGATCATCATTTGCCCAGTAGATCTGGTTGAAAAAGATTCTTTGGCTTCAGTGGCAGCCGTAAATTTATCTGGGTTCTGTTTTAAGGCTTACTCTAACAAGTGGCACCTTCAGGGCTGGCTGAGAGGTGTGGCAGGAAGATGCTCTCCCTGTGGAGTCATGGATGTGTCCTGTAACCATTTCCACCTCATCCAGTACTGCCTGCGTCTCCTCCTCTTAATTCATATATGATTTCACAAGACCAGTTGGAGGTGGGCTGGCTGCCACTGCCGAGTGCTGGGTGGCTTGGACTGCGTATGTGTTTGCAAATTCAAGAGGGAGGTTCTGGGCTGCAATTCCAAGCCTGGGAAATGATACTGCTTTCTTTTTTTGTGTGTGTTGAACCGCCGAGCCTTCCCAACTCCGCACTGCTCATAGACCTGGAATGATCTCAAAGTTAACCTGAAAAGGCCTTTAGGGTTATGTAAATTACTTTAGACTAGAATCATAGGAAAAAACGTCTGGAAAAAGCTTAGGAACACATCCAGTCCATCTGATGGGCCTGTGGCAGGGCCCACTATAGGTTTGTCATTGCTGACAGATGTTTATGTAATTTGTCCTCGCAGATCTCCACTGCTGTATTTCAGCATCGCCTCTTGACAGCCTGTTGCTTTGTTTTCCTAATCTCTAATCTTTCAACATCAGATATTGCCTTTGTCCTATTTACCCTGGACACAGAAAGCAGATCATTCCACTTGTCTTTGCAGCACGTTTCATGTTCCTGAGCGCTTGTCGTCACCTCGGTGTCTCCTGAGAACTTGGACGTGTCACATTTTCCTCCACAGCTTTGGAGATCTCCGGTTCTGTGTCATTGCAGGGTTTTCCTGAAGTCCAGCTCCTCCAGGCTCACTTCCGCTTATCCTCTCCCCACTCTTCCTTTCCCCCCAGAATCACACTGCTGGCCCAGGCTCAGTCTGGTTTACCCAACAACTCAGTTTGCTGGGGCGGCCAATAATTTTTTGTGCAAGCAGTGTTTTCTGCTCAAATAGTAATGTCTCGCTCTTTTCCACTTTGAATAATCACTTATTGGGATTTTAATGTGTTTTCTTGCTGGGTTTTTCCCCCCAGTTTCTCATTGCCATTTTTCTGTGACCCACACGAGCAGAAGTCCCCAGGAGTAGGAGTCAGCCTCGTTGTGTTGCTTTGTCAGCACCAGAAACCAACCTGGTGTTGGTTCTTATGCCCCTTATGTCACTCTGGATATTGACCCTGGATGGGATTCTATCCTCAGTACTGAATTCATATCTGAGTTACATCAAGTTTTGTGATAAGATGAGCCATGTCTGAAAGCCCCTGGGAAAGCCCTGTTCCTTCAAACATTGGGATCCTTTCTTCTTCAGTCTATTTAGAAAATGTCTGATTATTTCTGCTCACGTAGGCCTGATTTGCTAACCCATAAATATCTACCAGGATTACCCTCGTGGATTTTTCAAGTGTCTGGGCAGCCACAGTCAGTAATCAACAGATCCAAACTCCCTCCTTTTTGCTCCCTATTGAATTTTCCAGCATTGTAAAACTTGCATACCACACCCTCCTTCTAAAATGGTGACTATTTTTTAACTAGAAGATGGTAATGACTGAATCTCTAACTTTAAAAAGGAATGTTAGCCAAAGGACTAAATTACCCCAAACCTAAGCACAGCATAAAATACTGACTGAGGTGGAAGAATCGTCTCGTCAGAGCGATCATAACTTGTGGTTTAGCAAATGAAGAGATTGCATTTAAATGAATGCAGCTGCCTTTAGAAGTTGAAAGAGAAGGAACATTTCAAGGGGAAAAATAACTTTATTCTCTTGCCAAAACTGTTGTTTCTAGCAAAAGAGCCTTAACCCAAAACTTGGATTCAGCAGATGATATTTCCTTTTTTAATGACTGCTTTGGTCATGGCTACTCTGGGACGCACAACACACAAATATGTAGTGTAAAAAACCCGAATCGTGTGAATTTGATTTTGTTTTTCTTTCAGATCTTTTTTGCACGTATGCCACTGCATGTTGAAACACAAATTTAATATCACAGAATATAAAACAGAGATTCAAAGTGACCAAAGGAATACAAAGTTGGAAGCGCCTTTCCCTCTCCAAATCACTACCATGTGCTAAAGAAAAATGGTTCTATTTAGGATGAAATTTCATTTTTATCATTGTGAGTGAAAAGCCCTCTTTTGATGTGGTTGCCATGTTTATTCCCACTGACACAGCTAATGCTGGTGATGTTGGACTTCAGAAAATACCGTGTTATTGGCTTGGTTTTTCCTTCCCTAGTCGAGCTCCTTGTTTGATGAGGTATTTAAGCAACCAGGCAGTTTTGAATGTCGGTTCACAGGAGTGGGCGCCGTTTTCAAACCGCTCCTTTCCAAAATCCCGGCAGCGGTGGCGCGCTGCTGCCCGTTCTCTTCGCTGGCTAAAAATGGATTTTATTCCTCTTGCCACAGGAGTATCTGGACCTCAGTGGACCTCTGGAGCAGTATTCCCCCAGCTACCCCGACACCAGGAGCTCGTGTTCCTCGGGGGACGACTCCGTGTTCTCTCCCGACCCGATGCCTTACGAACCTTGTCTCCCCAAGTACCAGCACATGAACGGGAGCGTGAAAACATGAAAACACCAACGAGGCAAGAACAGCAAGCTACCTACCGTGTCTGCAAAGCAAAAGCTTTTCTCCAGGACCTTCATGTTTCTGCTTGTATATAGGAGATACACAAAAAAAAGAAAAAGTTAAAAAAAAAAACTATTTGGAGGAAAGCAGTCAGAACCTACATAAATATTCTCATCACTTGCAGCTTTCAAGCGTTCCCAAGAAGGAAGAATGTTTATGAGCTGTGTCTAGATACCCATTGCTATCAATTTTCTGGCTTCCTGTGAGCTGCAACAGACTTTGTTTGTACAATGGACCAGTTGGACTTGAGGCAAACTCTGGGTCTGCCTTTCTTGTGTATTTTGTAATATTTGGAGAAAATATATGTTGGCACACACTTACAGAGCACAAATGCAGTATATAGGTGCTGGATGTATGTAAATATATTCAAAAATATGTATAAATATATATTATATATATTTACAATGAATTATTTTTTGTATTGATTTAAAGAAATGGATGTCCCAATCCACCTAGCAAATTAGTCTCTTTTTTAACAGCTATTTGCTAAATGCTGTTCTTACACAGAATTTCTTAATTTTCACCATCCAGAGGTGGAAAATACTTTGCTTTCAGGGAAAATGGTATATCATTAATTTATTAACTAATTGGTAATGTACAAAACAGTTAATCGTTTATAGGGTTGTTGTGTTTTTGTAATTTAAATGGCATTTCTATGCAGGCAGCACAGAGGACTAGTAGATATATTGCTCAGACTTTACTAGTTTTCAGATCTTTAAGAAAAGAAATATTTACAGTATATAACTAATTTGGGGGAATTAAACTTTTGATTTATTTGTGTTTAAAAACTGCAGCGTCAGATGATTATTCTTATCAAAACCAAAACCTTTAACAAGAAACTCTTTTTCTTATAAGGCCCAAAAAGCAGAGTCATTCCATTCCGAAAAAAAAAAAAAAAGAAAATAAAGAACATTTTGAAGAAGGTTCTTAAAGTAAGGAAAGACATGAGTTGGTCTATAACCACAGCAGAATAGACTGCTCTAAAAGGAGCTGAGCTTCTACCCTGAGTTGCACATGCATCAAATTATCTCCAATTCTCTTGCCTCAGCTGGATAATAGGTTCCAGACCTTTTGGCCTGGATCTTTTGCCTTTACCCCTCTATTGTAACTTAAGTTAAAAAGAGAGAAGTTGTTTATAATGACAACTTGCCATAGGAATATCAGCATCTTTTTAGGGGATTAATTCGTGCTGACTCCAGAATTTCCTTCTGAACCATTCCATAACAGTAGGTGTAGCACTGGCCTCTGCTAGAATATCACTGTTGTTTGTATCTTTTTTTTACAGAGAATCTCGTATTTTTACTTTCAGAACATTCACATTGATGTGGCCATGGAATACAAATGCAAATTTCACTGTTTTATGTGGTGGTGTGTTTGTTTTGGTTTTGTTTGTTTTTTGTTTTTTTTTTTTAATAATTTTTAATTGGGTAAAATAAGTATTAAAATCTGTTAACTTTTGTACTGACAATAAAATGTTTCTACAGATATTAATGTTAAAATTACAAAATAAATGTCATGCAGCTTATTTTTCCTAATCCTTTGTGTCATACAAAATGGTTTCCTGAACATCAAGTCATGGAACACATCCAGAAAAGCTTCCTTTAGACCTTATCATAGATCCTATATTACAAAGCAATCGTTTCAGGAATAATGCTTTTGCCTCTGTCTTGTAAAATGTCTATTCATGAATAGCATGGGTTGAGTAAACATGTGTACAGTCTTTGAAAAATGGCTTGAAGTGTTCATAATGTAGACCCAAAGTATGTTCTCTTTTTATTTAGGCTGTATCCTTTAATTAATCAGGTTTCTGATTCATTCTGGAGAGGCATTTGCATGGGAGATTTTAAAAAAATCATAACAGATGGAAAGAGGCAACATGGCAAGAATTTAAAAGTTTTCTGTTGTATTTTTTTTCTTTTTTTTCAATCTTGGAAACAGAAGGAAGACACCCCAAAGCAGCCTGTGTTTGAGGCAGAAATAGGAAGTTTATGTCACATTTCTGCAGGTTAGGCTGGAGAGGGAGGCTGGATGTGATCTTCATCACGTGCTGTGGAAGTGCTCCAGACACCAAACTGTTCTTTGGTTCCTTTCTTCCTCCTTCTGCTCTGACTGAAAATCCCCTGCCAACCCTAAGGAACTTTCTTGAAAAGTTCCTGTTAAAACCTTGTGGTTTTCAATTAAGAATTATCTGATTGGAAAGTTCCCACTGACTTCACTGGAAACCAAAATTCCCTTTCTCCACAGCCTCTATTACCATTAGCAGCAACGGTGGCTACTGTGACAGAAACCACAATGTTGGTAATGACACATGTCTGGCTTGAAGATTTTTTTTTTTTTTAAAGGCTCTCAGAAGATCTTGAATCTTGCTCTGCTGGAATTGAAATGAATTTAAATGCATCTCTACTACTTTGATACCTTTTTAAAATAACAGGATGAAAATATGCAGAAATGTGGTGGAAATTAATGTAAACTTATTTGTTGCCCTGATTTTGTTTCAGTCAGGTGATTTGGTTTTTCTGTGTTCATTTTTTAGCGGTCAGACAGTTCCACAAATGTTATCTGAAATCTGTTATGCCATTTTCTTAATTTTATGCTGTAATCCCTGGATTAAGTTTTTATTCTTTCCTGCTGTCTCAAGTTTTTATTCTCTGCTGCCTGCTGACTGATTTCTTTCCGTGGAAACCGTGGCTCTAGAGCAGGGCACAGAAGCCTCAGTTTTGCGGGGGAGGAGCAGAATATCCTCTGTGTGTGGAGATGCAAGAGAAAATAAAGTCTGGCACTGAAATTTGTTCAGAGGGGAAATCCTACCTTTGGATCATTCATTAATAGAAGAGTTGAGGATTTGGGATTGTGTCAGGAAGTGGATTTTTATTGATATGGATAATGAGAGGTGTGTTCTGTGTGCCATCATTTCCCTTCAGCACTACCTTGGTTCTTGTCCCTCCTTCAGGTATTGATTTGATTCAATTCTGTTTAATATATGTGAAAATAATTAGAAATGAGATTTGTTACAGCTCAAATCCATAAACAAATTCATATTGCCTGTTTTGGAGGGTTTCCACTTTTATACTGTAATTTAGCAAGTAGCAGGGGTGATATATATCAGAGACAATTTTTTTTTCTATAATACACCAAGTAGCACAGACTGTGTGCATCAGATAAGAATACAGCTTGTTCTTTTTTTTTCTGTTGATGTTATACCATCCAATAATCTGGTTCATTTTGCCTTTACAAAAGTAAGAGTTCAGCTGTGTTATGAGTTTCAAATTTGTCTGAAGACAAATCAATTGACTATTTCATTCCTGGAAGCAAGATGAGCAAAGCTGTGTGCTCAGTTGTGGGAATGTTCATGTCTAGCCCTCGAGGAAAAAGCACCACAGAGCCCTGAGATTGAGAGAGCATCATTTTAGTGAAAGGTTCAGTGGTCTAAAGTGATAAATTAAACCAAAAGAAGGTTAATATCGGTGACAGGTTTTAGAGATTTTTCTGTAGTAAAGGAAATTTTAAGTGTGTGTGTGTTTAGGAAAAGCAAAGAATTTTTGTCAGAAGACAAGTTCTAGGAACTTCAATATGTTTTAGTTTTATTTACATTTTTAAGCGGCCAAGCATACTTGAGGAAAAAAAAAAAGTCAATAGTTGCTATTCATAAAAAAAACCCCAACAACCCAGCCATAGAAAGGGAGAAAAAGCCAACCAACACCTGGTTTTGAAAGGTCATCCATCCATTCTGTAATCAGGAGGTTCTGTAGTTGCGTAATTTGATCTAATAATTAGGAAAAAATGGTTGTTTTTTCCACAGTAAATGTAATAAGTTTTTTGGTTTATTAAGCACCTCCAACAGTTGGTTCTTGGAGGGACTGTCACTCCTGCACCTGTGAAATGTCTGAACTTTTGAGGTTCTGTTGCCACGAGTTTTTAATGTTACAAGCAGCTTAAATGCAGCAGAATCTGTGGAGCAAGTCTTTTTTTATCCCCTTTTATCAGATTTACCTGTTCACCAGATTTTCTGGTGTCTGGAGGACAGAGAAGATGGAGACAGAGAACAAGGGCAAGACGTACCAGTTGCTCCAGGGTATTTCTATCTGAATTTTAGAAGCAATTTCTTCTCTTTGGGACCACTTGGACACTGGGATAAACTGCAGGGGAATCTTCCTGGCTGTAGATATTCAGGAACTTGGCTTGCCAGGGCTGTGGATAACCTCATCTAAGGCCCTGCTTTCAACACAAGGTTGGCCAAGAGCATCTCCAGGGTCCTTTCCAGCTGAGACTTCTCTGTGATTTTGCAAATCTGTGTTGTTGGCCAAAGGTAACCCAGCCCTGCAGCAGAGTCCTGGAAAGCTGTGCTGGCACATGTGGAGGCTGTCAGTGGGATGTATTGTTCAGTAAATTCAATTTAGTGATGCATTTAACAAGAGAGGTCCCCCTCTATGAAGGATGTTAAATGTCAGGTCCTGGCTTGTTTGTGATTATCACAGCTGGCCAAATATTTTGAGATTGGATTCCTGTGCAGTGGAAAGCAGTGTTTTGTCAGAAGATTTCTGGTGTGAGTGCCCTGCAGAAGATGGAGTATTTTGACTTTATCACCATGACATGACTCTATCAGAGTCAGAAGGAAATGAAGTCTTTTTATGTTGCAGCTATTTCATGGTAGGCAATGACATTTAAAACCAGAATAAGAAATGGAGTATTTAGATTTTGTCAAACCAGAACTGACTCACTCTAAGTGACAACCAGGTACCACAAATAATTTTGCTTTTTAAATGTTTTATATCCAGTTCAGGCTGAAGATGAGGTTTCCTTGAAGAATACACTTTGAAGGATCAAAGATGTCCATTTTGCTCAACCAATATTTTGACAGGTTTTTTCCTGATGCTACAGCATTTGTCGCCTGGATCCAGGGGCTGTGAGTGAGACCAGGATATTTTGGGGTGGTTTGTGAGGGACTGGTTCCATTTCTCTAGACCAACACTGGGTGCTGGGAGCAGCTTGTTTCCCTTGAAATAGTGAATTAATGGAAAAGCTTTTCCAAAGCCCTCATTTCCAGGGATAATAATAATTCTCTGTGGGATAATAATAATTCTCTGTGGCAGGGGAGCAGCTCATCCCTTCTGCTGGGGCATCACAACTTTAAATTGTCTGAGAGGAGGGAGGAACAGGCAGCAAACAGCAGCCCTGGTGTCACTGCTGTCTGGGGAAATCTATGGCCCATTATACTGGAACCAGTGGGAAATACAATTTATGGGGGAAAAAAATCAATACTCCCAAGGACTGTTTTAAAGACATCTGAGAGAAGGTAGCCTAGGTGCAATATTTTGTCTAGACATGTTTCCCTGGCACAATATAATTTATTTTAGGGTTTTTCAGCAGCATGCAGGACTTTCTATTCCAAAAGTTTGCTGGCACAGAGATGGACAAATTGCCTGCTGAATTCTGCTGTGCTAAATTAAGTAGGCGAGGGATCTGCCATGGGAATGATGCTTTGGGTGTCCAGAAGAGCAGCCACACCCAGGGCTGCACAGAGGGGCTGTGACACTGCTGGAGAAATCGGGGTTGCATCTTCTTACATGGGCCCAGAGTTTCAAGGGTCATGTTCCAAATCCTGAGTGCCAAAAGCACTTGAGAGTAGTTTGTCACTACCACAAGCCCCCTGGGGAAATCCTGGCCTGCAGTGAGAAAGCTGAATCTTTTTCTTTCACAAATACCCCCCATTCTTACCAATTTTCTTGAGTATATTTCAGTTATTTTCAGTAAGTTTCTTTTTTTAAGGTATTTGCACTTTCTGGGTCAGAGAACT
Organism: Sialia sialis; assembly: GCA_009812075.1. Classification (NCBI taxonomy): domain Eukaryota; kingdom Metazoa; phylum Chordata; class Aves; order Passeriformes; family Turdidae; genus Sialia; species Sialia sialis. Next base: position 4,545,761 of record VRYO01002114.1, on the reverse strand, counting down.
GAGAAAAGTCTCCCAAAAATTTGGGTTTCTGCTGAGAATTGTAAGTAATAAAAATCTACCTATATATTCTTTTCAAATTGGTATTTTCTCTCTGCTTTAAAATTTCCATGACTTGTTCCCTGACAGCTGTTATAACAAATGGTGGGGCTTCTTCAGCTGATGTAATCCAAGACCTCAGTCATGTCAGAGGAGTTGTAATATTTATTTATCAACTGGTCAATGAAATATAATCTGTTGATTTGTTCTTTAGAGTCAAGTAGCCCTTTTGTCATATTTTTCACTAAAAATAGTATATTTATTTCTAATTATGTATGCACACTAGGTCTGTACAAGAAATTTTGTAAAGAAATTGGAAAACCTGTTTGCAGCATTTTTAAAACAGAAGGCTAATGCTGTATTGATGTTCAGTAATCTCATAAAAAACATAATCAGGACAGGGTTTTGAAATAGTCCATAAAAATGTTACTAACCAGATTAAAATGGTAAAATGTTAAAAGAGGGGAAATTATATTATTGTGAGTTAAAAGTAGTGGGGTGTTTTGGGTATTTTTTAATTCCCTTAATGGCTGGCAGTACTTTGCTTGCCCCTCATTTGACTTTTTGCTTCATTGTTGACAACTACTCTGGGTCCTCATCTGGCCTAATATTTGGGAAACAACAATCACAGTACTATAAGGTGCACCCTTTTGACTAAAATTTTGATTGAAACCCGGAAGTGCGC